>JAUTDX010001268.1:0-99057 GCA_030844895.1 Ambrosia x helenae | reverse complement strand
ACTTCTTACCACTCATTTTTTCATACTCTCTGGCATACCTCGTTGATGCCAAATCGCCAGAACAAATTTCATTTATATCAATTTCCGAAAATTCAGGAAGAAACATTCACACTACCGTGCTAGAAGTCTATATTCCATCTATAAAGCCTATATGTGAGAATATATAAGGTGTTACAAAATTTTAAACACATTAACCATGAACTCAACTCAAATGGATCGGTTCACCTACATCAATGATGATAAAGCGAAGTTGGTGATCCCAATTGGGCCTCGTTTTCAAGCTGATGTGCTTGAGTGGTCGTGCCCACTTCGTAAAAATAAGGGCTCTCTAAGTGAATTAGACTCTTCAAAATGGGCTGGGCACTGTGATATGGTCGATAAAAAGATATGACCCCAGAAATTGAAGGGTGTGTCATAGGGAAGGAAGATCAGAATTTGTGGTTGTATGACACCTGGTTCTGTCTTCTGTGTCAAGCGCCACATTAGTGAGGAAACAACCCACCTGCAGAGGATCTTGGGACCCGCTTTCCATGAATGGAAGTTTGATCTAATGGGAGAAGGGGTTGCCAAATTTGGAAGCAACCAGACAAGCAGAGGCTAACCATCTTATAAAGAATAATCATTCTCAAAAGGTCAAGATTTCGTTAAACCCGCTTTGAAATGTTTTCCGTTCAATTCGAAGAAAGATATAGTTAACTTTTACTTCAATGTATATGTCCCTGAACGAATGAGTATACAAAGAAGATCGGGATGCATGATGGTTAATAGTGACGATGAAGAAGAAGAGAAGTTTAAGAGTCCTTATAAAGGGTCTCGAAAGAAGGCTCGAGTTGATTGTGTAATGGTGTATAGTCCTAAACTTGTGAAGGTGAGGTACTTGACCGGAAGAAGATGATCATATATTGGAAATTGTTTAGGTGAAATTTGGAACGCGTACTACTACTACTACTCATGTTTTAAGCACAAGTGAGTCTCATGTCACCCATAATGTTCGTCTTTTCCTTTCCTTTACAACTCTCTCCCCAAACATGAATTATTTTTGGGAATCTACATGCAACGTTGATATATATATATATATTATATATATATATATATTATATATATATATTGTAGAGGGGTAGGGGATGGAGTTTTGCTTCTAAGATTTACATACTCAGCTTGCTTTGTGTTGTTTTTCTTTTTTCTTTTTTTCGCTTTTCATGTGATTTTTGTTGGTTATGTAAGTTATCTTGTGCTACACTCCTAAACAACGTGCATGGTATATAGCCATATAAATCCCTTTCTTACGCATGCTAATCGTAAAATCAGAGTATTATTTTCCTATTGAAGTATATATTTTTAGGTTATTCAAAATTTCAATTTGGTAATTCAGAGATAAAGAACCAATATATGGTTTTCTTTTAATTCTCTTAACCCCAAAGTAGATTATATGGTTGAAATGATTCGGTTGGACCTTTCTAGGGGAGGGTTGTCCTTACAACCCCCGTTATTAGTTGAAACCGGAAATCAGATTAATTTCGAAAAGGCAGACACGACACGCCCCTTATAACAAAGCATAAAGGGATTTCTGTTCAGTTATGAGTAAATCCCATGTCTTGGAAATAATTTCATGGTAATATAGTCACCGCTATTCATCAAGTAAATGGGCCTTGATGCACCAGGAACACATTTTTTCGTGGTTGATGTCATGTTAATGTGGCATTAACATGTTTGTGTTGATATATGATTAAGTTCTAATAGGGTTTCAACCACATCATCGGAAGCCAAGGTCGTATGGGGCAGTTATCACATAAACTATCTGTAACTGACTAGTGCATGGGCGGACAATATTACCTACATTAAACACCGGTACAATGGTGGCTTTAGGGGGCATGAAAGGAAGCAATGTTAGTCGGTTGACAAGGGTGAAGGAGGAGTGATTGTGGGGCCCATTATAATCAAACAATCAATTGCTTCCATTTTTTAGACATTGGTGGGCAATGACTGAAGACTCGAGGGATCCTGGGTTCGATTCTTGAGCCCGACTGGTTTTACCGGTAATTTTATCGTCATGCCTACTGGCGGGTAGTGGTGTACAAATCGGTTTTTTAAGAAACTGACTTTTTTAAAAACCGTTATTTTTGCAAGAGCAAAACCGATTCAGTTTTAAAACTGTTTTTTTTACAAAACCCCCAAAACGGTGTAACCGGTTGGGACCGGTTTTTTTCTTTAATTTTTTTAAACAAGTTTTAAAACCGTTTTTTCTCTAAAGGTTGGACAACAGGGAAAAAAACCATTTTTATAAGTTTTTTTTTTCAAACCGGTATTCTTGTACATCTATACCCTAGGTTTTCCCCGGAATTGGTGTTTGACAACTCGGGTACTCTCAAAGTACTTGACTTTGTCGAAATGGTGCTTTGAGAGTGTTTGGGTTTGATTGGTTGGCCGTTCAAAAAAATTCCTTCCATTTTTTAACTTATTTTCTTTAAATATTATTTTAACAGGGGTAGTGAGTAGTGAAAAGTTGTTAAACCATTACATACTAAAGGTAAAGAAGTGAGTGATAACTCATCACTACACTGATGTGGTAGACGCTTTATGACATGGGGTATGTTTGGCAAAACTAGCTGGAAGCTCGTGGCTGGAAGCTGAAAGCTGTAGCTTTTTAGATATTTAGGTGTTTGGCAGAGTAGCTGGAGCTTTTAATAAAATGTATAAAATGACAAAATGGGCATAACTAAAAAAACATAATACTAAATGTAATCAATTAAATAAAACATACTCATTGACAAATAGCCGAGAACATAATATAATACTATTAAATCATTAATGCCGTGCATTCCATATCAAAGTAGCAATATTGTTGCAAACATGTTTCATCTCATTCGTTGTTCCTTCAACTAGACCGTTGGTGCTTGTGTCATGGTTACGAACATCATGCAGTTCATCTCGTGGTATGTAGTTTGGATGTTTCTCCATTGTAGTAAACATGATATCTTCTTGAGAATTGAGAATTGCATATATAGTTATGCAATGCAAATGTAGCCATGATAACATCAATTTGTGTCTGCACGCTATACCTGGGCATTTTACCAAGTATCTTAAATCGTTTCTTCAAAATTCCAAATGACCTCTCAATATAACTTCGTAAAGATAAATGTGAACGGTTGAAAGCTTCTTGCATATTATTCGGGGGCTCTCTTTGAAATTGAGATTGATGGTATCTTGTCTTGGGATATGGAACAAGGTATCCTTTTCTGTTTGGATATCCTTTATCAACCAAATAATATCTAGCTAATAAAGGAGTTGAAAAACAAATGTTCTTTAAGCATTGAAGCTCCCAATGAGTCTCTCCCTTTACGTTTCATCTTAACTGGTTTAGGCTTAGTGTTTACCTTAGTAGGTTTCTCAAAATTGTTTGCAACCTCAATTGGGCTCGATGTTGATCCATCCTTTTCACGTGCTTCGTTCAAAAAGTCACGGAAGAAAGTATCTTCTTGAGTTTCTAGGTTTTCTAGATTAGGTGTATCATTGTATACTTGATAAATAGTATCATCATCATCATCAAGGTTCTCAACATGCACTGCATTGAGTGTAGCTGGATCCATAGACGGTGCCACACAATTTTCCCCACTAGCAACTGCATCTCCAAATAATTGATCCCACTCTTCTTGTAATTGTATAGATGGTTGATTGTTATGAATTGCTTGAACTTTCGGGTTTTCCTACACAATATAATGGTGGATCGTTAGTTATCATTTTGACTATAATATTATATGGTATTTAAATTTTAAATGAGTTATATTATGTCATCTGAATTTTTTTTTCACCATTCGTCAGAACGATTAAGTTGTTTGGTACTTTCATTCCAACCTAGACTAGTCTATCCATTCTTAAGTGACTTCCAAAGATTGTACTCTTTTCTCATACCGTCATACTTATTCTTCATAGCTTTATCACTAAGGAATTTATGATTTATAACTTTTTCAAACTCTGGCTGTAGGGAAAGCAATTTGAATGAGGAAGTTCGACCATGTTTCATGATATATTTGTTTAAGAACCGACAAAATTCTAGTACCATGTCTTTTGACCAATTTCTCTTTTCCCTTTCTCTTTTTTTAGAATCCATCTAGCATGTATTGATACATAAGTGAATTTTATTTTTATACATTCAACAACATACAAAATTTAGAGGAAACAGTGAAAAAAATCCTATAGAAAAATGAAAGAAACAAATCACAACATCGTGTACAGCTTCATTAGTAGGTTACTTCAAATATTTTATGGTATCTTAATGAAAAGGTCATACTACTATGTTTTGATGAAATTAATTAAGAATTCATATTAACAGTTATGTTTAAAAATTGTCATTTAGATAAGCCTAGATAGCTTGAGATTAGAATTGTCATCTAACTAACTAAACCTAGAACAACACATGGTGACAAACATAAAAAATCCAAACAAGAACATGCACACATAATAGTTCATCATCAGTTATCCGCCATCACATACAATCAAAATCAATCAAAACTTAAACTCATTTACGTACACTCCAATCTCCTCTAACTAACTAAACATAGAACAACACACGTCCCTAATCATGGCGTCTAAAACGAAACCGTTAGATCGCCATACAGAACAGTAATTCAATAAGCAAGTATGCATCATCACATCACATACAATCAAAAAACAATCAAATCTAAACTAAGTTACACTATAAAGTCCACTAAACTAACCAAACATAGAACAACACTAAATCAAGTTCATAACCACGACATCAATTGGTATCAGAGGCACTGTTTTGAGAGTCGCGTACCGAGTCGAGGGAGCGCCCCTCACGGGGCTGCAACGGCGGTGAGAGTCGACTTTCAAGAAGGTTGTAACTGACCCAGGGGAGGTGACGAGTAAACGAGAATTGGTTACGATGTTTGTGCAAGCTAATAACAATATAACATCATCTATATAATCGCCTAGTAAAATAAAAACTCTAAGCATACTAAAACCTCAACTTTAACAAACAGAAGGTGTAGCAAAAAGTTCGGTCCTGAATTATGAACAACACTCAAAGCAACGAAAATAAGAAAATTATATGTATTGGCAGTAGGATTAAGCAATCTCAAATTTGTCCTTAGAGGTCAAAAAACTATCTTTCTATCTATCTATAAAGCACATGTCAGAAAGATCAAAGAACTGCAAATTATCTTCTAATAATTTGAAGAAAATAAATATACAAACTAGTTCAAAACAATTAGCATAGGATAATATAAAATTTACCGGTATTATAGAAACGACGGCCGGCCGGTGAGTGGAGATGAAAGCGTGAGGGTTTGGTTGAGGAGGGGATGAGAGACGTGAGAATGGATATATATTGGATGAAGAGACGTGATAATGGATATGTATTGCAGAAGGGTATTTAAGTAAAATTATTTTCTTACAGCTCTTCTTTTTTTTAAACGCTTGTGATATTAGCGTTCTATAAAAGAGCTTTTTCTCTTGTGTTAGAAGCTTGCAGCTCCTCAACCAAACGAGGCTTTTTGTTGGTTAAGAGCTTTTTCTTAAAAGCTTAAAGCCCCTAAAAGCTCCTAAATTGTGCCAAACATACCCATGAATGGTGGTTAAGAAAAATGAATATTACAAATGGTCTTATATGTGGTAATAACAAGGACCTTTTAATGTTCTTTGGCGATATTGGTATGGGTCAAAGAGATTTTTAAGATAAACGAGCAAAAACAAGAGTTTCGCTAAAATTTTAGTCTTACTATCTCTTGAGAAGATTGTAAAAGAATTCGCTAGAGTTAGTGAATGGTGAGAGAGGTACTATCTCTTAAGATTAGTGAAACAAAAAAGGTGACCACTATCTTAGTTTAGCGAGACGTAAGGTGATCTCTTGCTTGTCACAATGAAACGCTTGTATGTCGATGATCTTTTATGTTCAAGAGATACTGAAGGATGACATACAGCAGATCAGGTGACATTAACTTAAACCTCTATAATTCGGCTTTGCCTTCCCAACCCTCGTAAACTCTCCACATTCTTGCACGGTTTAAGTGGTGGGTTCAGACAAGGGTAATCCAATAAAAGTGTGTTTAATTCACATTAGAAAAACTATTCATTTCTTCTAATTTTCTATAGATCTTATGAGTAAAAATTAAGATGGGTGTGTTTAGTAGCCCTTTTTCAAATTTTAATTGTTAAAATTTAATGGTGCCTTCAATATCACTATTTGCATACCAAGTTAACGCATTGGTGAGACTTTTATTTTTTTATTTTTGATGTTACTTTTTTTTTACAGAAATCGTAGATTTTTTAATTAAAACAAAATATGAAAGTTACATCACAATAGAAGGTAGACGGGCAACAAGCTGCGCCGCCACCCTTTTTGAATAGCGAACCCTAGTCTACCAAAGACAAATCCTTGCCCCCTGGAGATGAACTATTGCTGTGGACGACCCGTTGGACTCTGGTCAAGAAACGAATAGCTTCTGGCGCTAGGGAGCCAAAGGTATCAAAGGCCACTGTTTATAGAAGTTGAAGTGCACTGTTTATTCGGTGTAACTTTGGGTGCGCGCCCTTCTAGGGCAGTATATACTCGCTTTGGTTGTTTTACCTTGGTAGACAAATACATTGTCTAAGTGAGGCGTAAAATCTGTTTTAAGGGATTTGTGCAAAACACAAATCAAGAGCCATAACCGTAAACATTAGTTTGTTTATTCTTGCAGCCAAGAAGGGTCATACAAGAAGACACGGTTCAAGTTATCGTTACAGACGAAGTGGAAATTGTACAAGAAGACGTGGTTCATCTTCTTATTGAAGATAGCGCTTACGAGGTTGTGTTGTATAATTTTAACTAAAACATAATAAATAACTAGTAGTAGACACCCACGCTTCGCGCGGCTTTTGAATCAGGTTATGTGACAAACGAAACTGTAAACTTTAATGGAGATTGGATCTTTATTGGGTTTTAGATAAAGAGGATGGAAAGATTGAAACCAGGAGATGATATTCTTGAATTGTGATTCAAAAAGAGTCAAAGACGTTGGGAAATGGGAACAACTTTTGATATGGGAAGATGGACACCAATGTCTGACCATATCTTTTGTTTTGATTTGTTTACAATAAACTGCCCATTTACCCAAATACCCCTCTCTCTCTCTCTATAGAGATCTCCACCACAAAGCATAGACTTCCACAAGAATACACAACCCCATCACTAATAACCGCAACAACTACCACCGTCCGGCAACAACCACCCCCGTCCGACAACAACCACCATCCAACACCACCAGCAACCCCCGCTACCAACACAACTTACCATCTGCGTTATAGATGCTGACACTCACCGTCACCACCTACCACCACATCCCATGTCTAGCCCTCTCTCATACTCTCTCTGGAAAGAACAATTCCGAACGGATCTATGTCGGTGTGACGTTCATCATGATGACGGTTAGGTAGGGCGTCGACGGTGAGACCGATTCAGTCGGCAAAACCCTCGCCGCCATCTGCGTAGGCGGCTCTTTGGCGGTTACAGCTGTTGGTTTTCTGGGCTTTTTCAGCTGGTTCTGGACAGTTTGTTTTTGCTAGACAGCGGGCGGAGAGCACGGGGACACTGCTGCGGTGGAGGAGTTGGAAGAGGCGACGTAGTCGATATCGGTTGCGGGGCGGCGACAGTGGTGTAACATTGCAGCTGTGCGTTTCAGTTTGTGGGTTTCTTGCCTGTGGAAGACTCGAAGAAGAGAGAAGAATAAAGTTTGTGGCAATAGTATAAAGAAACAAAGTTTAGTGAAAAAATGCAAACAGGGAAAAGTAGCATATTGCCTAAGACGTTGTGGTTTAATATATAGAGTAATAGGTAAAAAATAAAGTCAGATAAACATGTCAAATCTTTTATGGAAATGTTGACGTTGTGTAAATAACTAAATATGACTTAATAAATAATCTAATGTAATTATTGTTGTCATGTCAATTTCCACGCTATTGGATACGACTGGAAACGAATCAGAGTTTATCAAATAGTTCGTGATCCGTTTGGCTAGTAAGTTCGTTTTTGTTCGCTCATTTAGTCAATGAACGAACACAAACAAACGCCACATTCGTTTATTTTTGTTCGTGAACGTTCGATAATGCGTCCGTTTATGTTTGTTTGTCCTGCATAGTTTATTTGGGATTTTCATTAATATTAAAATTTATTTAAATTTAAATACTTTTAAATTATCACAAAAAGTATTTAGTAAATATTAGTGTATTGTATATTTAGGGCCGGAAATTTCAGACACGAACATGAATACCCAACACGAACCTACACGATTTTAACAGGTACAGGTATGACCTTAACAGGTTTCGTGTCTTAAACAGGTAGACACAAAATATACCTGTTAATTTTCATGTCTTAACAGGTTAAATAATTGTTTACCTGTTTAGTACCCGTTAACACATGTTAAGGATTTTTTTAAAAAAATACATAGGTTGTGGGGGTGGACTATTTGAGTTATACGTTTTTATAGGTGGAATTCTACATTTTTAATGCTTGATGTAACCCATTAAACGTGTCGGATTTGGAAAAGATGTTCGTATATTATCGAATTAACCTGGTTTAAACAGGTATTATTGTGTCTTATCGTGTTAACTTGGTATAAATTGGTATTATCGTGTCTTATCGTGTAAACCAGGTATAAACAGGTTCGTGTTCAGGTTTCAAAAAAAGTACACGATAAGTTATCCCGTGTCGTGTTCGGGTATACATGTTTCGTGTTCGTGTCTTAACAGGTTCGTGTCTTAACAAGTCGGGTATACACGATTTGACAGCCCTATGTATATTACATATCTTTTAACAATTTAGGCAGATCTACGTAACTTTTACAATGAAAGTTGTTGATTTTATTTGAAAACTAATATATGTTTGTGTTCGATTTTGTTAATGAATGTTTGTGTTCGTTTGTATTTATTTGTTTTAATGAATGGTTTTTGTTGTGTTAATGAACGTTTGTATGCATGCGTTTGCGTCTTTTATGTCCATTCCCTTAAATTAATGGACGGACACAAACACGTTCATTTCTATAGTGAACGAACATGAACATATGATCTTGTTTGACAGCTATTAAGAACATTTCGTGAACGCATTTATTACTTTAACTATTCATGTTGGTTTTATTCACTTGCATCCCTACTCTTGGATATAAGAAACCCGCAATGACCATCACATAATAACTTGTCTTAACCTCTAAACACTTTTCTTATCGAACATTAGACATCTTAATAGAAAAAAAATGTACAAAAAGTAAGTGATATTGACAAACTAGTGTGATGCATCGCGCGTGTTTAAGCGTTGTAAATGATATAGTCATCGCCTTAATAGCACCAATTAAATACGTAAACATGAACATAAAACTTTTTTTTGAACGACTAATTTTCTTTCTCATTTTTCACACCCTTTTATTACACCATTTTTTTTTGCCTTTTATGAGGCTTCAATTCCCAATCTCCCCTTTGAATTCCCAACACCTTACATATCTAATCCTTTTAATAGCCTTACATAAGAGTTGATGAACATTTACTTAATATTTATTATATAAAAGAAATACTTAAAATATACCAACTAAATATAAATTAACATCTGTCAATTTAACGCAAGATATGTACTCATAGTCCATTTCTCGTTTTTATTTATGGTTCCTTATGCCGTGGTTGTTGTGGCATCCCTTTTTAATGTGGTCTTTGTTTTGTTCGGTAGTTGCATGTCGAATTAGGTTGTGTAACTCACCTAAATGTTTAACACAGAAGTTTGCAAGACCGTACAATTTAATAACAAAAATACATTCCTAATGCATCCAATTGTTTCTTCTACAAAACCTGTTGGTTTTCCTTGGAATTGTTTGAATTTTAGGATCCTAATGGCCATTCGGAAAGAGTTGTTTAATCGAATTGAAACAAGCAATTACTAAAACCAAAGGATTATACATTGTTATTTGACACTGACTTAGTCTCAGATCTACCAATTAAAATTATTGGCTACAATATAGGTTGCAGGTGAGCAACCAACCTGCCAACCTCATCTATTGTCGCGCCAAATTGCAAGGCTTGGGTGTCATCATCACAACCTCGTTAATGTTTTTTAGAAACATGCCCAACACAGGAAAATGTTTAAATTCCAATAAAGAAACCCACACTACAAGACTGCCCCAACAAAACCTTAAGAATTACAATATTGCCTCGAATGGTGTCACAGGAATGCCCTTAACAAAAAACCAAAATTACAGGGATGTTATTCTATCGTTCATAAAGTTTACAAATTAACAAATAAGAATTAATATTACGTTCATTCCACTTGCTTTCTTACTAGTATGCCTGTAGACCAATTCAAGCCATGAAATAAGAACTGATGACCGTAGTTGCTAGGACCGGGATAGAGTACTTGTAGGCAACAACGTTGTTTTGGTAAAAAAAAATTTATCAAGTAGAAAACAATTTTGTATTCTAAATAGAAATGTGAGGTAGTGTGCTAAGTTTGTTTATTTTGTGTAAAATCAGTTATATTTCGAGAATGATTCAATTTATGATGTAAAAGAATAAATCTAACAACTATGATCAGGATGTCAAAGTAAAAAAGATAAAACATACAGTTGTATCCTCAGGATGGAACTGTGATAGAAAAAACTTGTTTAAGCTAATGAAAATGAAACAAAGCAACGCAACAACACTCGATGTACGAGGGAAACCCTTCATCAATTATGATCCCCAACACAAAACCTCGGGAGGAGTCTAATGTCCCTGCCTTTGTTATTTATAAGGCTGCAAACGAACCAAAGGAACACGAGCAAGGCTTTGTTCAAGCTTGAAAAAATAGTGATAAGGGCCTAAATCAGGAGACCTATTTTTTTCCTATCGGTAGATCGGACTCAATGCATATAATATTAGCATTTATGTTGATTGTTTTCATAGAATCAGTTTTACTGTTGATAAAATTTTTATTTTTTATAATACAGGAACAATATGTTTCTTCCATCCTTAAGTTGGTATTTCTAGTGCATTTGTTTATGGTGCACTTATTTCAATTATTCATAGTGATTCAGATTTGAAGGGAGTGTAGTTAAGGAAACGAAGTTACTCATTATTGTTTAAGCGTTTTACCTAATTGGAAGTCAAAGCTATTATATAAAAATAAAACTTCAAATTATGGTTATTTATTTAACCGTGTGTAATTTGTATAGTTAATATACTAGTTTATCCCTCGGGAGCTTTCCGGGTGATGAAACAATGATTATAACAGTGCTTAAAGATAAACACCGTTGGGTTTCATACACGTGTTTGCTAAGATATAATCCTTCTCTCACACCGGTGGCAAAACCGAAACCCTTGGAGATAAGAACGTGTGTGTGTGTGTGTGTGTGTGATGAAAGTGAGAACACAAGAATATAAGTGGTTCGGTCAAGAGTGACCTACGTCTACTGTAAAAGAGAGAGTATTATTGCTTTGGAGATTACAAAGGAGTTACAAGCATTCTCTCTATACCAATTCTTATGCAAAATGATCAATCCCTCATAAAGGAGAAGAGGTCTCCTTTTTATAAGGGAGGTTATTGGCCGACCGTTGTGGCCCATGAGAGAAGTCTTCGATCTGGGCCTTGGTTCAAGCCCAGATGTCTTCGGCCCAGAAAGTGACAGGAAACAGGGGCATTAATGCTGATGTAAGAAAAGGTATGACTCGGCCTGCTGGAAGTCTATGTGGCGTGACGTGATTGGGCGTAGATGGCGTCTAATGTGACGTCTAGCAGCAAACATGCTTGTACAGTACTCTGACGAGTACTGTGTAAGCATGGGTTCTGTCAAGTCACTATTCCTCGTCAGTAGTTGTTGGACCACTCCTTACACGTGTTGTTCTCTAATTGGCGCTGGGCGCGCCCATATCTGACCAAATCTTCTTTATTCTTGATCGTTCGTACCTCGTACCAAAAGCTGATACTAGTCGAATATTCCGTGCGTACATGGGCGCGTGAGGATTCCTTTATGTTGATGACGTCACATAGCTGAAGTCACCCTGCGCGTGGACTGACTTCCCCGCGCGGCTTTGGTTCCGCAGACTTAAGAAATGTGTTGGCATGATGCTTTCTTCCGCGGACTTCGGTTCCGTGGAGGTATTATGGAAGTATTATGGGATAGGGATGCCATCCGCACTGGGATTAGGCACCCTATCCCTTCAAGTCCCCCTAGTCTAGTGCTTCTCCTGGTCTTGATTAAGAGTAGGTGGAGTGCTAGACTGTATTAGTCGTTGTCCGCGGATGACAACTCATCTGCTTGGTGTTTTTCGCGGGGATTTCAATGTCCGTTGGCTTTACCTTAGTTAGTTGCTTAGAAATGACGTGTTGCGCCTGGACCTGAAAAGGAGTTTATGGGGGGAACGTCTTTTCTCGTTTTTCGTCAAATGATCGCTGAGGAATGACGTGTTGCGCCTGGTCCTGAAGACGATTTAGGCAGAGAACGTCTTTTCTTGCTTCAATTTTTCGCCGAGAAACAACGTGTTGCTCCTGGACCTGAAGAGGAGTTAGGCGGAGAACGTCTTTTCTCGCTTTACATCAAGTTTTCGCTAAGAAGCGACGTGTTGCGCCTGGACCTGAAGAGGAGTTACGCGGAGAAAGTCTTTTCTTGCTTTACGTCAAGTTTTCGCTGAGAAGCGACGTGTTGCGCCTGGACCTGAAGAGGAGTTAGGCGGGGAACATCTTTTCTCGCTTTACCTCAAGTTTTCGCTGGGAATCGACGTGTTGCGCCTGGACCTGAAGAGGAGTTAGGCGGAGAACGTCTTTTCTCGCTTTACATCAAGTTTCGCGGAGAAGCGACGTGTTGCGCCTGGGGCTGAAGAGGAGTTAGGTGGAGAACGTCTTTTCTCGCTTTACATCAAGTTTCGCTGAGAAGCGACGTGTTGCGCCTGGACCTGAAGCGGAGTTAGGCTAACGTCTTTCTTGGATTTATGTCAACTTCCCGTGAGAATTGACGTGTCATGCCGGATCCTGAGAAGAAGAGGCGGGGAACGTATTTTTGTTGACGTAAATTTAGCGCCAGCGTTGGTTTGGAGTTGTAGTAAGTGTTGGTGCAGTTAATGCGCTGTTGAAGTTGTAGTAAATGTTGGAATGATTGGAATTGTATATGTCGCCAATCATTTAGAGTAAATGTGCTGGGAATTTGAAAAGTTGGAATTAAATATGTTGCCAATCATTGGAATTGAATATATCGCCGTTGAAGATTCCGAGCAATCTTCAAGTTTTCCGGCGGATCATTTGAAGATTCCGGCGAGTTTCTCTTATATTTCCCATATCTTTCGTCTTTCCTTTCTTTTTTCATTTAACTTCTGTAGTCATGTCAGAAGCCTCTGTGAGTGGTTCTCCATCGTCGGAACGGACTCCAGAACGGCCACAAGTTCAAAATAAGATCAAAGAAAGGAAATTGATGACTAATACTTCAAGTGGGCACCGAATAGGTTTGCTGAGTTTTGCAATATCTTTGAAATTCTACCGAAGTGGGAGTCGGAGTTACCTGGTCCGAGTCATACTGTTTTGACTCCCACAAAAGGCAAGATTGCCTTGTATGAAGCCGACTTCGTCAAGTGTGGTCTTCGTCTCCCAGCCACCCGTTTCCAGATAGATGCTCTCGTAGCATATGGGGTGGCTATGACCCAACTCAGCGCTTTCGGGATGCTGAGTTCGGTGCACTTCGAGGCGTGTTGCCGTGCCATGGATCTTGAGCCGACCGTAGATCGGTTCAACGTCTTCTACTTCATGGCCAGGGATGAAACCTGGTTTACATTCAGGCCACGGCCGAAGGTGACTCCGATGGCCTCTGTTGTCCCCAAATCCCTTCACGATTGGAAGGAGAAGTATTTCATCATGAAGAGGGGGTTATACCAGTGGCTATGCCCTGGAAGATTCTATCAGAGCGGGTGAAGGACCACCAAGTGATGGCTGGTTATAGAGAGGAGCCTTGGTTTGTTGCGTTGACCGCGAACGCATCTCCACTTGAATTGGCAGGTTGTACTGAAGCCATGTTTGCATTGCTGGGAATGAGCCGTGTAGGTTTGCGGCCTGGGCGGGATCCAGACATCCCAGATGAAGGTAATCTTGCTCCTTTGTGTTTTGTCATAAGAGTGTTAATTTTTATGGTTATCCACCAATTGTATGTGTAGGTGTTTCGAAGCTGGAAGCCTTCGCCTCCCGCGGGAAGGTGAAGCTTAAGTGGAGGACTGTTCTGGAGGGTGGGTCCTCAGTAATTGATGATTTCGCGGATAGGTTTCACTATCCGCAGTTGGAAGGCGCGCCTGCACACTTTAATATTACCCATGAGTATCCCACCCATGATCCCCTTGCTTCTTAAGCGTCGGGTGAAATTCCGTGCATTTATCTGTCTGATTTAGAGTCCACTGCTCTTATGGGGGGTTGCAGCAGAGTTCTCAACCGTTCAGAGGTCGTGGGCGCTAGAAGACCATTCTGCAGACCCATAGCTATGCCTCTAGAAAAATGTAGCCTTTTCTGACTCTGAATCTGCGAGTGCAGGGGGTGAAGCCGTCAAGGGTCGGGAGAAGAGAAAGGATGGTTCGCCCCCTGATGATGAAGAATCTGATGATAAATTGGTGCGCCACAAGAAGCAGCGTCAAACTACATCATCGCGGAGCGAGGGAAGCTCGAAGACTAGTGGGGGGGGGGGGGGGGGAAGGAGTCTTGGAAGCCTAGTCCCACCAAGGCTGCGGCTCCGAAGGAGAAGGAGACCTTCCCTCAGTTCTCCTTTAATATCATCGCCCCTCCCATGCGCGTGCCCGTTCTCTACAAGATGTTGAAGAAGGCTCCTTGTAAGTTGCGCTTCTATCGTTTAAATTTATTTAGTTATACCATTTGTTGATATTACTGTTTTCCTTGTAGTGGTGGCGACTTAGATTATCCCTTCTTTCTCTCCTCCAACTCCTACTGAGGAGGAGGCTGCTGAGGCATAGCCGAAGAAAGAGGAGGATCGCCTCTAGAAGGAGAAGGAAGAGGCTGAGGCCAAAGCAAAGGCCGATGAAGCCTTGAGGAGGTCTAAGAAAGAGAAAGCCGAGGCGGAATGACTTCGTCTGGAAAAGCAAAAAGTCCAGGCGGAGAATCTCCGGTTAGAGAAAGAGAAGGTGGAGGCCAAGAAGCGGGCAGATGATGCCTCTCAGAAGATGGTGAAGGGCACCCCGGCGGGAGACACCGGGGATGGTAAGGGCACAATGGGCCGGGCGGGAAGTGCGCCGCCCGATCCACATGGTAAGGGGACCCTTTGGTCCATGATGGTTGATTTCTCCATGGGGTTGGCTGGGAGGTCTGGAGAGGGAGGTTCCTCGAGTTGGGCCGAGGGCGACGCAATCTAGCGCCCTCGCTAGGCCCTTAGAGAAAATACCCGCTTTGCTAACCCCAGCTGCGTGCGACTGCCGATGGTCACGCGAAAGTCCTGGCGGAACACAATGGAAAATACGCCGAAGCACGGTCTGAGCTTCAAGTCAAGGATAAAGAACTTTTAGCCGCAACTTCCCGTATCTTTGTGTTGGAGTCCGAGAGGCAATCTATTCTGAAGGTCAAAGAAAACCTAGAAGTAGAGAGGGCCTCTTTGGAGGAGTCCCGTGATGCGGCGGTCGAGGAGGCTGAAAATGTCAAAGTTCTCCTCGACCAATCTGTTGTCGCCCAAGAGAAGGCGCAGGAAGCCATGCATTGGGTAATGACCAAGGGCATCGAAGGGTAAGTGACTTGTAATTCTCCGCCAATTGCTTTGTTATAATTTATCTAACAGTTGCAGTGTGTTTTGCAGATCTTCAATTGCTTTTGGAATGAGCCCAAGCTTGGCGACCAGGTTGTTGCTATCGCTGCTGCTACCCATGCATATGGGTTTGGCGAGGGGTATGATGTGGGTTTCCATCAATGCCTTGGTCGCGGTCATATTGAAGACGCGGAACATTACGACAAACCCCTGAAGAAGGAATATGAAGCGGAACTCGCCAAATTTGAAAAGGTCGATTTCCCCATTCTTTAGGTGGTGATGGATTACAATCGTCATCCTGATCCGGCTGGCGCTCTCAGCTACTTCATATAAGAGTCTGACCGACTGGGGTGGAGGCCCAGAAGCGAGCGGAGCAGGCGGAGCGCCAGGAGAAAGAACGCCAGGCGGCGGCTGGGCAAGGTACCTCCGGAACCCATCATGATGATGATGAAGTGGAGAATGTAGATTTTAGCAGGTCGGAGTAGGGTTTATAGTTGTAAACGTTTGAACTTTTTATGCTTGTACTCTTCAGGTTTTTAAGACCCGTTTTAATGAAAACGACTGTTTATATCTGTGACTATCATTGCGTTGTATCATGTTTAATTATTTAACCAAATTGCTCATCCAGTGTGTAAGACATGCGCATATATTTGATTTCGCAGCACGGCGCGGAGTGTTGAAAAACACTGCCTGTGAACTGTAATCAACATATATTTGGATACGCGGCTTCACAGTACCACAATGGTGTTGTAAACCAAGTCTTGAAGACCGTAGCTGTCACACCCCGCCAAGGCGGAAACACGGGGATGCGACGATCGAAAGGTTTTCAAGCACAAGGTTCAAGCAATACACATTTTTATTAAATAGTACCACCACTAAGGATGGATATCGTCATAATTTATTCAAAACAACATAGTAATATCTAGAAAATGAGATAGAGTCTAGTATTCATGGACTTGTAACAAAACATTATAGAATTGACAAAACCCATCAAGTGGTACCACGTGGTGCATGCTCGAACCTCTCCCTCAAATCCCTGTGGGCCTCCATTAATTACCTGAAAAACATGCATAAAGAGTTTGTCAACAACAATGTTGGTGAGTTCCCGGGTTTGAATGTAACAAGCAAAACCAAGGTGTAATTCGTCTATGACCAATCATAGGCTAGCTAAGCGAATGATTACTGTGCAAACTATGAGTCCCATAACCAAACCTCTTGACTGTTGTGCCTCGCGCATTGTACACTAAAGACAATGTATGTATGGTAGAATACTAACACTCTTTTGTATGTAACCGGTTAGAGCGACTAACCAAGAGTGGGGGTGTCAACCCAATAGATCTATTAAAGTGTTCCATGGCTTTTGATAGCTAATGGTTACAGTAAATGTCGTACGAGGACTAATGGGCTCATGAACCAATATGTCTTATGTTCCACATGGTGGTCACGATAGAATGTACACACACATGTAAATGACACTAGTATTGGTGCATGTAAATTCCCCGAAATGTAAAATAGTAAAATGGGGCCGTGAAAACTCACCTAATAGAGATGTATGTGGACTAATGAAGCCAAAGTATGTAGCAACTATTGCCCGGATAGTAATTACCCTATGATTTATTAAAAGCATGATAAATCACAAGTTTTCATTGTTCGTCGTACAATTTGTCTACCCGACACTTGTGGACCTGGTTAAAATGTTGTGTGGACCTTGGTTGTGTATTTGTGATAGAAATAGATACCTTAACATGTGTTTAGACTAATATTTTACTCAAACCGAAGCTAACACATGTCTAGCTTTGCTTAACACATGTTAGTTTATGGTAGCCGGTTACTTTAGGTTGTATAGTTCAAAAACCGACCAATTTTATGGATCGAACCCTTGTTTTAGGCTTTAACAAAGCCTTGTGGAGTTAATCTATGATATGTTTATGAGTTTTATAATAAAATTGAGCTTGATCATCATGTTATTGGACTTAGCTTCGAACTCAAGTCAAGTGAGCTTGTTTTCATGAAAACCGATTCATACATGATAGTTCAAGTTGTGTATGGATCAAAAAGTGTGACTTGACTTCCCAAAGTTATTACAAAGACCGGTTAGTGTTTGTGTTAAGAAAAATGGCATCATTTAGTGAGAATAAGTAACTAAAACTAAATCAATGTGTGCAAGACTCTTATTCATGAGATAATACCTCGTAAAACATTACTCATGGGTGTCGTGTGATAGAAAAAGGAGAATTCAAGGGTCGAAGGCCGGGTTAACAAGGATGCCGAGTAAAATGTGATAGATAAAGAGGCTTGTTAGTCGAGTATCTTACCTAGTAAGGGCTTGAGATGATGCAACTCCTAGAGATCTTGGGCCTTCTTTCCTTAGCTTGTACTCGGTGGTTCTTGGGGGTTTTTAGAGGGTGTTCGGTTGCTTTGAGTGTCAAGAAAGAAGTGTGAAGGTGTGAGTTATGATGAGGAATGATGAGGCCTTTATATAGAGGTTCAAGTGGAAAGATGACAAGATAATTGTGGTAGTCTCATGCTCCTCGGCCGAAGCATGGTTTAAGGAAGGATTCATGAATTTTTGTAATGTCATTTGATGGAAAGACTAATCAAGAATGAGGAAAGGTTGACATTGGTAGATAGTTAATTTTTGGCTTTAATCCATTTGTATGCAAGTTCTACACCTCCTCACTATTCTAGTCGATCCTCATCATGTAGGTTTGTGATCTTAATGATCCATCACTATCTTGTTTCCTTGCTTGTGAGCCGTAACCTAGTCATGGGAGTGTGGACTTGATGGTGACTTGTCTTGGAACATTCTTGTTAGAGATTGATAGTTCCAAGGGTCATAGGTTGTCATAGTGCTAGTGATGTGTGCTTGGTGAGTTTGGCCGATTTCTTGGGAGTGTATTCGGGTAAGGAGAAGGCAAAAAGAAAGGGTGGAAGTCTAAGTATAGGTCCTATTTTGGTATAAGGGATAGTTTTGTCTTCATTAGCAAGCATGTGGGTGGATTAGTGTTTGTCTTATGCTAACACCAATCATGTATAAGCAAGTGTGATTATCCTTTTGGCTTTGGTTCCTCTAGGCCAATTTGTAGGGTGTCTTTCACATATGTGGTTAGTTGACTTCTTGTGGAAAGATGGCTATCCTTGTATTTATATCTAAATGTGTGTAAGTGATCACTTCATGTGTTAACTCTTGTCACTCATGTGTTTTATGTGGGCCGATTTCCTATGAGTTACAAGTGATAGGGATGTATCTTTAGTAGTGTTTTCATGTGATGGTGATGTTTCAAAGTCCTTAGTTTGTTAGTTATTATGTGGATGGATGGGGATTTCGGCCGAAGGAACAAAACAAAGGAAGGGTTCCACGAGTTCTTAAGATGTTTATATGAACATTATGTCCAAGCCGAGTGTATGTAGGTACTATATATACGTGATTGTAGTTTTAATGATACATGTATATCTACATAGGTTTGATGTTAACAAAACGGATTACTAGTTACTTTAATCTTTTGTTCGACCACTAGGCCAAGTCATGTCATGGCTTTGATTAGATTGTAAGTCATTTAAAGACGAAATTAACATGTATTGTGCTTATAAATCATGAACACTAGTCATTATATGTGGACACATGATAACATTGATGGACAAGAACATGTGTTAGTTATGGTGTTACCATGTGTTAGTGGGTGACGATCTCATTGAGTGTTTGTTTGGTGACTTTCCGAGTGTTGTATGACTAAACAGTTTGTTTTTGTTGAGTTTCCTGGATGACTCATGCTTCACTAGACTGGGGGGGGGGGGGTATAATGTATGAAAAATGTCTAAATATGCACATAAAATAAAAGCAATAAATGAAATGCGTACGGATGTTGACCTGGTTCGTTGACTGTTGTCACAGTAGTGCATGTGTTAGCATGCGGCTTCGCAGTCCGACTGGTTAGAAACCATGTCTTGAAGACTGTAGCGCGACATGCTTTAACACGCGGCTTTGCACTCCGACTGGTTGGAAACCATGTCTTGAAGACTGTAGCGCGACGTGTTTTAGCATGCGGCTTCTCAGTCCGACTAGTTAGAAACCATGTCTTGAAGACTGTAGCACGCATAAGAAGTAAGACAACAGATATAGGAAGCGAAATTTTCATTGATCGTTGATAATAAATAGGCATGTGTAGCCCATGTACAACAAGTTTACAGGAAACAAGTATGAAGTTGTGCGGCATTCCAAGATCTCGGGATTGGCGTGCCATCAAGTTTTTCTAGCGCGTATGCGCCCTTTCCTAAGACTTCTTGAATTTTGTATGGCCCCTCCCAGTTAGGCGCCAACTTTCCTTTTTGTTCTGCATTAGTTGTTTCATTGTTGCGGAAGACGAAATCTCCGATATTAAAGTTGCATACTTTAACTCGCTGGTTGTAGTAGCGCTCCAGTTGTGTCTTGTACTTGGCTTCTTTGATTGCCGCTAGTTTGCGACGTTCTTCGAGCAAGTCAAACTTTAGCGGAGCTCTTCATTGTTGTTCCTTTGTCTGCCAAGAGTACTCTTGCGGAAGGGCAGCCAATTTCGGCGGGTATGACTGCCTTAGAGCCGTATGTCAAGCCGAATGGAGTTTCACCGTTTCTTGTTTTGGTTAGGGTGCGGTGTGCCCACAGTACATGTGGGAGTTCATCCACCCACCCCATGCTCCGGGTTCCGAGCCACGCTTTGATGCCATCCACAATACTTCTATTTGCTCTTTCGACTTAGCCATTGCCTAATGGGTGCGCGACTGATGCGAAGATTTGCTGGACGCCAAGTTGCGCCAGCCATTCTTGTAACCGTTGGTCTGTGAATTGCGTACCATTGCCATTCACAAGTTTGTAGCGGCAAGCCGAATCTGCAAATAACGAACTCCCAAATGAATTTTCTGCCGTGTGCCCCGTCAATCTTTGCTAGGGTCTTTGCCTCAACCCATTTGGTGAAATAATCAATGGCGACTACGAGGAACTTGACATTCCTTGACGTTGTCGGAAATGGACCGACCAGGTCGATCGCCTATTTTTGGAAAGGCCATGCGGCCGTGACAGGCACCAGGTCATTTTTGGGGCGCAGGGTGTTTGGCGCGTGACGCTGACGGTTGCCGCATTTGCGGAGTTCTTTGACAGCGTTCAGGTGCATTCCTGGCCAGTAATACCATGCGTTCATCAGCTTGGTGACTACTATTCTGAGCCCCGCGTGCAAGCCGCAGATTCCTTCATGAATGTCTCTGATGAGGAAGGATGCATCCACGGAGTCAACGCAGCGGAGTAACGGCCCAGGTAAGATCGGCGGTAAAGTATTCCGTCGGTCAGCTGATAATGTAGAGCTTTGTATTGAATATTCCAGGCCTTTGATTTGTTATCATGCAGAGTGCCGAAAGACAAGTAGGCTTTGATTGGCGTCATCCAGGACGCGTTGCCCGTTTGGATGACGTTTACTTGTCTGGGTGGGACAGATGGTTGACTGTAGCACGCATAAGAAGTAAGACAACAGATATAGGAAGCGAAATTTTCATTGATCGTTGATAATAAATAGGCATGTGTAGCCCATGTACAACAAGTTTACAGGAAACAAGTATGAAGTTGTGCGGCATTCCAAGATCTCGGGATTGGCGTGCCATCAAGTTTTTCTAGCGCGTATGCGCCCTTTCCTAAGACTTCTTGAATTTTGTATGGCCCCTCTCAGTTAGGCGCCAACTTTCCTTTTTGTTCTGCATTAGTTGTTTCATTGTTGCGGAAGACGAAATCTCCGATATTAAAGTTGCATACTTTAACTCGCTGGTTGTAGTAGCGCTCCAGTTGTGTCTTGTACTTGGCTTCTTTGATTGCCGCTAGTTTGCGACGTTCTTCGAGCAAGTCAAACTTTAGCCGGAGCTCTTCATTGTTGTTCCTTTGTCTGCCAAGAGTACTCTTGCGGAAGGGCAGCCAATTTCGGCGGGTATGACTGCCTTAGAGCCGTATGTCAAGCCGAATGGAGTTTCACCGTTTCTTGTTTTGGTTAGGGTGCGGTGTGCCCACAGTACATGTGGGAGTTCATCCACCCACCCCATGCTCCGGGTTCCGAGCCACGCTTTGATGCCATCCACAATACTTCTATTTGCTCTTTCGACTTAGCCATTGCCTAATGGGTGCGCGACTGATGCGAAGATTTGCTGGACGCCAAGTTGCGCCAGCCATTCTTGTAACCGTTGGTCTGTGAATTGCGTACCATTGCCATTCACAAGTTGTAGCGGCAAGCCGAATCTGCAAATAACGAACTCCCAAATGAATTTTCTGCCGTGTGCCCCGTCAATCTTTGCTAGGGTCTTTGCCTCAACCCATTTGGTGAAATAATCAATGGCGACTACGAGGAACTTGACATTCCTTGACGTTGTCGGAAATGGACCGACCAGGTCGATCGCCTATTTTTGGAAAGGCCATGCGGCCGTGACAGGCACCAGGTCATTTTTGGGGCGCAGGGTGTTTGGCGCGTGACGCTGACGGTTGCCGCATTTGCGGAGTTCTTTGACAGCGTTCAGGTGCATTCCTGGCCAGTAATACCATGCGTTCATCAGCTTGGTGACTACTATTCTGAGCCCCGCGTGCAAGCCGCAGATTCCTTCATGAATGTCTCTGATGAGGAAGGATGCATCCACGGAGTCAACGCAGCGGAGTAACGGCCCAGGTAAGATCGGCGGTAAAGTATTCCGTCGGTCAGCTGATAATGTAGAGCTTTGTATTGAATATTCCAGGCCTTTGATTTGTTATCATGCAGAGTGCCGAAAGACAAGTAGGCTTTGATTGGCGTCATCCAGGACGCGTTGCCCGTTTGGATGACGTTTACTTGTCTGGGTGGGACAGATGGTTGACTTAGCACTTTGATGCGGACCTCTTTCGCCATGTGTTCGAAGACTGTCGAAGCCATTTTACTCAGCGCGTCTATCGGTTTGTTTTCAATACGCCTGATATGTTCAACAGTGCCGGAGTCAAATCGGCGCATGAGCTGTTTGGCTTGTTCTAGATACAGGGCCATAGTTTTGTCTCGCGCGTCATAAATCCCTTTTATCTATCTCGCTACAAGTTGTGAGTCCACATGTGCTTCAACGTACATGGCCTCTTTTTATCCGCGATGCGGAGGCCTGCCAGCAGCGATTCGTATTCCACTTCGTTATTGGTACTTTTGAAGTCCAGGCGGATAGCGTATGTGAACTCGTGTTTATCTGGGCTGATTAGGCGAAGTCCCGCGCCAGAGCCATCGTCGTTAGAGGCTCCGTCAGTGAAGAGGGACCATTTTTGCGACTGGTCCTGAGGTGGCGCGGGTGATTGTTCTGCGAGGCATTCTTGAATCCTCTTGGCGGGTATTTCTGTTGTGAAGTCAGCAAGCACTTGTCCTTTGATTGCGGGTCTGGGCTTGTAGTAGATGGTGTGCTCTCCGAGCTCAATAGCCCATTTGGCAAGTCAACCCGATAACTCTGGTTTGCAAAGAACGTCGCTGATTCTATAGTTCGTGAGAACGTTGATGGGATGCCCTTGGAAATACCTGTGCAGTCTTCGAGATGCGTGGACCAACGCAAGAACCAGCTTTTCCATGATTGTGTATCTTGTTTCCGCATCCAAGAGGGTGCGGCTGATCTAGTAGATTGGCGTTTGAACCCCCTTGCGCTCTACTAGGAGGACCGCGCCTACTGCCTGCTCAGTTACGGACAGGTGTAGCGTTAGCGGCTCCTTCGGTAGAGGCGCCGTCAAAGTTGGGAGATTCATCAAGCATTGTTTCATTTCTTGGAAAGTTGTTTCCGCTTAGGGCGTCCACCGGAAGTTTCTCTTTTTCAAGCAATTCTTCAAAGTATCCACAAATGGAAAGGACTTTGAAGCGTAATTGGAGAGGAAGCGATTGAGGGCCACCAGACTACCCATCAATGTTTGAACTTCCTTGATTGATGCGGGGGAAGGCATTCGCTAGATCGCTTGGACCTTTTTGAGGTTTGCGCGGAAACCATCCCGCGTGACTATGACCCTGAGGAATTTACCTTCCTCCATTCCGAATGAACACTTGCTCGGATTGAGCTTCATGTGCACAGTGCGCAGTTGATCGAATATCTTCTGAATGTCCCCCAAAATGTGCCCTTCATCGCTGCTTTTGATTACGAGATCATCGACGTATACTGCCAGTCTTACGCCGATTTCTTAAACGAAGGCGGTGTCCATGAGGTGCTGGTATGTGGCGCCTGCGTTCTTCAGGCCAAAGGGCATCTTGGTATAACAGAAAGTACCCATGTCTGTGTGGAGCGCATTCTTGTCCTCGTCTTCCTTCGCCATCTGGATTTGGTGGTAGCCCTCATACGCATCCAGGAAGCACTTGAAACGATAAGGGGCTAGAGAGTCCACCTTTAAGTCGAATTCTGGCAGAGGATAGCAATCTTTAGGACGCGCCTTATTCAGGTCCTTGTAATCAACACACATGCGTCATCCCCCGTTGGCTTTTCCAACCATAACGGGGTTGGCGGCCCAAGTTTGGTAGCGGATGGGGCGCAAGATGCCCGCATTGAGAAGCTCGGTGACTTGCTTATTCATTTTCTTTGTTTTCTCAGGACCCACGCTCCTCTTCTTTTGGACGACGGGTTTCACCGATCGGTACACGTTGAGCTTGTGTTCCTCAATTTCCCATGGTACACCACCCATGTCTGATGGATGTGAGGCGAAGACGTCCATGTTCTTGATCAATAGTTGCTTGAGATGGTTGCGGATGGTGTCCGAGATTACATGGCTGATGATCACCGTTTGCTCCGGAAATTTAGGGTTGAGAAACCATTTTTCCTGCTCTGTGCGGGCGCCAGTTTTGACCATTTTCGGGGGCTTGGCGCTGTCCGCTGTGTGGCAATCTTTGTTCCCCCGAATGAAGGCGACGCCTGTCCTGGTTGGAAAACCAACAATTCCGTGTGTCGTGGAGGTGTTCGCATTGAAACGCGCGATCCCCTTGCGGCCTAGCAGAATGTCAATATGGGACGCAGCTGGCAGAACCACGAAATCGCAAATTTCTGTGCGCTCATGTTTGGCGTCCGACATCGTGACATGCATGGAGACGGCATGATGGTTTAATGGATGAAGCTAGAGATAGGCTCGTTGACTGGTACGAGCTTTGCCTTGTCTTCATCGTCCAATTGTTGAAAACACTGATCATACATGATGTCAGTGCTGCTCCCGCCGTCCAAGAACATGTATCGCGTGCGATAATTTCCGAAGACGGTGGTAATGACCAGTGGGGCAGTGGCGGATGCGCCCCCGCGAACCTTTGGGAGGAGGACGTCGGCCTCCTTCCAAGAATCATCATTTTGCTGCACCCGGGATCGCTTCGCGTGGTGATCGCTCTTTTTCCCGTGCTTGGTCGTGCTGCATTGGTGGCGCAGGGCAAACATGACTGTGTGAGTATTTAGGTCGCGTATTTTCTTCCGGGACCCCTCAACTTGATTGCCATCACCACCGTTTCCCCGCGCAGCACGGTGTACGTTCTTGACCAAGTGTCCGAGCTAAGCAGACTTCAGCACCGACTCGATCTCCATCTTCAAACTATAGCAGTTGTCTGTAAGATGTCCAAAATCATTGTGGTACTCGCAAAATTTGCTTGTATCCACATTTTTTTCGCTTCCCAAGGGGCTTAGGCTCCTTGAGAGTAACATGCTCCGTCTTGAGGACCCGGGACGGAGTTTTCAATAGCGGAGTCCAGTCGTGATTCTTCTTGGAATGACCACGCTTGTCCCGCGTCAGCTTGTTGGTGATGAGTTGACGGGCGTCATTGGAGGAGGAGTACTTTCCTTCCTCCGTGGACCCCGATATGCGTGTCCAGACGGACTTCCCTTTAGTTTTGTTATTATTATTAATACTATGGTGGTGTTGGGAACCACGCATCTGGCGGAAGGATTTTTTTAGAGGACGCATTTATTTTGGCTGCACGGATGAGCTCGTCCCAAGACTCTGGGATGCCATCCTTGCTTGTGTGGCATTTCATGAGGTCCTCACTGCGTACGTTCTGAATGAAGGCGCCGCGGGTGAGCTCCTCGTCGCACCCTATCTAGAGGGCTTCTCTGTTAAAACGCACAATGAAGTCCTCGATAGACTCATTGTCATGGCGCTGACACAGGAGTATATGCGCCTTGTCCTTCTTATGTTTCCGCAGGTGGGAAAAAATGATGGCCAAACTTGTTGGCCAGATCGTCAAAGTCCGTAATGCTCCCCGCGGGGAGATTATTGAACCAGACTTTGGCAGCGCCTGTCAGTGTTTGGGCGAAAAGATGGCACCAAACATGGACTGGCCAGTTTACCGAACTCCCGCACATTCATAGTCATGAATGTGGTCATCTGGGTCACGCAGGCCATCGTACTTGTCGATGCTGCTGAGGAGTTTGGCCTTCTTTGGAATGCTTGTTGTCGCAATGTGGGCGACGAATTTTGATTTTTCCACAGAAGACTTTAGCCTGTATGGTTTGCCCAAGTCGTCGTCTACGTTTGTGTGGGTTCCATCGGTACCCGTCACAGAACGTGAACGGTGGGAGCGGCTCCGTTCATTGTAGTCGTCATCACTGCTAGACGACTCATAATCGTCTGGTTCGTCGAGTAATTTCGCATACCCCAAGCATCGACGTTTCTGCCATGCTCCCCGTTACGACCATCACACCGGCCTTCAGTTTCCTTAGCCTTATGACTTTTCGGGGGGGGGGGGTGAGTCATAAGTTAGGGTTTTACCCTTTCGTTTTGCCTGTTTCATCAGCATTCGCTTATATGTGGTTATTTCTTGGCATTTTGGCGGAAGAGCCACTCCTTGGTGTAACACCCCAAAACCATTCGTTCGCCTAACTACGCCATTAGGCGTGATTAGCAAAATATTAACACGAGACTTAGAGGATAAGAATATGGGTTATATTCTAATATGGAAATAACCTAGTTAATAATATTATGTTTATAAATTAATAAAAGGTGTTTGAAACTAGCTTATGAGTTAGTTTTTATACGAAAATGACAGTGGGAAAACTTGTGAGGGACTAAATATGTTAAGTGGGAAAACTTGACATTGTTATTAGATAGAAAAAAAGGGGGAACGACATATACAGGAGTATATGTCGCCACCCACATCAACACACACACTTCATCTCTAAACTCACTAATCAAGGGCTAATCAAGGCAAAATCAAGTGTTAATCAAGTGCATGTGTTGAAATCAAGTCATCTACAGCCACTTGAACATCTGAGTAATAATTTCATTCATTAAAATTGATGTATTCTTCATGTTTAAGCATGATGAGAAACATAGTGTTGCATAAAAACGTGATTGATTAATGAATAAGGATGACCCTTGTGTTTAGGGACCCTTATTATGTTTATAAACACTACTTAGATGATTCAATTGCAACCATATAGAGATCTTGATGATTCTTGAACACACATATGAAGTGGGTTTTGTCACTAGTTACAAACCTCACATAAAGACTTGAAATTATGTGTTAATAATGATGAAATGTATAGGTGGTATGTGTAATGCTACCTTTATGTTGAAAATGAATGTGGTGATATGGGGTTTCCATACAATATGTTAACTAAGAAAATGGGTGGTTAAAAGATGATGCACACCAAGTGTTTGTATAAATGTCTAATTGAATTATAGACAAGTATTGTATGTTAAGATCTCGCCAATTTTGATGATTGAGTGAGAAGTGGGATTGTGCACTAAACTTGATAGATATTATGTTAAAAAAAGGGGATAGTTCATGATTATGATTATTGCCTTATGGGTAGTGCATATGAACATGAAAAAGGGTAGTTTGACTTCTAGAAGTCAAACTAACCCAAACATAAGTATAATGAATTGGGTGTGTGAAAACTCATGATTCAAGTTAGTTAATTGATATAATGACTAACTTGGATTAATCTTGAGTATAGTGAAGTGATCTTGTCAAGCTAGGTGGAGGCTTGGAACAAACCGGATCAAATGAGCTAAGCGAGTCATGGAATGCATACATGAGGACAAGGTAAGTGACTTATCTTAAATAAGCCTCTTAGAAACTAGAAGATCTTGTAAACATTCTTGAATCATGAATTCTTATATCGATTGTAAAGAATGGGTGTTTACTCACGAAAGGAATATGGAATATGGGTCACTAGCTTGTAATGGGCTAGAATCGCCTAAATAAATAAAATTGATAAGTCCGGTTGGGACGCCTAACTAGATAATGGAAAAATCTTTGTAAATGGGTCTAATGAGTTAAAATGTTATTTTCATTAAAACTCATGAATAAAACTTGAAGATTGAAGATTGTTTGAATAAATAGTTAAACAGGTCAAATGATGTTGTGAGCATCAATTGAACTCGGTACATAATGCTTCTATGCTAAGCATTTATAGTTAAAAGAAAAGGCTAGACGGGCCAATTGGTGGTGTGACACCCTTTGGATCCCGGAATGTTAATAGGGTAATGAGTTTTTGCACAGATGGATAAATTGGAATGGAATGGCACGCGATGCCAAGTTTTCTTGAGGGAGATTCAAGAGGTATGGAAATGGGTCAACACTACCGGGTAATTTCGTAGTATAAGATATGGCCATATGCGAGTAGACATGTGGATGACACCACCCACATGAAGTGTGGGTGTCAAATAGGTGAGTCTTGTTCATAAGAATGTCTGGTACGCTCTAATGCGCTTAGAAGTGATTAATAATAGAGAATTTATGAAATTGGTGACATACTAAGTCCGTAAGGACTTAGAGGTTCTCAAACATGTAGATGGGTTGAAAATAATGGATCTTAATCAAGTCGAGTCTCCCATGGGTGACTAGTTTGAAAAATAAGCCGATGAGGGCATTTTGGGAATTTAAAAGACTATTAGAGGTTGAATCTAAGGATTCTAACTCCTAATGAAACAAATCGGACAAACGCTTTGGTTAATCAAGTGTCTAATGACTTGACAACTTAAACGGTAGGCATTTGTGTAACACCCCAACCGATCGCGGAAACATCGAGGTGTCACGTAGTGACGATTGTTCAATAGCTCATGGACTAAAAGTGTAAATATTGATACATTGATTAAATAGTTTGCTACATTGAAATGAAATACAATGATTCTAAATGCCAACTAGATTAAAATACAATGAATCTAAATCTAGATATAAATCCGAAAGCTTAAAGGACGCATCTCAAAATAACCCGAAACATGTACGAAAATAATTTTGTCAATACAAAATGTATTGGTGAGCATACCCGTTTGATATATATAGTAAGGTAAAATTTAGCAATTCATATGTAACATAGTGTTTGCAAAATGTAGTAATTGGTATCCGGGTCAAATCAACCCTGTGAAAGGAAAGAAGATATATATAATATGCGCTAGTAGTAATGAAATATATAGCAATGACAAGGACTCTCAACAGAGTCACAAGGGTATATACCATAGATCTATTAATTGAAATGCTAGGCCGCAATGGTTAATGATTTGACAAGTCATAAATACACGTAATGACACAAACAACACATATAAGATTTGCTATTTTAGTAAAATGAAATAGAAACTTGATAGTAAGTACATGAGTAGCCCCAAAAGTAAAATGAAAAAAGGAAAAGATATACTCACAGTTTCGCTAAGTGTAAATTCCGAGAAAATTCGTCGTAAAGGCTTAAGAATTCCGAAGAACTCAACCTATATATATATAAATGCTAATGAAGGATATGTCTTAAAAGTCTAAGGTGTTAAGGTTCGCTAAATTATTTGGGGGAAAAAATATTTTTATGAAAAATATGTATTTAGCGATAATATGTATCACGAAGGTATATTATGTTTTAAGTTTCAAATTCTAACAATTTAACTCATGACTTAATTTTTTTTATCATTAAGGGTCATGTGTGGGTTTTCTAATCATCATTTTATACCCAATTTTCTGCTCAAAATCCATAATTTAAAGATCAAGTTTCAGGTATTGAAAACCCATTTTTAATCATTCAAGTCATACTTAGTGTCCATTTTAACAATGTTAATCAAGAAAATCCCATTTATATACATACATATACACGGCATACATATATGTATGTATAATTAGTTTTTGTTTTCCATTTTTAAACCATACATTATCATTTTAACATCTAAAAATCATGTTTAGTAACTTGGATCTTGTTAATCAATGGATTAGATCATACATGCAATGAAAGATTTAGAGTTAAAATTGAACATAAACATATATATATATATATATACATACGTACGGCCACACCACACACACACATCCCATTCTATTTCATTTTTATAAAACCATTTTTATCATCTCTTTGTTGTGTATATTATCCAAGTTTAGAAGTGAAAAGATTAAAATAAGAAAAACATTAGTTAGGGTTTTTACCTTAAAGAAAAGTGTTAAAACTTGGATGAATCTTGCTTCAAAAATCCTAAAATGCTTGCTTAATCTTCAAATGCTTTAAGTTACTTGGATAATCTTAGAAACTATGGATGATAGAGATGAGATTGTATTGGAAAAACAAGAGAGAGAGGATAGGGGGAGGGGGCGGCGGATGCAAGGAAGAAGATGAAGAGGTTTTTGAGTGTTGAAGTGGTGAAGATGAATGATTGAGTGTGTACGTTCTTATATAATGAGGAGCATGCATAATGAGTCACCACATAGGCTTGTGTGGCTGCTCTCTAATCTCGCCACACACACATATATAGATTAGATTACTTGTCACATTTTATTAATATATTATTTAGTGGGTATTAGGTGTAAATTACCGGGTATACTACTAGTTAACGCGGTATAGGCCTTTAACTGTTTTAAATACCCGTCACACCCAAAAATAATATTTTTGGCTCCAGACATATTATTATACAAGCCAAGTTAATATTAGGTGCTATCCAGTGTAAAAATGGCGAATTTTCATAGTATAGGCGCGCAGATTGAGTAGTATCGTGCGTTGTGACTAAAATCACAATTTTTTTATACTCTAAATTTATTTCTCCCTATTTTAGAAATATTGTTTCAAGCATAAATTTTGAATTTCGGACTTAAGCGTGAGTATAAAACATGATTTCATAATAATCAAGTTTCGAAGAAAAATAAGAACCAACATGCGAAAACATGATAAATTTACAAGGACTAAACTTGCCAAAGTTTCAAAGTGTAAGGGCTACGAATGTCACAGTTTGGTATGGTCAAATAGAGGCTTGTTGATGCAAGGCCTTAACGGGTCGATTTGGGTAAAAATCAATATAATTACCTAAGACTATGAACCGCGTCATAGAATCATGAACCTGCCATTAATATAAGTCCAACAGAGAGTTATTTAGTCGGCAAGTCAATACTTAGGCTTCGAGAATCATCAAATGCGGTTGTGACATGATTCCCATGCTTAAAAATCACCAAACAATGATCAGAAGCTGTGAGCGGCCGCTCACAGAGACCGTGCGGTCGCTCACAGAGAACAGCCTGACAGCACGATCTTTAAAATTACATATAAAATCGTAGAAAAATCGTTACGAGGTGTTCTCTATATGCCTGGAAATCTCTCGGAGCTTAGAACAATTCTTATTTGGAAGTCAAAGTCGGATTTTGGGTTTTTGAAGGGGTAAAAGCAATCCGAACAGCTGCTGCGCAAAAGTTGCAGCAATATGTTCTCCTGATAAAGGGCCGTTTGGCCTGGTTCATTCCGTTTCAACGTGTAACGACTATTGTACTAGTTTAAATGTATCATTGACAACCCACTAACCATTCTTTGTGTAATGGTGCTAGGTAAACAAGTGAAGGAATTCCCGGAGCAAGGATCAAGTCGCGATAAGAGCCGAACACACCCGATCACTTACCAAGCTTCCGCATTAGAATTCAAAGAACTCCCGTTTAAACCCAAAATCTTAGAGTATGTTCTAACTATTAAAATGTAAAAATTTGTGGGAATCAAATATGTATTTGATCTTAATGGTTTCAGTTTATAATAAATATCAAGTTTTAATCGGGAGTGGTTTACGTAAGGTCCAAACCCGTATGATTAGGCGTTGATCGCGTGATTACGGGTTAGGGTCTTACAAGTGGTATCAGAGCCATAGGTTTGAGGGATCCGAGTGTCGGGAAGGATACTTGGACTCAAACCGTGTGCTCAAAGTGTTGAGGGTGTTCGGTTCGAGACTTGATCGAGGAATCCGGTAAGTAATATCTGCAATAACAATCCGGGTTGATCGGAGATTGTTATATGTAATCAATAAGGATATCGTGTATACACACGACATCTCAAAAGCTTGGTAAGGAAACAGTTAGGTGGCATGGGGCCTATCCAAAATTTAATTCGGACAACGACATTCTTGTATAATTAGAATTCTAGCACTACTATTGCAACGATGCACACTAACACTAAAATGTCATATTACTAATTAATTGAATTTGTAAATGTGACAGGGATGAGAACATTTATTCGATCGAGATAGGATCGAATGAATCACCAAACGAGGTGGTAGAAGGTTCGGGAGCACGACTGATAGCATGCTCACTAGGGACCAAGTCAAGTAACGACTCGGATTAACTGATATTTAACGAAAAGGGAATACAAGGGCAATTATTAATCAGGTACATGCTCTAAATTATATTAAGCGTATTAGTATGCGAGCATCACATGAAGGATGGTACTTGCATACGTAAGCAAAAAATTTAAATGGGAAATATGCATTGTTCACACTAGTGAACAATCAATACCCAAACGTAACTTGAACATCGAGACCGGGTTGGGGGTAATCATCCGAAACTAATGTTTAAAAAAATCAAAGGATGTTAGAAAGGCGTTGTGGTCATACCAATGAGTGTGATCACACAAAGCTTATTAAAACGAAAACACATCGCTTTTTCTAATGAATAAAGGTAAAAACCTAACATTGAATAATTTATCAAGGAAGGGTTTTACCAAATAAAGTAAGGGACACAATCATGAGCTGAAGCTTTGCTTACATAGAATGTGATGTACTAATTATAACAAGTCCATGTGTACCATATGCGGATTGCTTACCCTGGCCAGGTAAGTGTTAAACATATGATACTATGGGTTTCTTACAATTGATACATATACAACCTATGTAACAAGGTCTAAGTAAGTGTGAGGTGTCTGGACAATCATGGATTAGTCGAATATGGCCCGAAGGGCCATGATAAATAAAGAGGCAAAGAAAAACCAAGGTATAAGCGACCCGTGGGGATCGTAGAGGCCGAGGTATTGCTTCAGTAAATCAACCATAACTACGGTTTTGGTTGATAAATCATAAACAACGGACATGGTCCGTGATAAACCCATGGGTCAACTGGACTTTAAGGTCAGTGATAAAATTATACACTAATAAGCCAAGGTATAAGCAATCCCGAGCGGGTTGTAGAGATCGAGGCATCCCCAAATACTAATAAGCCGAGGTATAAGCAATCCCGAGCGGGTTGTAGAGACCAAGGCAGTTGCACTCTCAATCAAAGTCATGAACTTGGTTGAATAAAAGTGCAAAACATGATTATAAACAGTGGGCTTGGGCCGCGATAAATTAGTAAATCATTCAACCCTCGGGTTAAGGATGAAAAAGTATAAACTGCAATAACATTAGATTGTATTGTTGGTACAATCTAATACGAATCATAATAACGGTTGGATTGTATAGTTATTACAATCTGATGCAAACCGTGATAACAGGAGATTAGTCGATACAATACGTAGTAATGACCAATCTACACCGTGCTTTATGAAAAGAAAACCGACCTCAATTTGTATTGAGATCGGTAATCAGAAAAAGGACTTTTAGAAACTAAGCGTTCTAAATATATAAACGATTTGAAATCTAAAACTCAAAAGTCTTTAAACGGGTCGGTTGGGGCAATGACCACCAATCGAGTTAGCAAAACGGGAAATTGGTTAAACCCAATAAATAGCAAATTCTTAAAATAGGATTTGCCAAAGAAAGGAAAATGTTAGTGTAAAGCAATGTTTGTTTATAACATTCTAGCAAACCAAAAAGAAACGAGGGTTGGATTCGGGGATGAATCCAAGAAGTTAGAAAACGACTATGTCAAAAAGCCGGGTTAGTCTTGGAAACCAAGACAAATTACTTGTTAGAAATAGACGCATAGACATGTATGCATATGCATGCTACAATCTAGTATTACAGTAGATGCCCTAAGGTGCATGATAGAATGGCCCCTTAAACCATTGCATGTAACTGTAAAGCGCATCAGTCTATTTCATATGTAAATTGATGTGTCGTATTAGATTTCTCAACCCCGGGACGCTTCCGGGGTATAATCTAGTCATAATATTAGGGTATAAAAAAGAAATTACACTTTGGAATATTTTTTCCCAGTTCTCTAAATGTATAAATAATATAAAACATATGAGCAAATGAAACTAAATTTACTATTGAGTTCAAAATATGATTTTAACATAAAAACACACAAATTTAAAAGGTATTGGAACCGTCTCATCGAACTCTACGATCTTAGATTTTAGGTTTTCACTTTTTTTTTTGGATTTTTAGCTTGTAGTTTTTTTAAAAATTACGTTATATCATTGTATTTTTTTTTTTTTATTTTCACCATTGTGTTCATTGTGTCATTTTTTTAGCAGTGTGTTCTAATTTTCGGCATTGTGTTATATTTTTGTGGCTAATTGTGTAATATTTTGTAATTTATTTTGTTTTTTATATCTTTCTCACACTATGGGTTTTGTTATACTGTGTAAGATAATTTGACTCTAATCAGATATAGATATATAGACGTTAGTACAATGTCACGTTAAAAGCCCAGCCCAATTAATACAGCCCACTTGAAGCCCACTTTTGAGCTATATAATCATCTTCTTGTACATCCATAAGCACTATACAAAAAAACCCTAAATGTTCGACCCCTTTTGAAATCAGGAACGGATCACGAACCCAAGCCCACTTTTCTGCTCAGTGAAAGCTTCTTGTCTTCTTGAATCAGCAGATCCCTAAATCCATCTGATTGGTAAGATTTATTGTCACTTTTCTTTGACAAATCACGTGACTAAAGTCAAAGTTGAATCGCTAGAATACGTTTTGACTCTTGGTTTGATTTCATTATTATTTATGAAATAGAATGGGTGCATAGGAAATAGGATCACATAAATACATAAATTAGCCCTAAAAGCAAGTGAAAATCTGAATATTTGTAAACTAATTAGATTAGAGTTGGTTGAAATCCGGTGTATTCGATAAGGGGTGTGAATTTATGAGACGACCCTAAAATCTGACACGAACCTAACAGGAAATTCGTGGATTGGGTTTAGTATAAACAAGTTCATGTTAGGTTCAGGTTAAACCTGTGAACTCATTTTGCTAAACTGGTCGGATCCGGGTCAATCCAATTGGGTTGGCGAGTTGTCACATTCATATTATATTTATATTATTTTATGTAACAAATTAATTTGGTTAAGTATTTTATGGTATCCTTATAACATAAAAAGAGAATTCGACGCAAGATTTTATAGCTAACATAACTTGCGAATACTTGGGTCGTGTTAGGGTTCTTATGTATGACACAATTTTTGGATTCGTGTTAAGCATTCACATTCCATACTTTATATTATTCCTCATCTAGAAAATATCAAAATATAAAGGAAAATGTAAATTTAGTTATTTAGTTTCTACCAAGTAGGCTAGCCTCTTTGCTCAAGGTTATTTATTTGTCGACAACGATGAAAATCATAATAACCATCAAGGTCTAGAGAAATATATGCATTAACCGAACTTTTGTGTAGCCTGACTTGTTTTATTTTGTCTTTCATCCCCTTCACCAGCCTTTTTTGCCAACCAACATGATATTTTAATAGGGCTGCCAATTCATGACATGTGTAGGACTTGATAAGACATGTTAAATAAAAAGTACATATGCAATTTTATGCATATAAAAAGTACATATGCTTATAATTAAAATTTGAAGGTTATACTAAATCATTTCTTCTTCTTGCTACATAAAACATACTAGTATCAAACATGAATACGGACCGTTTGACTACTAGTGTTAATGCATCGTCTCTAACTTGTTAAACACGATAATACTTGTTTTGCCAGCTCTAAATTTTATATAGGAACTATTAGATAAAAATGTAACCAACTTGAGTTGTTTAAGTTTTGAGTAAATGATATATTTAAGGTAATTGGGTATATAGTGATGAAGTGGAAGGAGTTTACATAACTTTGATCAAGTCGACTTTTCCGGTCATGTTAGCTAAGATCGCATATTTATTAAACATGCATTCAATGTGAGTTTTATGGTTACATGAACACAAATTTGTTTCTGTGGTGTAGTAATCTTGCACTCATATCTTGTATACTAACTGTCACTACGTTAACTAATAATTTATTTACCCACTTCTTACCACTCATTTTTTCATATTCTCTGGTATACCTCGGTTACTGCCAAATCGCAAGAACAATATTCATATATATTAATTTCAGAAAATTCAAGAAGAAACATTCACAATGTCGTTCTAGAAGTCTATATTCCATCTACAAAGCCTATATGTGAGAAATATAAGGTGTTACAAATATTTAAACACATTAACCATGAAGTCGACTCAAATGGACCGGTTCACCTACATCAATGATGATAAAGAGAAATTGGTGATCCCAATTGGGCCTCGTTTTCAAGCTGATGTGCCTGAGTGGACGTGCCCACTTCGTAAAAATAAGGGTTCTCTTAATGAATCGGACTCTTCAAAATGGTTGGGCACTGTGACATGGTCGATGAAAGATACGACCCAAGAAATTGAAGGGTGTGTCATAGGGAAAGGAAGACCGGAATCTTGTGGTTGTATGACACCTGGTTCCGTCTTTTGTGTCAAGCGCCACATCAACAAGGAAACAGCCCGCCTGCAAAAGATCTTGGGACCCACTTTTTTTGAATGGAAGTTTGATCTAATGGGAGATGGGGTTGCCAAATTATGGAAGCAACCAGACAAGCAGAGACTAACCCTTCTTATGAAAAATAATCCATTCTTAGAAGGTCAAGATTTTGTTAAACCTGCTTTGAAATGTTTTCCGTTCAATTCAAAGAAAGATATAATTAACTTTTACTTCAATGTATACGTCCTGAGCGAATGAGTATACAAAGAAGATCCGGGTGCATGATGGGTAATAGTGACGACGAAGAAGAAGAAGAAGAGAAGTTTAAGAGTCCTTATAAAGCGTCTAGAAAGAAGGCTCGAGTTGATTGTGTAACGGTGTATAGTCCTAAACTTGTGAAGGCGAGGTACTTGACAGGAAGAAGATGATCCCATATTGAAAATCGTTTAGGTGAAATTTGGAATACTTACTACTACTACTCATGTTTTAAGCACAAGTAAGTGAGTCTCGTGTTACCCATTATGTTCATCTTTTCCTTTTCTTTCCTTTCCTATACAACTTTGTCCCCTAAACATGAATGATCTTGGGAATTTATATGCAAAGTTGATATATATAATGAAGAGTGGGAGGGGATGGAGTTTTGCTTCTAAGATTTACATACTCAACTAGCTTTGTGTTGTTTTTCTTTTTTTAACTTTTCATGTGATTTTGATTTTGTTGGTTATATAAGTTATCTTGTGCTCCACTCCTAAACACCGTGCATGGTATATGGCCATATAAATACTTTTCTTGCGCGTGCTAATCGTAAAATCAGAGTATTACTTTCCTATTGAAGTATATTTTGTTAGGTTATTCGAAATTTCAGTTAATAATATAGAGATAAGGAACCAATATGTGGTTTTCTCTTAATTCTCTTAACCCAAAATAGCTCATATGGCTGAAATGATTCGGTTGGACCTTTCAAGGGGAGTGTTGTCCTTACAATCCTCGTTATTAGTTGAAGGCGGAAATCAGATTAATTTCGAACAAGCGGAAATGCTACACCCCTTACAAAACGTCATTGGATTTTTGTTCACTTATAAGTAAATTCCATGTACTGAAGCTAATTTCCTGGCAATATAGTCACCGCCACTCATCAATTAAATTTGATGCACTAGAAACGGTGTTGCAGAAGGCGGCGCCTAGGCGCTAGGCTGAAGAAGAAATCGGAATTTCACTCTGGGCAATGAATTAGGCGAAATGAGGATTAGGCGGAGTCTGGGCGGTCCTAGGCGGGCATAGGCGGTAGTATTTTTTATTTTTTAGAATGAATTACAAGTTTTGTCCTTTAACTTTATACCAGATTTCAAAGAATGTCCTTTAACTTTAAAATTGATTGGTTTTGTCCTTTATCTTTTAAAATCTTACATGGTTTGTCCTTTTGCACTAATTCGGTTAGTTTTCTTCGTTAAATCTGATCATGTGACCTGCACATGAGGGTAGTATTGTAATTTCACCCTCCTTCTCTTTCTCACTTCTCCCACTTACCACCACCACCATCCACACCAGACCACCGCCTGCCGCCGCCTTCCACCGCCTGCCGCCGCCTTCGCCTTTGTCTCTTTCATCTCTTCTCTAGTCACCATCGACAACAATGACTTGATTTCCCTTTTTCACATTTCCCACTTACCACCACCAAACCAAATATGTACAGAAAAAAAATCGTCCCTTCCAACAAAAATCTCCATATTGCTTTAAATTTGCAATTAAAGTTAGGGGTCAGATCGATGCATTATGTTGTTGGGGAAATTATTATTATTTTATTATTATTATTATTATTATTAAATATGAAAAGAGGGGTAGACAGCCGTCGTTGCAATACTTTCCGACGAATGCAAAGATTGTTTTCAATAAAGGGAGAGTGAGAAAAGAGGGAAACACAGGTGGGTGGGTGGGTGGGTGGATGTATGTATGGATAATGTGATTTCTAGATTTTAAATGAACAGTAGAACAAAAAATCGTCCCTCCCCCACCGCCAGATATGAAACATCTCTCTTCCATCCCTTTTATTTTTCTATTCTGTTTGAAAAAAAAATTGGGGATAGAGTTTTATTAAGATTTGGGGTTGCTATGGTGGGGTTGGTGGTAGTCAGACGAAGTCAACGGTGATGGGGGTGGTGCGTTGCGGTAGGGTTCTTGGTGGTTGGCAGATAGGGCAAGGGTAATTAAAGATTTGGGGATGGTGCGGTGGGATTGGTGGTGGTCAGACGAAGACGATGGTGATGGGTGGTCAGACGAAGACGATGGTGATGGGTGGTCTTTGGATGGTAGTGATAGGTGGTGGTGTTGATGGTGGTGACAGGTGGTGTTTCATGCTTAAATGAAGATGGTGGTGGTCTTTGGATGGTGGTGAGAGGTGGTGGTGTTGATAACTTGATATTGGTAGAGGGTGGTGATAGGTATGGGGTATAGATTATAAAATTTGGGTGGATGGTGGTGGAATATATATTATATATTATTTTTTTAATCTTTTATTTTTAATTTGTTTTAAGAAAACAGTGAGTTTTTAACTTATTTACACAATTAGTCCCTGTAAGGGTGAAATGACAAATATGCCCTCATGTGTAAGGCATATGACTAGATTTAACAAGAAAAATTAACTGAGTTAGTGCAAAAGGACAAACCATGTAAGATTTTAAAAAATAAAGGACAAAACCAATCAATTTTGAAGTTAAAGGACATTCTTTGAAATCTGGTATAAAGTTAAAGGACAAAACTTGTAATTCAGTCTATTTTTTATTTTTTTATTAAATTTCTAAGTATTATGTGTATTATGTGTATATATCTAAGTATTTCTAAGTATTATATGTATATATATCTTAACATATTTTAAAAAAACACCTAAATTTTTGTGTGTGTGTGTGTGTATATATATATATAGGTAAAGGTTCGGGTACAAAGGTCATATTTCGTGAGAAGAGTCAAGAATTGACATGTAGGCATAATGTTTTGGATTTAGGTATGATGTTTTGGATTGTTTTTGCTAGAAAAACACCGAACACAACAATTTAAAACACAATACAGTGTACTATAGCATAGAATTTAAAACATAGCTAAAACACACAACTAAAACACAACAATTCAGAACTAATGTCCTTGGCATTGTGTTTTAAGTTTTTAAGCCTAAAATAAATTGTTTTGTGTTTTCAATTGTTATGTTTGGTGTTATTGTAGCCTAAAAAATCCAAAACATCATAAGTAAGTTCAAAAAATGATGTCTATATATCAATTTTTAACCTTTCTCACACTTCTCACGAAATATGGCCTTTGTACCCTAACCTCACCCTATATATATATATATAGGGTAGGGATCCTAAGAGAACCAACCCCTATTTGAGAACTGAGAGAACCATTCTGGGCCACACATTTCATATAAAGGCAAAAAAAAAAAAAAAAAAAATTTTTTTTTTTTTTTGCTTTAATCGCACATTTTTATGCAAGGAAAATTTTTTTTTTTTATTTTTTTTGAATTTTTTTTTCATTTATACATATGTGTATATGTCAATCTATACATATAATAAACCAAAGCCATTTTAATGACATGGCACTCAAAGAGGCATTCTCCTCTTTGAGTGTGCCATGTGTCATCCCATGTGGCATTGAGATATTTTAGGAAAAAAATAATTTAAAAACAAAATTAGATTTTTCTCTCTTATGTTTCCTCCCATAATTTTTAAACATTAATATCTTTTATATATGAGATTTTTTAAAGAAAAAAATTACACCAAATTAACGAGCGTTTTATTATCTTTCCAGCGAATACCATAGTGCTATATAAAAAACAGAGAAAAAAAACGACTATTTTTTGTTGGGTTTTGTTCAAACAGAAAAAAACACAAAGTGTTAAGGTAAATCATTAATCATGTATAGGCAAGTCACTAATTTTGTTCAAATCAGTAAGTTTGCATTGGAGTTATACATTGTTTTAGGTTAAATATTAATATTAGAGTTATACATTATTTAAGGTTATGCGTTAACATTGGAGATATATTTTTAATTGTTTTAGGTTAGCTGCTACCTGAAGCTTTCATGCATGTAACTGTAAAGCGCATCATTCTATTTCATATGTAAAATTAATATGTCATATTAGATTTTTCAACCCCGGGACGTTCCCGGGTATAATCTAGTTATACATATGTGTATATAGCAATTATACATATGTGTATATAGCATTTTTCAGCTATACATATGTGTATAATGCAATTATACACATGTGTATACTGAAAAAAAAATACAAAAAAAATAAAAAAAAAATTTTCTTACATATAAAGCAGCGATTTTTGCAAAAAAAAAAAAAAATAAAAAAAAATAAAAAAAATAAAAAAATTTTGCCTTAGAGAAATGTGTGGCCCAGAATGGTTCTCTCAGTTCTCAATTTGGGGAAAGGTTCTCATTTGAACCAAATCCTATATATATATATATATATATATATATATATATATATATATATATATATATAGGGTAGGGATCCTAAGAGAACCAACCCCTATTTGAGAACTGAGAGAACCATTCTGGGCCACACATTTCATATAAAGGCAAAAAAAAAAATTTTTTTTTTTTTTTTTTTGCTTTAATCGCACATTTTTATGCAAGGAAAAAAAAATTTTATTTTTTTTGAATTTTTTTTTTCATTTATACATATGTGTATATGTCAATTATACATATGTGTATATAGCAATTATACATATGTGTATATTTCAGTTATACATATGTGTATATTGCATTATACATATGTGTATAATGCAATTATACACATGTGTATACTGAAAAAAAAATACAAAAAAAATAAAAAAAAAAAAATTTCTTACATATAAAGCAGCGATTTTTGCAAAAAAAAAAAAAAAAAAAAAAAAAATTTTTTTTTTTGCCTTAGAGAAATGTGTGGCCCAGAATGGTTCTCTCAGTTCTCAATTTGGGGAAAGGTTCTCATTTGAACCAAATCCTATATATATATATATATATACACGTATAAAATACTAAAACGCCTAATTTTCGCCTAGTCCCAACTATTCCCTAGGCTGGACCTCACCGTCCGCCTAGCGCTTTCTGCAACCTTGATTAGAAACACATTTTTTCGTGGTTGATGCCTGGTTAATGTGGCATTAACATGTTAAGAGGTGTAGATGGTATGTTGTGTTGATATGTGATTAAGTTCTATAGGGTTTCAACCACATCATCGGAATCTAATGTTGTATGGTGCAGTTATCAAATAGACTATCTGTAACCGACTATGGCATGGACGGACAACATTACCTACATTAAACGCCGGTGGATTGGTGTCTTTAGGGGGCATGAAAGGAAGCGACCTTAGTCGGTTAACAAGGGTGAAGGAGGTGTGATGTTGGGGGCCATTATAATCAACCAATCAATTCCTTGCATTTTTTAACTTATTTTCTTTAAATATTATTTTAATGGGGGAAGTGAGTAGCGAAAAGTTGTTAAACATTACATACTAAAGGTAAAAATAAAGTTAGTGATAGCTCATCACTACGTGGCAATGATGTGGTAGACACTTTATGTGCGGTTAAGACAAATGAAATATTACACATGGTCTTATATGTGAAAATAAGGAGCTTTTTAATGTTCTTTGGCGAGATTTGTATGGTTCAAAGAGATTTTTAAGATAAAAGAGTAAAAACAAGAATTCTGCTAAAATTTTCAGTCTTACTATTATTGTATTGTAAGCTTGTCACTACCATTGTAAGTGCGAAGCTTGTAAAAGAATTCACTAGAGTTGGTGAATTGTGAGAGAGGTAAACAAAACAGGCGACCACTATCTAAGTTTAGCAAGGCGTAAGGTGATCACTCGCTTGCCACAGTTAAACACTTGTATGTCACTGATCTCTTTTGTTCAAGAGAAACTGAAAGATGACGTACAACGGATCAGGTGACATTCACTTAAACCTCTATAAATCGGTTTTGTCTTCCTAACCCTCATAAACTCTTTACATTCTTGCATAGTTTAAGTGTTGGGTTCAAACAAGAGTGTAATCCACTAAAAGTGTGTTTAATTCACATTAGCAAAACTATTCATCCCTTTTAGTTTTCTATAGATCTAATGAGTAAAAATTAAGATGGGTGCTTTTAATAGCCCCTTTTCAAATATTAGTTGTTAATTTAATGGTGCCTTTAATGTCACCATTTGCATCCTAAATTAACACATTGGTGTGACCTTATTTTTATTTTTATTTTTTATTTTTTGATGTTACTTTAATATATAATGTTTTATAGAGCTTAAAGTACACCGTTTATTCGGTGTAACTAGGAGCGTGTGCCCTTCTAGGGCGGTACATACTCTGCTTCGGTTGTTTTACCTTGATAGACAAACACATTGTCTAAGTGAGGCGCAAAATTTGTTTTAAGGCACTTGCGCAAAACACGAATCCATAGCCATAACCGTAAACACTAGTTTGTTCATTCCTGCAGCCAAGAAGGGTCATACGAGAAGACACGGTTCAAGTTATCGTTACAGACGAAGTGGAAATCGTACAAGAGGACGTAGTTTGTGTTCTTATTGCAGATAACGCTTAAGATGTTGTGTTGTATTAATTTTAAATAAAACATAATAAATGATAGGTAAAAAATAAAGTCATATCAACATGTCAAATCTTTTATGGAAATGTTGATGTTAAAGTGTAAATATGAGTTCATAAATAAGCTAAAAGTAATTATTGTTGTCATGTCAATTCTTACGCTATTGGATACAACTGCACACGAATTTGAGTTCACCAAACAGTTTGTGATCCGTTTGGCAAATAATTTCGGTTTTCTTCGCTCATTTAAATATATGAATGAACACAAACAGACGTCACGTCCGTTCATTTATGTTCGTGAACATTTGATAACGTGTTCGCTTATGTTTGTTTGTCTTCCACCTTTCATTAGGGATATTCGATAACGTGTTCATTTATGTTTGTTTGTCTTCCACATTTCATTAGGGATTTTAATTATTATTAGAATTTATTGAAATTTAAATACTTTTCAATTCTCACAAAAAGTATTTAATAAATATTAGTGTATTGTATATTACATGTCTTTTAACAATTTAGGCGGATGTACGTAATTTTTGTAACGAAAGATGTTGATTTTATTTGAAAACCAATATATGTTTGTGTTCAATTATGTTCATGAATGTTTGTTTTAGTTCATATTCATTTGTATTCATGAAATTATGTTTGTGTTCATGTAGGGCTGTGCAACGGTTCAGAACCGGACCGAACCGACCCGGGAACCGTTTATTCCAAAATATGAGAACCAGAACCGATAATTACTAAACGGTTCGGTCCAGAACCGGGTGAAACGGTTCTATTCTAGGCCGGAACCGGTTGTCAATAAAATCCTAAAATTAACAATTAAATTAACAAAAACAATCAAACCAACCAAAACATCAATTGCAACATTCAATTCTTTTTCACAGTATCTGCATCTTCCCTTTCTATTGCCATCCTCATCATAAAATTCATCAAAATGTTTCCAACATTCACCAATCACCTATGGGCTTCATTTTTCTTGTTGTCACTTTTTGATTCCTGGTTTGCGTTTCATCAGTGGTTTCGTTTTCGTTATTCTTGTCACTAGAAACATTTTTTGTATTATCCACTCAGTTAAAAGATTAAACTCAGGTTTGATGTGAAAGAAAAATACAGTGCATAAATAAGATGATGAATAGAGTAAATCAGTAAATGAGTAATCAAAGATAAGTATTGTAATAGAGGAAGAAGAAAAAAAAAAAAAACTTGACTGAAGATTGTAGGAGAAAAACTCTTATGATGATTGGAGTTGGAATGAGACTTTGGAGAAGAGAATTGAATAATTGAAGACCAAGACAGCGGCAACATGCAATCTTAAAAATTTACTTTAATTCGAAACGGTTCTAACGGTTCTTAACTGGACACGTCGGGTTTAACCGGAACCGAACCGGGAACCGATTTTGCCAAAATATGAGAACCGGAACCTATAATATTAATTCGGTTCAGTTCTAGCGGTTTCGGGTCGGTTTCACGGTTTTCGCGGTTCGGAACCGTTTATTGCTCACCCCTATGTTCATGAATGTTTGTATGCGTTCGCTTATGTCTTTTATGTTCATTCCCTAAAACTAACAAACGGACACAAACACGTTCATTTCTGTAATGAACGAACACAAACATATTATCTCGTTTGATGGCCGTTAAGAACACTTCGTGACTGCTTTTATTTCTTTAACTATTCATGTTGGTTCTGTTCGATTGCATCCCTACTATTGGATATAAGAAACAAGCTATCACGATCACATAATAACTTGCCTTGACCTCTAAACACTTTTTTTTCCGAACAGTAGACATCTTTATAGAAAAAAATGTACAAAAACTAAGTGGTATTGACAAACTAGTGTAATACATCGCGCGCATTATAGTGCAGTAAATGAAATAGTCATTGCCTTTATTTATTTATTTATTTATTTTTGTCACGATTTAAATTTCCCAAAGTTTTCTACATTATAATATCACTTATCCAATCCGACCCAATCTGACTCGTATCTGATTTTTATTTGCTATATTTAGTTACACACAACACATAGGAACTAATCCATTACATGGTAATGGTTCCATTAAATTCTTTTAACTGGCTCAACACAGATCAAATGGCTTCTAATCTAATCCATTATTTGATAAAGGCTTTAATAGAATTTAAACACAACTTTCAAACCCTGTCATCGCGGGACCCTGGCTGTATAAATTAATCTCTGTGATTCTTGTTTGTGTCACCATTCAATAGTATGAAACTTGATTCCTCTGTATTCTAAAATATGTGGGGTGCTTTACAAGGGAAGTATAGAATTCTGGAAAGATATGATGTAGGGAGAACACTAAACATAAAACCATAATCCAATCTTTGTGGTGAATTGTAAATAAGCTCATGAATACAACAAAGGAAAGGCTTTGACTTTCAGTTACTTAAAGTCTCAGTATACAACTCATCAAGTTATATGCATGAATTAAGTAACTTTATGCGTTTTAAAACATCCTTCATAAAGAGTAAACATTTTGCCTATGCAGGTAGGAGCATTAAGCTTTGAAACGCATAAATTAATATATAACCACTATTCACAAAACGAAACCATGTTTTTCCAAAGATGAATGTCAAGAAAACTTTAACATCATACTCCGATTGTTTAAAAAAAATCTAAATGATGATCATCTTGACGATTTATGAAATGTGAACTATAAACTAAAGACCATGATATCTTACCAAATCACATGGGTGAGATGTTTTAGGAAGGTCATTGTTTCCTTCAGATAGAGCTCTATATGCCAAAATCCTCTTGGTCCCACATGATGTTGTCATAAGGTATTCATGTTCTATGTTAAAAACTTACAAGAGAGAAAAAAGAAATTAAAGGAAAAACAAACCAATACATAATAAACAATGATTTAACAAGAATACCATTGTTACAACTTAGAAACAATAAATTCTTTGGACTTTTCAGGCCATAACAGATTGATGCCCTAAATCCTGTACTCTTTTAACATGTAATAACATAATAAGTAGTTGACATAATTATATAGCTGTAACATTAGGGGGAATAGTTCTACGTACATACCTGTGTAACCATAAAAAACAAAGAGTTTGTTGACTGGATGTTTCCTAGTGCTAACGATCTAGTATTCACATGAAGGTGAAGAGCATTGTGAGGTTTCAAGGATTACAACATTCAATTGGGTGTTTATGAAGAGGTTACATCTTCATGTGGATACAAAGAGTGCATAAGAGATATATACAATTAGTATTAAAAGTTGTACATCAGAGCATAAAAAAATGACAAAAAAAAAAATTAGAGACTTGTAAAGGACCCTTAGTTTACCATCTTAACTTTGGACAATTAGGACATATTTGCGCATGCCTCCTACTTTATAATGTAGTATAGATATAAATTAAATATTTTTTCAAGAGTTTATAGCCTATCATTTTAAATGAGCTAGAAAAAGTTATATCTCTGGCCAACGATCCATATGGAGGTGGGACTTTGCATCAAACGCCAAATATTACTAAATCTCCCTAGCAAAATTGCATGCAACAAAATTATGGTCTCCGACTCTGGGACATTTTCGCTAAAAACACAAGAAACCGGGTTGATGTTAACCTCTTTTAACAAGTTCTGTCTCCGTTGATGGTCTATTCAACGCAACTCGCTAGCCAAAAATATCGATTATAAACGGTATCTATTTCAACCAGTTCTTTGTGTAATCATTGTTGCATCAAAGTTTGAATGAAGCTACAGACTTACAGAGTTACAGGCCAATTATGTAATTTACATAAAGTTACTTTAGAGTCTAAATTACAATGTTTAAGCGTCTAGGGGTCATAGTGTTGATTGTTAAACTTGTAAACAAGTTTAAAGAGGATACGTCGCTTCACAAAACTATCCCAATGCTTATCCCGATAGTGTTGGAAAACCAGGCCCCGAGCAAAAACAAAGAACACTTTTATTATTGAGCACGCGAATTACAATAGCCCTATCCATCTATTTATATTAAACTAATCCCAAACCTAGTATAACTCAAACACCAATTAACTAATCATTAAACCAAAACAGATAAACATAACTTAACCCATTAAATAAATTACTAATACTTATCTAGTTCCAACACTAAATAATGATAGATAAATCAAACTTTATCTTAACCCCTTTGAATTATCTTGAACCAACTTTAACTCCAAATAGTATTAATCCTTCAGATAGAACAATCCAAGGGTGTTGATCCTTTGCAGATTGCGGTTTGCAATCTAATTTAGTAATTGGTGTTCTTCATCATTGATTCTTGTTTGATGGTTTGATTTCAATGATCCATGGGTTCAATAGTGGTATCAATGATCCATGAGCTTCAAATTAGGGTCGTGTTCGTTTAAGCTCATTTAGATTCGATTTTTAACGAGCGATCTTAAGTAGTTCACGAGCGGCATTGCCCATTTCTAAAAACTATTGACGAGTCAAACCTAAACCGCCCATTTTGCCACAGATAAAAAAATAAATAAATGTTCAGTATCCATGAAGCTACAAGAAATGGCATCCATCTTGGGTTAAGCAATAAAAAGTCAAATAAATCAAAGATTCATTTACATCTGATATGCTATAAGTTCTTATATGGCATCATACTTTTGCCCAGAACAGCAAAACTAGGTGTATAAAAAAAAGAGGTTAGATGTATATGAGTATGATATACTGTCATCACTTCACAAAAGGAATCCCAGATGGAACTCGTTCCATATACGCGTTATATTCCATCCCGAAAAACTGTTTCAGGAAGAACTCCTCATACGGGATTCTATGGTAGAAAAAACCCCAAGCGATTATTGCAAACGCAACGGTTGACACAGGGTTACACAGCATTATTTGAGTACCTACTGACCAAATGAAGAAACCAGTATACCCTGGATGACGGACGATACCATAAACACCAGTAGTAACCAACTTATGATGCTCTTCGTGATATCTTCGGATAATGTGAGTAAAAGCGCGTTTAGCAGTAAGAATCGCGAGCTTCCTAACTGTTTCCCCAAAAATTACCATGAAAAGACCCAAATTGCTTATCGATCGAATTTGTTTTAACTTGGGGAAATAGTACAGTTCAATTAGATATTCTGTAACGGAGAATGTCATTGCCACGACATAACCTTCGCTGATTAAAAGAGACTCGGTAGTCACTTTGGATTTCCCATGACACGCGATTGCTAAAAGGTATTCGGAAACATGAAAGAAGAGTAATGTATACAACAATTGTGACAATTGTCTGTGAGCACACTCACTGAATGTTTCCATAGTTTTCTCACACTTTAAACAATTCTTTCAAACATATGGAATGTTGAACCCAAATATATATCCAGCAATCCAACTGGTTAACCGGTTTAGTTCAGACCTGAAAAGGATAACATGATTCAATTACATTTGTTCATACTTTATATCAAGTAATAGAGTTCAAATCACAAGTAAGGTACTTATGTTTTTCCTCAAAACTGAGATGATCTAACCACCATACTCAATTGGATTCCAAATGAAATGAAGCGTGAACACATACTCAGTCGCGAAGCAAAGAATCAGTTTTGTTTATGCATGAACGATGACCCAAATTTTATTAAAGTAATCGTTACTAATATTCCTGAGATTTTGAAAAGGGTTTGTTTTCAGTAGACTTGGGTTCGCCATACAAAAAAAGGGATGGCTGCGCAACTTGTTGCCCGCCTGCTATTTTGATGTAATTTTCGTTTTTATAGAATGAAATTTTAACTTTATTTGGAAGAAATGTGCGACAAGTAAAAATGAACCTCTTTAACGTTAATATAATACCAACTTGATATTATTTAATTATTTATTTAATTATTTATATATGTTAATCGACGTACAGTACCTAAAAAATAATCGAGCCCATCTAGAACTTGGCTCTGTGTGGTAGCCACCATGATGCACACCCTCTAAGATGGCTCGAGTAATATTACAAAAAAGTTTCGATTAGGATACCGAGCATAAGGAATTAGCTAAAAAGATTTGTAATAATAATATGTAAATTAAACATTCAATCTGCACGAATTAGTATACCGAGCATAACGAAGGCTAGAAAGAAATGAACAAATCCGATCATATCGAATATGGAAACGGTCCTAGAACTAGAACGTACATATTCAGATTTTATCATTTTATGATCGTAAATAAACAAACAGTTATACACAAATATTACACGTACACTGCAATTATTGTTATGATAAAAGAACGGAAAACTTACAGAAAAGATGTGAGAGGTAGAGTGAAATGAGAAGAGATCCAGTGCATTAGTTAGAGATTAGAGAATGCGTCACCGTTGCTGCAAGTGGCCACGGATGAGCCACCGTAGCGGGGGCGTCCGTGGATGGAGAGGGGCTGAGATGGTTGAATTAGATGCGGGAGAAACTAACATGCTCTAAATTCAGTTTGCCATATTGCATATTAAAGCACCCGATGTTAACAACATATTGCACTTGGTTTTAACATACTATGTATTATTATGTTAAAATATAGCGTATTATACGAGGTTAAATAAATTTAACGTTATATACATGCTAATAAAAAAGTTATATATTAAAAAAAATATGTATATTGTGTGGGTTGAATAAACATGTGTGCTATAATGTTTGAATAAAATATAATGTAATATGTTAACAAATATAATCGTCAAGGTATATATGTATTTAAAAAATTTACTTGAGAAGACACTTATAGATTATGTTGTGTTAATTTTTTAAGCAGTTTTCTTTCAACTTTATATTAACTTTTTTTATGTAAGTGATAAATGTTAATTCAATTAAAGTATACTTATGGATAAAACGTGCAAGCTACCCCTCATCAGAATCTAAAGATGTAGAGTCTACTCGGTTTTAGTAAACAGGTGGGGAGGAACGGATTCGAACCCGAACGCTTCTTCTTGCAACACCCGGCTCCTATCCAACTAAAGCGTGGAAAGTGCCAGTTAGCCCTTTTGAAGGTTGCGTTGCACACCATGCTGGTAGTGGCGTGGGTGTGGCCAAGAGAAAAGTGGTCAAAATGACCGTTGTAACGGGAGTATAACCATGACTCGATAACTATCAACACATCAACTTAATTTTTTACACAACATTCTTGTATCAAATCTCTCAAGTTATTATATTTTTTTTTTCAACTTCTCGCCTCATCTTGGAATATGATTGGAAACCCAAACCCAAACCCACACCCACGCTCCCGACCCCAATTGGAACAAAAACACAACTCAACCAATGCCAACTTTTGCAAGTTGGAACCAAGCTCTCCCCAATAGGGCTGTAAACGAACCGAACGAACACGAACACAGGCGTGTTCGTGTTTGTTCATTTAACTTTAACCGAACACGAACACGAACACGAACACATAATCGAACACAGTTTTGTGTTCGTGTTCGTTCATTAAGAAATTTGTCGTGTTCGTGTTCGTTTATGTTCGTTCATTTAAACCTAAACGAACAGTTCATGAACATAAACGAACACAAATGATCAATATAAACGAACACAAATGAACATAAACGAACAAAAACAAGTTAATAATGATTCATCAAGATAAATGAACGTTAGGGTTAGGGTGGAGAGCAGTTGCGAAGTGTGGAGAGCGGCTAATAAGTGATATGTTTATAATGTTAGGGTTAGGGTTAAGTTTTTAAACATATGAATTAAGGTTACTTAACAAAAGGAAATAAATAATAAAAATAAAGCTATGTTTAATTAAACGAACAAAATAAACAAACATAACTGAACGAACATAAACGAACGTTCATGAACTTAAATGAACGAACACAACATGTGTTCATGTTCGTTCGTTTAATTAAACGAACAAAAAATTGTGTTCGTGTTCGTTCATTTATTTAAATAAACGAACATAAACGAACTTCCTGCCGAACAGTTCACGAACAGTTCATGAACGTTCGGTTCTTTTACAGGCCTACTCCCCAACTTCAATCCGTTCCAACTATCTCAACTGACACCCGAATATATCCCGCAAACACAACCCAGATCGAAACCGAAAAAAAAAAGTCACATAAAAAGGATGCTGCAACTTCTACATCTGATGGATCTGTACATAAAAGTGAGAGGCATACCTCAAATGAAGAATACGCATTAGCTAATGCTTAGATGTGTCCAACGATCCAAAAATTGGTAACAATTTAACTTTTACTAATGTTTATTTATTTTTAATATCGAAATGTCTTTATTTATATATAATAATTAATAACTAATGATTTGGTAAAAATTACAAAACCTCTTCACACCCATATGACTACTACACCCTTTCAAGCGAGTGAGAGTGCCCCTATTGCCTAAAAAAATGTTCAAGCGATAAAATCATATGATATTTAAAACCGGTTCAACCATTGAACCAGTAAAATGGCCGGTTTAAGTAAATATCCGGTTCAAAACGTTAGCTGTAAGCCTATAAACTTGATATCCCCTGCCGCGTCTAATTTGAGCCGGATTTTCCCAGGTTGCCAAAGTGCAAAATAGAAATGACAGATGAAGATTTGTACGGTTGGATAAAATAATATAGTAAGAGTACTCATGGTATCTTATAAAAGAACACCTTAGTATAGAATTGGTGCAGAGAATATCTACACAGAAACACATGCTCTAATTACCTTTACAAAGTAACTGGAATGATGGCATCTATAGAATATTGAGAGAGAATCACAACACGGATGTGAAGAGGTAAAAGAGAGAAATCATAGGGTGTATCAGAAAGAAAGAAAGAAAGAAAGAAAGAAGGAAGGGAGATAATGTACCGTCAAACCAAAACATAAACTTTTAATCTATGTAATCATTGCTAGAAAAATTTAGCCTCGGTCCTTTATAGAACGGCTTCTAATCCTAATTGACTACGTAAATTGCAAGATTTGAACCATCCACCTCATAATAACACGCGTAGTAAGCAGTAACATGTAACAAGAACTATTATTCCCATGACCAAAAGAGAACACCAAGCGCGATACAACTTAAACATTATGCTATCTTTTTGTGCACATAACAAAAACATAAACAAAGTACCATGATCTACAGATATATGCACTTATGGGAGGCTTACAAGAGTACCTAAAAGGAACATCTTAGTGCAGCTGCAAACCATTGGTGATCATTGATGGAGGAGCTCTGCTTCTTCCAAATTTATTCCTTCTAGAGTTCCTAAATGGTGTCAAATACAGCCTCAGTAAACCACTGTCAATATCACTGGTTGAATACCTTGTGCTCCTGTTTCTATCCAACACAAATTCATCCCTTCTTGTTCTTAAATTTACAGAACCAGTGTTTTTAACAAGTTTTGCACTTGAATTCCCGATTTCGACTTTGCTTACCGGGATATGTTCTACATTCTTGATCTCACCATTTTTGTCATCAAGTTTTTGTTTGTGGCCCCATAGATTACATACCTTTCTCCACCTACTTGACATTACCTTTTTCTTCAGCTCATTTGACGGGTTCGTGATGTCCATCGCGCTTGTTTTACTAGTCAAATCGGATGCATTTGAAGCAGATTCAACATTGATGTTGCTGCTGTTGTTGTTCTTGATAGAATTCAAATGCCAATCTTTTAACTCCTTTTCAGTAATAACCAACTTTGTCCCATGAAAAACAACATCACTTGCAGGTGAAACACGCGCATTCGAAGCAGATTTCACATCATCACCACCAAACCCTGCTGTTAACCCTGCTGTTTTAGTACTCGAACTCGAACTACTTCCTCTGTTAGAACTAGAACAATCTGAATTCGATAGACCCGAACCACCAGAACTAGCACCATCTTCGCTTATCGAATGCATTTGCAAGTTCAAGTTCTCCACTGTACCATTTGCAGCCCTGTTCACAGGAGCCATCACCATATTATCAACAGTCGAAAGCATCGGTGTAAGCCGAGGAATCGTTCTCGCCATCATATACTCATCCCAAGACGCTCTACGTTCGTCTAACGAAAACCGTGGCCGCTCTTCCACAGACAACATATGTGCAGCATCGATCGAAAACCTCGGTTCCGTATCACAAGATCTTCTACCAAATCCATAATCTTCAGATAATTGCCCTAATTTTGACTCATTTCCATCATCATTAACGCATCTACTTTGCTTCTTTTCCTTCTGCTTTTCCCGCCATTTTCTTAATTTCTGCCTGAAAACAGAAGCTGCAGACAGTAAATTCCTCTTATAATTATTATTATTATTAATAATATTATTATTATTATTCAACTCTATATCAATTATCTCCTTCATCGTCTTCAGATCCCCTTCTATAACCTCATCATCATCATCATCCCAAACCCTAACTTCACGATTCAACTCAATTACATCATCCAAAACCCTAATTTCATGATCATCATCATCATCAACACCTTCTTCTTCAACACCTTCGTTTATCGAAAACCCTAATTTCATCGATTTACTTTTATCATCCACAACAAACAGATCGGAAAGAGTATTACGAGCCCTAACATCACACGAACTTCTCCTTGGATCCAAACGCAAATCACTAACATCTTTACATCTCTCAACGGCAACAGATTTACTCCGGCGAAACTCCGGCACCGGCGCCGACGAAGAAGCAAGTTGACCGGAAGAAGAGTCTAGACCGGCGAGACGATCTTTAAGGCATAATGCACAGAAGCCTGTGACGGGTTGGTTAGGGTGACGGTGACAGGCGTAGAACCGGCGACTGCGTGTACGGTTTTTGGTGACGGTACGGGTTATAGGGTGCGGCATTATTATTATTATTATTATTATTATTATTATTATTATTATTATTATTGACGGAAACGGTGGTAATGTGTAACGGTAGAGATATGTTGTATCATAGTTAAGGAAGGTTAAAAGGGGTTGTTTCTGTGAGAGACTGGTGTAGAGTTAATGCAGTGACAGTCATTTGTACACTGTGTGTGTGTGTGTGTGTGAGAGAGAGAGAGAGAGAGGGAGGGAGAGATGACAAAAAGGAGCAGATGAGTGAGTGAATTAGCAGAGAAACCTTTGATAAACCCCACCCGCCATGGAAGAACATGAAGACTTTTCTTCTGTAATGTTTGTTTAAAAATGTTTACCAAATTATGTAATTTAGACCCTCTACTTCTTTTATTGGCCACTTTGCAACCTAAATTTAGCAAAATAATACTCATTTAAAAAAACATGTTATGTAGTACATATTAACAAATATTCATAGTTAATAATAAAACTTAAATATTATTTTGGCTTGATGAAAGCGTGTGTATCTTGAGTCTTTTTTCTATTAAAAGGGTCAGCGGCGCAACTTGTAGCCCGTTTACCCGACGCTTCCTTGTAAAACTTGTTGGTTTTAATGGAATATATAAAAACGATTGTAATTTTTTTGAATACCAATTTCTTTTTAAAATGCAATGAAAAAAATGCATGTGTATACATGCATGGTACATACCACTGACTAGGGATGAGCTCGAAACGGTATCGGTTGGTACGGTATTGGTATTTTACCTTAAAATACCGATACCATACCGATACCGATAATACTGAAACCGAAAACCTCTAAATGTGGGTACAAATACGAACACCCTCTGTTTAGTATCAGTTCGGTATGGGATCGGGACAGGACAGTATCGGTATTCGGCTTTGTATGCTCATCCCTACCAGTGATGAGCCTATTATATTTTTTGCGTTATAGCTTTTTTTGGGAAATGTTGATTGAGTCGAATACTTATGTATAGAAAAGAAAAATCTAATACTATATAACATATAATAGATAATAAATTTTACCATAAACAAGGTAAGCTATTAGTGCATTGATACTAATATGATGCCAATTATTAGAGAACGCTATAAGAATGTAATAATGTATGAACTTGCACTCTAAAATGTATGTTTGTAATGCACTAGGCACAATCACTTAATTGACAATTTGCATAATCATTGAAGTCGTTTTCGTTCCGAAAATTGTCACTGCCTTACGTTGCCATCCATTTTCTTTTATTGTTATAACCATCTACGAATCATCTTGTGTTATGGACATTGTTATCCATATTGTTGGAACCGATATACAAACAAAAGGAGGAGATTTTTTGTTTTCTTAAGTTAGGGGTGTGAAATGATTATTTGGAGAAGTAGTGAGGCAAAAGTGAAATTTGGAGAGATCTGGAAATTATACTCCGGTGGGTACACGTGCATACTGCAAAGCATGGGGAAGTGTGCGTATTGCGTAAACATTGCCGCAATACGATGCCTCGTGTAACCTGATTTATCGGGAACTTTGGATGCTAAAAAAGGTAAAAGTAACCTCACCAAACAACCACTATAAATACAAACATAAAATAACAGATAACATTAAATTCTACTTTTATTTATTTATTTATTTTTGAACGGCCGACGAAACGTTTCTGTCCGACTACCCATGGGACTCGTAAACTGGCGAACCCAAGAACCCCCCAGGACTATGCAAGGGGCTGGCCAGGGTAGCCAGGCTTGCCCACGAGGTTTCCGAACCGGGGAAAACCCGATCTCCCATCCGTCCGAATACCCGCTGTGGAGAACCGGTAAAACCCGGGAGAGATCAAGACTCGAACTCCTGACCATAGGTTAGGAGTCATCCCTCATTTCTCATTAATGTCCTCCAAATGTAGCTAGTGGGAATTGAACCCAAGCCTCCCATAGGAAACTTAAGCCCTTAACCAACTGGGCTACAAGTGTTGGATGAACAACTAAGTAGAATCTGGTATTCCGTACACGGCTCCTAATGGTCAAAGAAGCCTTAGCCGGCCTTTACCGAGATGGACGGAGCCCCTATCCCATCAACCACCAGTTTCAGGAAAAACCCGACCATCCACCGTCTGAAGGCAAGACAATGAAATAATCGATAAAACCCGACGCTCTTAAGAATCAAACCTGTGACCTTTCAACCACATGTCTTCTATCACTGAGCCACACATAAACGTCATTAAACAACCACACCAACCACCTACACTTACATAATTATGAAATTGCACTAATTATCCTACCTTAGAGCACCCACATCATGTCCTCCATCCTCTTTTACTTACAATCACTCACAACAATATATTACAGTAAAATCGTCACATTTTCTTTCTCTGTTACAATTAAATAATACTTTTATATACATTTATCATTACATTTTTCTCTTTTATCCGCTCACAACCACTTTTAAAGTATATAAAAAAAATAAACGTAGGGGGAGTGTTCCTCCAAATATACCAATCAATGGTAGATTCCCCATATCCTCCACCCACAACCACTCATGATACATTCTAAAATAATGGATTTTCTCTCACAAAATTACGGGGACCTTATGTGGACGCTCTTATAGACATAAATTTTGATCTATTTTTTGAACCATAAAAAACCATAGAATTTACATCTACAATTATCTCTTCTACCTTGATTTCTTTACCCAAAAACTGTTTTCGTTTCTTGATTTTCATATTCTCTAAAAAGCTACTATCACAATCCATTGTAACACCACGTTCTCTTGATCTCCCAACCATTTAAAGACGTCCACCAAATCCATAACTGGTGAACACATATATCAGAGAAATCATGCACCACAAACTCTCAAATTACCGAATAACTTGTTCTTTTAAATATATAATTACATTTTAATCAATTGTTGAGTCATAGAATAGCATAAGTTCAAAATGTGGATAAACATGGTGTGATGATAAGAAGCGTTCCCTCTATCTAGAGGTGATGAGCTTGAATTGTGCAGAGTGCTTGTATTAATGGTTAGAGTAGATTAGAAATACGCTAGTTTGCAGTAAAAGACCTAAAAACAAAATAAATACACTTTAATAACTGTAAGTTTCTATGTTGTTAAGGTTTATTGCAAGCTACGCTTTTCAATACGGCAAGAAATGCAAATACTATTGAAGAGAAAATTATGAAAACTAGAAATGATCCCGCGCTACGCAGCGGGACAAACCAATTTTGAATAAAAGTTAAATGGAAATGTTGACGAAATATTAATAATAACACTACTAAAAAAACCCAAAACTAAAATATTGTAAAAACAAAAAATTCTTTAGTTTTCCCCAATGCCAATCGGTTCTAGAAGGTTTGGTTTATTTTTGGCCCATCGTGGTTTCTAGCCCGTGTCAATTTGGCCAAAGAACTTAAAAGAACCCAAACTGGTTTGAGGAAAAAAAATGGGTTATCTCCAGGCTAATTTAATATAATGGACACTTTTCGAGACTTTTTTCTCTATTTTGTTGTCAAAGATGTTGAAATATAAGTTTCTTAAAAAAACACTGCAATATCCATTTAGTCTCAATAATTCATTTATTCGGAAGCACGAATAGAGAACTTGAACGAATATGAATATCCAGTAATAATTGCAACGGACTCATCTCCTCACGTACCTTCAAATTATATTCCGTGCAAGGGTAATTTTTTTATATAATGTTCCTAATAAGTAATACACTGCTTTTTAGGCCCGACGGTAGAAAAAGAAGTATAATCTATAGTTTGATTTAGTAAACAAATTATAGTTTTTAAACATTTGATAAACACTTAAATAACTTAATATTATTACATATCATATTAAAAATTGCTATTTTAATTTAAAGAAATATAATGCATTTGATAAAATGTTAAATAACTTACTCTTATTACATATAATTAAGGGGAATTGAATTTTAATAACCCAAACTATTCGAAATTGGCCACTGGCACCCTCAACTAAAAAATTGGCCATATATAACCTGAACTATTGACTTATTGGAATCTAGCACCCAACTAACTGACGCCGTTAGTTGGGTTGCTGACGTGGCACAAGTTGCTGACGTGGCACACTGACATGTGCACACGTGGATTGACACGTCAGCATGTCACGTCAGCAAATCTTGCCATGTCAGCGAACCCACTAACGGTGTTAGTGATTTAACCGTTAGTGGGTGTTAGATTCCAATAAGTCAATAGTTCAGGTTATATATGGCCAATTTTTTAGTTGGGGGTGCCAGTGGCCAATTTCAAATAGTTCAGTTATTAAAATCCAATTCCCCCATAATTAATAATGTTATTTTAATTTAGAGAATATAATATTTTCAATTTTATGTGTAGTGTAAACGGTATGATATTTAGAAATAGATAACTTTAAGTCTATATATTTGTTCCTTAGTTGTATATAATAACATAATACTATTACTTATGTTGTTTTTATAAACTTCTTTAATTTTGTTTTGTTCTAATTATATATGTATCTCTACCTTATTTTTTTATTTATAATTATAAAAATTATTGTTAGAGAATATGCATTTAGTTCATTTAATTATAATTATATGTTTATTAAATAAAGTATTAATTAGTTAGAAGTTTATATTAAATAATGTATTAATGATTTGATGTAAATTACAATGATGACCTTCTATAATAAAGTTAAATTACCTTGTTACCCATTTAAAATGCACTATATAGTAGTACAGATATAGATAAGCAAACAAAATTATACGTAATACAATTTCAATAATTTATTTGATCTCAAATATTGTCAGAAATCTATATCTATATCTATACTTCTATACTACTATATAATGGGTTCTAAATGGTTAAAATAGTAATTTTCATTTAATTTTAAGACACATAAAAACATTGTTTTTGCATTTGGTACAAGTATTAATGCATAAATAATTTCTCATTTACAATATTGTCCCTCTACATTTTAGCATTTAATAATGTAGTCTTATTACATATAGCATTTATATTTATAATGCAATACTATTTTATAAAAGCTTGTAAAAAACTTATTAACTTATACTAAAAATAATACATAAAAATTTGACTAACATATTCAAATTCAAATAAAAGAAATACGCATCGTCTCATTCGTGACTGTCTAGGTCATTAAGAAAACAAAATAATTGTCAAACAAGAATACATAATAACTTTTAGTTTAAAAGTACAACAATTAAATAACGTATATTAACTTATACTAAAAATAATACATAAAAAATGACTAACATATTCAAACTCAAATAAAAGATATAGGCATCGTCCTATTCGTGATTGACTCGGTCATTAGCAAAACCAAAGTAATTGTCAAACAAGAATACATGATTACTTTTAGTTTAAAAGTTATTGTATATGTAATAAAAGTTTATGATTAAAAATTACAATCAGACAAATGTTGTGTTAATCAAAAGCAACGACATGGTTATTGTGTTAATCGAGAGCAACGTCATGGTTTCTATGATTGGCGCATACAACACAAACTTCTCCTTCACATCTATAAGTGTCTCATTAGACGAAACAATCGCCAACATGAGAAATGGTGTATATACATTAGGAGAATATTTGGGAATATATCATAAAATCGACCAGTTAGTACCACGGGATAGCAAACCCACCCCACATGCCATTCCTTATTTTTTATGGCTCCATTTAGAGTATCTAGTTTTTTTTTTACCAAATACTGAAATCTTGTCTTCTGCTTCAAGTTTTCACTATTCTCTAGCTTCACTTTATATTTTCATACGTGCTTTCAATATCAAAGGTCTTCCACCAAAATAATTGTCAAACAATAATACATGATGACTTTTAGTTTAAAACTTAATGTATATGCAATAAAAGTTTACGGTTAAAAATTACACAATCGCAAACATGAGAAATGGCATATATACGTTCGGAGCATATTAGGGAATATACCACAAAATCGACCAGTTAGTACCACGGGATGGTAAACCCGTCCCACACGCCATTCTTTATTTTTTATGGCCTAACGACATGGTTATTGTGGTAATCAAGAGCAACATCTTATTTCTATGATTCGCGCATACAACACAACACAACACAAACCCATCCCACACACCATTCTTTATTTTTTTATGGTTTCATTATAATATTTAGCTACTTTTTTTTCCAGAGACTAAAATATTGTTTTCTGATTCAAGTTTTTAGTATTTTCCCGCATCAATTTTTATTTTTTATTCGTGCTTTCAATATCAAAGGACTTCCACCAAAATAATTATCACATAAGAATACATAATGACTTTTAGTTTAAAATTATTATATATGTAATAAAAGTTTACGGTTAAAAATTACAATCAGACAAATGTTGTGTTAATCAAAAGCAACGTCATAGTTATTGTATTAACCAAGAGCAATATCATGGTTTCTTTGATCTGCGCATACAACACAAACCCATCCCACACGCCATTCTTTATCAAAGGACTTCTCTTACATATATTGTGTTCAAAAGTATTTCTTTTATTCATTATTTTTCACTTATGTTTTTTGTATTTAGAAAACTCTATGGTGTCATCTATTGTTTCAAACTGTGGGTTAATTTTACACCGCATGATATTTATTACAAACTTAACGTGTTATTCTACTACAACATTTACACCTACTTTCTACTAAAATTGCACTCCCTCCGATCATATATTACACATTATCAGTATGTTTGTATAATGTACAACACCAACAACCTGATTGACCAAAAGTAACAGCCAAACATAGTGCAGTCCCGCCGCAACGCGCGGGTTTTTGCTAGTGTATTAAAACAAAACCCTATTTTAAGAAAATGATACCTTCGTAAAAATATCACTTAAAAGTCATAGAAATTTGACCCATCAACTTTTTTTTAACGTCCAGCTAACTAATGTTGAGTACTCTGTACATGGCACCCAATAGCCAAAGATAACCCTTATGGGAGCCCAACATGCAACCACGGAGCCCCTAGCCCACCAGTTTCGGGGAAACCCCGACCCTTCACCCGCCTGAGGACACGATAGTGAGGAATCGGTAAAACTCGGTGGGATCAGAAATCGAACTCATGACCTAATGAAAGTTTTACGTGTATGACCTCCGTTATTAATAATAAAAATATTCATTTCAATAAACGTTATGTTGTAAAGTTGAAGCTTTGGTAAGATATCAGTCTTATCGATCTTTTCTTTTAACACAAGCCAATGATCTCCAGCCCAGCTGGTTTGAGGTACGGTGAGTTTTCTCTTAAGGGTTCCCATCCTGGGGGTAGGTCACAGGTTCAATCCATGCACATCACAAAAAAAATTTCCGTGACGGTTTAAGCTTAGGCAAGGAAGACACTAGTGTGTGGGTAGGGATTCAAACTTAGGACCGTTAGATTAAAGTTGTACAAATATTTCCACTGATCTAAGTCTCTAAAAAAATTAACACAACACAAAATATATTTGCATTGTTTCGATATAACGATCAAAGTGAACCGTGAAGCAAATTCAATGAATTCAATTATTTCTATCTTTGAATTCTTAACCATCTACGGAATTGTGAGTACCAACCTACCTTTATTAAAGTAAGCAGACATGAAATTCTTAACAATCATGTCATTATGAGTTGCCGATATTAATAAAAATATTCATTTCAATAAACGTGATATTCGTTATCTTATTATAAGGTTAGGGGTAGCTAGTTTATCAGATAATATTAAAGAGGGAAGATTAAGATGGTTTGGGCATGTGAGGAGGAGGGAATTGACGGCCCCAGTTAGAGTAGTGGAAACCACCACTGTAGAGGGAAAGAGATGCAGAGGGAGACCCAAATTGACTTGGGATGAGCGGATTAGGCATGACTTAGTAGAGATGCACCTCTCAGAGGACATGGTCGAGGATAGGGGTTCGTGGAGGCACAAAAGGTTAATGATTATTAGGGAGGGTTTGGTTGTACCGCAACGGGGTTCTAGGAGGTTAGACCTTTTCTTTCGCCGGTAAGAGACATATAAGGGTGACTTGATTTGGGTGTTTTTGAGTTATGTTGTTTTTATTGCATATGTATCTTTTTTACTTCGTGACACTTTCAATGTTTCTCTAAATTCAATAGCCCTTGATTTGTTTTAAGTGTTGTTTGCTTGTCGATTGTATGTTGTCGAGCCGGGGGTCTCTCTGGAAGCAGGCAAGCAGCCTCTCTATCTGCAAGGATAGAGGAAAGGTTTGCCGACATCTCACCCTCCCCAGACCCTACTCTTAGCCTTGCCAATTGTGGGATTTACTGGGTAAGGTTGTTGTGGTTATTATAAACTGTCCGTTGTGGCCCGCGAGCCACCTGCCGCGAGCTAAAAATCAGTCCACGTAGCTAGTGAGTACCATGACAGACCCACGTGAACGCATGCGCTAGCGACCATACGCTTGTCAGCTCGCGTCCGTTAGCGAGCGTTTTGAATTTTAAAAGTTTAAAAAAATTAATTTTTCACATAAATAACATTTATTACTAACAAATATTTACCTCAATTTATAACTTCTTCTTCTTCTTCTTCACAACTCTCAAACCCTAAATCCTCAATCTTCAAAACCAACTTCATCATGGTGCAGTGGACCGAGAAGGAAGAACTAGCACTCATCATCGCGTACAACCAAATGCACGGTGACGGTGTTTCGTCAAACCGGGGATCACCAAATGGCCGCGGACCACAGTGGCACAGGGTCCTAGCCTAGTTTGGTACCCTTGTCGGGGGTGCCAACCGCACAAATGACTCCATCTGTCACAAATACGCGGACTTGAAATTGAAGTGTAAAAACTTCGAAATATGTGAAGAGAGATCTCCCCGTGGAAGCCGAAGACGTGCTCCTCGCCTTTACCCACGTGGAGTACCTTTCGAAGGTTGGGCATAACTTTTACCACGTTTCAGTGTGGCAAATGTTACGCTCGGACTCAACCTTACGTTAGGTTTTCTTTAATGTAATCGTTTTTTTTTAGTGTATTCTTTTAGTGTAATGTTTTTTTTTAGTTTAAGCTTCTTCTTTTTTAGGGTAATGTTTTTTTTAGTGTATTTTTTAGTAATGCAATGTACTTTTCTTTTTATTTAATCTTAATGTTTTATAAAAAAAAGTGTGGTAAATATTTAAATATATTTGGTAAAAAAAACACCCGCTCACCATGACCCACAACAGGATCAAGCGGTTAACCGGCGGCCGCGAGCTAGTGACATGTAAGCCTCGACGTGGCAACATATTATTCGATAGAGCCATCACTCACCTCTACACACAACATATCTGTACCACATTATAAAGGATGAGACATGGACAAATATGTCCGAATTGTCCAAAGTTAAGATGACATGCCGAGGGTTTCTTTACAATTTCTTAAATTTTACTATTTTCTTCCCTAAATGCCCTTAGAAGATAATCAACTTTTATATGAAAATGGAACTCACCCAAACTAAATAAACACACGGGATAACAATATTTTTGAATAAATTTCATATAACGGTGATGAAAGATAATAATTTATGTTACCAAAATGAATAATCTTATCTCATCTAAACTTGTATGAGTTTTAAAACTTTGCCATAATAATACTTATATTATAAACCCTTTTTCATATACATGCGTCTACGGTCTACCCAGCGGGAAAGTGGACGGGATGGTTCGCCTCATTGACTACATTGGGCAATTTTTTAGCTGCTGGGTCAGGTTGGGCAAGTCTATTACAAACTTACAAATCACAACTTTTAATTTCTAAATGGACAATGACCTTAATATGATAGTGTATACAATATCATATTATACTACATGTTTTTGTCATGTAAATGAACTTTATCATTTAGCAAGGTGTTTTCAATGGCACAGTTATGTAGATATGCAATGACCGGACAGTTTACACACGAGTGATGTTTATGTTCATATATGTCTGTTACAGTAACATACCTTTGGTTTACTAAGATTTGTTTAATAATGGGTACAGGGTTTTTGTGGTGAATTGCATCATTTGTAAGTGGCGGTGCAAAAAAAAAATTTTATACGAATACTTGTTAAAACATAGTGTGCATATTTATATTCTTTTTGCGTAACTTGCGGCAAAAAACCTAAGTATCACAATGTTGTATTGCAACCCATTTGTGGATCTCGCTATAACGCGCGGGTAAACCCACTAGTAGTCTTATATATAGGGTAAGTTATTACTTAAATAAATTTTAACCTACAAATGTGTCATAACATGAGAAGTAAATAGTAATTTAAAAAAAAAATACATCTTGTTAGGCATGTATTTAGTCCTGAAATATAAAAAGAAATTATCTAGTAATGGAGAAATTAATGAGACTCTAGAGAATTACTCTACTAGATTAATTATTAAAAAAAGAACTACTTTTGTTTTATTTTTTATCCAAAAAACATGCTTTAACAAGCGATAAAAAAATCTCTCTAATTTATTTGTTTGTAATATGTTTTTGTTGTATGTTGTGACGTTTCTTACTAAAAGGGTAATGTTAGGTGTTCACAGTTTGGTTTTAAACCGTGAAACCACCCGAACCGGTCATCGGTTAGGTTTGACGGTTGGTTTTTTACTTAACTTTCGGTTGGTTGGTTTCAATATTTTTAAACCGTAGCAAACGGTTTGACTTATGGTTTATGCTGAAAACCAACCGTGTAAACCGGACCAGACTGCAATAACTTAGTATAGTAATTTGCTTTAACATTTCATTCAACGAACATATAATTAAAGATAATCAAAATTGTTTTAGCTCTGATTAAGTTTAATTAAATTTAAATAAATCATTGGCTAACTGTATTATATATTCTCAAATCTCAAAAACTTAAGCTACTAGTCCTGCACTATTGTCCCCTTTGGTGTGTTTTATAATTCTGCATTTCCAGCCTAAAACACTCATTGGTGTCGAAAACTAAAATGTTTCAAAACATCGACGTTTTAGTCACCATCTAATGTCATAGTAAGGCATAAATGGTTCAACCTTAAGTTTGGACATCTTATATAAAGGCCGAAAGAGCCAAAACCATGAAACCAAACCGTTGTTAACGGTTTGGTTTGGTTCGGTTTTAGAGTTCAATGCTTTGGTTTTGGTTTACAAAAACAAAAAACCGTTACTTATGGTTTGGTTTACGGTTTGACCTAAAAACAGCGAAAACCAAATCACGAACACCCTTAGGTAATGTTGGCTTGTGTTAATGAAAAATGCTCTTAAAAAGGTAATAGTACACTATTAGGTAGTTTTTGGTATGTAGAAATAGGAGCCGAAATAAAAAGGATCATTACCCATCTAGCAGGAAGTGTCACAACAGACAACAAGAACATATTAAAAACAAAGACCAATTATTCCAATCTATCAATAAAGATAAACATACTATCAATAAAGAAATTTTTTTTTCCTCTAGTTGTTATCTTTGGTGCTGGCAGGAAGTTGTCAATGCAAGACATTGTAGATAATCTCTTGTTGAACATAAAATACTCCCTTGAACACCAGCATGTATAGCACCCGGAATATCTAAACTTCACAATACCTAAGGGATGCAGTTGTGAAATATTTACTTGATATCACAGGGAGACAAAAGTAACAAAATGTGAAGAAATCTTGGTAAAGGGTTATTTTTCCCTCTTTCACTGGAAAAGCCACATCTTTCGGACCCGACAACTCAGGTTTCCATTCATGCAATATATTAAAGTCCTTCATGAAGAAATTAAAGGCCGTTACCGACTAGCTACAATTGATTTCGACAACACTCATGACCGTGCGCGGCGCCCCGGTCTTCGGTGCAATTAGAACGTGTATGAGTGAAGGAATTAAAATTTTTTAGTATTATCAAAGTAAAGACTTCATCACACATTTATAGACACAAAATGACGGTTTGAATTTCAAGAAGGACTGCCAAGGTGTCACTCTATCAATCAGTCTTGCGAAATGGTTGATTTGACAACTACAGTGACATCATGGCACGTGCACAAGTTATGCGACACTAATTCCCAAAAATCTTTAAATGGCATTAAATAACTTATATTATATAGTAACTAGCATACAACATGACAAATATGTTATATAACTCGTTGGAGTCTAGTAATATTCATTTGCTCATATCACTAAACTGGGGGGACATGACGAGGTGTGGTCCGGTCCAACTGAACCGGCCAACACCCAAAACTCATATTAACCCGGTCCACATAAACCAGTGAATGACTAATACGATAACAAAGTTATCGATAAGGCAATTTCTTTACAAAGTCCAACAGCATAAACACCTTTTTACGGATGATTCCAAAAGATCTCCTTTATACCAGGTGGTTATCGTAATGCAAATACAACTGTCAAGGCTAAACTTTAGGATCCACAAATAACTTTATAAGGACGACCAGGTAACCCTCATTATTCATTCACATATACAAACTTTGTCTACCACATTCTCTCCTAAGAAGCATGAATACTTATTCTCACGCCGGATGGTGGTCACAATGATAACCTCATTCTTGTGGCGAGTCCTAACAGTGTTTTGTCTGCAGTGGTTCGAGTCAAGCCTCTTGAAGTAGTCTAGATCAAGGTTTCTACCCAAAAGACCAGATCCTCAGATACTTGTTTCTTTAAAACCGTACTTTCAAGGTAGTAGCCCCTTCATTTAATGTGTTTTAGGGGGTGTTTGGGGTTGCGTTTGAAATTGATTTTTAAATTATTGCGTTTTGAAAATGTAAATAATCAATTTTTAGTGTTTCGGGTTGAGTTTTGCAAAGAATTTTTAGGCTATCAAAACGCAATAATTTAAAAGCAGTTTCATCCCTACTTTTTCAAAATGCAAAAACTGTTTTTAAAAATCAATCCCAAACACCCGGCTCAAGATAGTAAATTAGGATAGCAAGATGACACCACGGAGTGTTCGTGTATATTTGTAGGTCGTTAAAAAATAATCGTGTAACAAAACTCGATCTCTTTAGAAAGGCCGTCATAAAAAGTGATTGTTTGAATAAATAAAAAAGCTACAATTACTCATCAATCAAATTGAGTGGGCCAAGACAAAACACGAACCGTAGCTTTAATTACAGAAAAACCCACCAAACCATACATACTCTCTCATTTACTAATCTCCATCCTCTTCAATCTCAACACATTCATTCACATCTCCATCTACCCACTCACTCTTTCATAACCAATTCATGCTTAATTATTATTATTATTTTAATAAAAATTATTACTATTAATAATAATGTCTAATAAGGTCTCCAATTTCTCAGATCTAATCCAACGAGTCACCTCCTCCTGCTTACTCAACCCAATCGGTGTCCCCCGTCACTACACCAACAATGTTCCAGACGATTCCGATTCCAATTCCAATTTCGAAGAACCCGACAACAAATCAGACAAATTCTACGACGACGAAGACGAAGGTGAAGTAACACAAGAAGTGTCCGAGTCTCCAGCAGGTCTGTATAAATCAGAGAGAGAAACAGAAATGGAGACATTGATAACCGAAGTGTTCGAAACGGTGTCGTTTATGAAGAAGGCGTACGTTAGCTTACAACAGGCGCATTGTCCATGGGATGCGGATAAGATGAGGGTTGCTGACGTGGCAGTGGTGGGGGAGTTGAAGAAGCTAGGGGTGTTAAGAGAGAGGTTTAGGAGAAGAGTGGTTAGAGGTGGTGGTGGGAGGGTGGTGGTTGGTGGTGGGGTTACGGTGAGGGAAGTGGTGGCGCCGTACGAGGCGGCGATGGAGGAGATGAAGAGAGAGGTGAAGAATAAGGAAGTGGAGATTGAGAATTTGAAGGAGAAGTTGAATAAGGTTAATATTGTTGGGGGTAATGGTAATGGTGGTGGTCGGAAAAGTAGATCTTATTCTCATCATCAGTCGAGGAAGAAAGCTAACTCCAGTAGTCAACTCCAAGGTAAGCGTTATGGTACAGCTGGATTACTTATACATTATGCATACAAATGTTTTTTTAACAGAATAAAACTAGGTGTAAAAAGTGTGAGAAAAAACAAGCTTAAAATTTGTTTAGTCATTGTCACGAAGACGGTGGGAAAGTACACATTCATGTGAGTGTAGTGGTTTGGTTTAGTTTAACTTAGCACATAACTATTAATCTTATTAGTTATTTCATTGGTGTTCCACCTATGGGTGCAAATGAGTCGGCTCGCGAGCTACTCGAGATCGGCTCAGTAAAAAGCTCGAACGAGCTCGAGCCCAATTGTAGCGCAACCCATGCATTAATTAAATTACTTTGGGCCTTGGGCTTCTTAATTATCCAAAACGAGCTCATTAATGGTCCAAAACGAGTCCTTAATAGTCCGAAACGAGCTCCTAAGTGGTCCAAAACGAGCTGGAGCCGAGCTTGGGCTCGTTTTAAACCCTTGCCACATACACTTTGATCGAGCTTTCGAGCCGAGCTCGAGTTCTTAAATATACTATCGAGCCGAGCTCGAGTTCTTAAATATACTATCGAGCCGAGCTTGACCCCAAAATACAAGGCTCGAGTCGAGGTCGAGCTTCTGAAAATTGTCACGAGCCTAGCTCGATAATGCAAGGCTCGAGCTCGAGCTCGGCTCGTTTGCACCCCTAGTCACACCCCTTTGGCCACCCTGTTTGGGTGAGTGGCGCGGTGTTTGGTGCCCTTTGTTGTTGACTTGGTGTGGGGCGCTATTCCACTACACATGTTCTAGTTATGCTATACAAATTTGAACTAGCGTAATATTATGTGTGATAGAAAGGGTGTAATTAAAAGGAATAGGAAATTAGCCGTTAAAAAAAAAACTATAGTTTATGATTGTTACATTATTTCATTTTGATGTATTGCAACAATTTATTAACACACTAAACAAATTGAGCTATCATAATACTAAATTACTAATAATTACCCTACTTGTAAACTGTAGCATAAATATTACTCCGTATTACACTAGTTCAAAACTTGGTATGTCTGGTTAGAGTAAATACAAAAATGTCACTTTGTACAAATCTCAAGTTATTTTTGTATGTGATACAAACATGATAAAGGAAATATCTATCTGTTGTTTACTTATTATTCAAATACGTTCCTGGCCTTGATAACCGGCTACCGTTTAATGCAGTTTCTCCGTCGCCGATGCCAGAGCACTTCGAATCATGTATAAGTTCTGTAAAAGAAGGATCAAAATCATTCACATCACTGCTCCTCTCACTAATGAAATCAGCACATTGGGACATTGCAGCCACTGTTAGATCCATCGAAGCGTCAACTGCAACCACCACTGCCACCAGTACACCAGCAGACTCCATCGTCGGCCCAAATCACGCAAAGTACGCCCTCGAATCATATGTCAACAGGAAAATCTTCCAAGGTTTGACCACGAAACATTCTACATGGACGGAAGCCTATCATCTCTCCTAAACCCAAACCAATTCCGAACCGAATGCTTCACTCAATACCGCGATATGAAAGCGATGGATCCAATCGAGCTCCTTGGAATCCTTCCCACTTGTCCGTTTGGGAAATTCTGCTCCAAAAAGTACATTTCAATTGTCCACCCGAAGATGGAGGAATCGTTGTTCGGGGATCTTGAACAACGGCGGCAGGTGTTGGCTGGTAACCACCCGAGGACTCGGTTTTATGGAGAGTTTTTGGTGCTGGCTAAGGCAGTTTGGCTGCTGCATTTGCTTGCATTCTCATTTGATCCGCCACCTAGTAGTTTCGAAGGGAGTCGAGGGGCGGAGTTCAACCCGCGGTATATGGAGAGCGTGGTGAGGTTTCCCGGTGGTAGGGTGGCAGCCGGACATGTGGTTGGGTTTCCGGTGAGTCCAGGGTTTAAGCTTGGGGATGGGTCAGTTGTTAAAGCCAGGGTGTATGTTGTTCCTAGGAGTGAATTATAGGGGTGGAAAGTGTAATAACTTATAAGTTGCTTTTAGTGAGTGTCCTTGTATTTGTAGTTTTGTAAACGACTTTTAACTATTTGGAACATATGGTATTAGTCTTTTATGAACATAAAAATATAAAAATACAAACTAACTAAATAAAAACACAAAATTTAACACATAAGAAAACTTTCACCTTGGAGCAACAATGAGGACTAATGTTTGGCACATGCTTCTATAGACAGTAGGGTCAGAGAAATACGGGCTGAGGGTACAATAGGGAATCGACCCGGTCCCAAGCTTTTAATCATCTTAAAGAGAGGTTTAGAGGTTTAACGAGTGGTTTGAAATACCAAAACAACTTCTTCATTGTTTGTCATCGATGACGTTGTGTAAAAAAAAACTTGAGTAATTTGTGCAGGTTTGTGTTTTAGAGAGCGTTGAGAGTTATATAAGTAGTGCAATAAAAAATAAACATTCTACACCTATTTATACCGAACTAGGATGGTTAAATCGTAAATAATAGATTCCTAACTACTTTATTAACGTTAAGAACCGATTCCGACCGTTCTTTTTTGAAATTTTCACTCCAAAAGGTAAAACTTGGTTGTACCTAGGTAACGGTTCCTACCCGGACCCGACCATACCCAGATTGACTATACTGGGTACTACTATTATACTCCTTGTACACGATTTCTTTGAATACCCGGGTCTGATTGTACGCGTTTCAGCCGTACCCGGTTCTTACACCATTCCGGATACGACCCAATACTCGATTTGTGTGTCTCTAACTGTGACCATGCATCTAAGAGGCATAAAAATTATATCAAATTGGCTAAGCTTCACATTGAAATATTTTTATATTTGTTATTAGACTCAATGGTATGAACTTCGGGAATAGCTCTGTGGGCTGAGGTGGCATAGACCCCCGCTGCCCTCCCCCCTGAGTTGTATTCGGTGGTTTCGGGGATTTTTCCTCTTTCTCCCCAATCAACTTTTGTCTCTATTTTTTGTCCTTATCCTCTTAAAAATAATAAAAAAATGAAAGGGTGAAGAAGGGGAAACTATTTCCCTGGTTTGGGGGAATGATATAGGAAAATGATGTGGCGTTGATGTGAAATTTGGAGGAGTTAAGGGAGGGTGTCACCACACCATTCAACCTTAGTGTAGACTACAGCTTTCAGTTATTTTATTGAGTCTATCAAAGTAAATTGTTATAAATAAACTAGCTTGATAATATATATTTGGTAATATTTTATATGTTACAATAATCTTTTAATAGCATTTACGTTACAAGAATTATATTTTTTGATTTTCAAAAAAATAAAAACGTTACAAGAACTAGCTACTATGCCTGGCTCATTAATATAGGTAACGGAAGTTTGTTGTGATTTTGAAAAACAAGAAGTACAAGACCGTAAGAAGCTATGGTTTTTAGGTGTCCCGAATCATTGTCTTCATTAAAATATTGAATCATTTAATCCAATTAAAATACAGATTCTTGTAGCGTAAATACTATTAAAAGATAATTGTAACATATAAATATGTAATAACTACGAACACATCTATATAAAGGGAACAACTATCGAAATCACAATAAAAAAAACACATGGCTCGTTCCAACATATTATTTCTTTGTGTTTTAACATTGTATCATGTTTACTTTGTAACATCTTCTTTAGAACCATACACAGTGCAGGTCATCGATGGTACAATCAAGCACTTGGTTGCTCGTATTTCCTCGAACAATCAAGATTTAGGAAACAAAACAATGACTATAAAAGGCTCATTCAATTGGAACTTCTTTAGAGATGTTGATGAGATGACCCGGTTTAGAGGCGAGTTTTTATGGATGAAACCCGACAATACTGTTTTTAGAAAGGCTGATTTTCATGTTTTCGACAATGATGTTGCGGCTGAATGTGGTGAGAGCCGTTTAAAGGTTAACAAATGTTTTTGGCTAGTAACAAATGACGGTTTTTATTTTGCAAAAGGTAGACCGTCAGGTTGGCAATTTATGTATAATTGGCAAAGAGCGGGTGATGAAAATTGAAATCTATGTTAGTAGTTATGTTTCATTGAATTGTTCTTGATGAAAATTATTAATAGATTAATATTTGATTTTTAATTTTTCAGTTTCATTGTTCTGAAAGAAATAATTTGCCTTTGATGTATCTTAATCGTTTGATGTATCCTAATCATAGATTTATACCTAATAATGGTATTTTAATAAATAACTAAATAATAAGTTATATTAAAATCAACCTTTTAGTTTGGCATGAATCTAGTTTAATGGGCTTATCTATATTCTAAGTAACTTGCTGAACTAGTTGACTTATGGAAATATATCAGATTTAAGTGCCAATTGCAGATCAATATGTTGTGTTACTTGTGTATGCATTTCTACTCGTGCTAATGTGTAAGGACTCATTATATGTGTAGATTGTATAGGATCAAATAAATACATGTTGTATATAAATTTATACTTATGCTAATTATAAAAGAAAATGAATACATATATTTCGTGTAAATCGGGACATACATCAAAATTATATGCCAAGGATCTACATACCAATTGGTTTGTGGGAAGGTTTTCCCTTCGGGGTTCCTGCCCTGAGGTTTCGAGTTCGAGCCTGGCTGTGGGCAAGATTTTATTCTCCCTTACAGAGGTAGAGGCAAGGCTCTGCCAATGCGTACTCCCCCTCATTCAAACTTGTTAGCTACTCCCGTTAAAAAGGGTTGGAGTAGTTAGTGGGTTTCCGGTTGATCTTATACCTTAAAAAAAATCAAAATTATATGATTTGTTTTTAATGTTCGGTTATAATTAGAATATATTAATATGCAAACTGAAATGAATAGTGATTTTTATTCTGTCTTGATTTTTTATGTTGATAAATATGTTGTGTTTCAATAATATTAACATCTTTTGTTGGTGGTGTAGTGGTTATATAGTTTGTGTTGTACAAAAGTCACCCGGGATCAAAACCTGGTTGTCCCTTTATTTTTCACACATTTTTTTTCCTTTCTACCTTTGCTGAACACGTGTGGTCTGTACACGTGGTTTCTTTATTTTATAGCGCGTGTCATTTTGTGAGTACGTGTTGTTCACTAGCTTATTTCACAACAGAAGCCTTGAACCATATTGATTTATTTCTCTCTTCTCTGAATATCGCCACACTGAGAATCAGATAAAGAGATAAAGCAACATAAAATGGTGATCAATGTTAGGGATCTGAACACCTGGTTGCCGCCTCCGACGATGGCGGTAGGGTTCCGATGAGATTCCGACTACATTCTGCAGCTTCTTGAGTTCGTCTTTTGCCCCGGTTACCCTCTTCTGTCGGGCTGAGCATAACCGGCGAGTCTTCGGTAAGCATAGCTTTCACTTGTATGTTAGACTTTTAACCCAGATCTGTGTTTTTTTGAATTTTTTGAGCTTCGATCAGATTTATCCACCTCACTAAACCCTCTTTGTGGTGGCAGTTTTGTCATACGGAAACGGATTTGAGTTAGGATCAGTTTGGGGATGGGTTCTGTTGTGGTGGACTGGTGGTGATTACGGATGGATAGTTGATGGGGGTCGGACATGGATTTCTTTTATTTAATTTGATTGTATACATTATTATGTTTTCTAATTTTCCTGTGATTATGTGATGCCTATAACCATGTTCTTTATGATATTACGTAGGTTTTAAAAGTTGTTTTGATGAAGGGAAACACACTGCTGAACCTTGATAATGGTGATGGTGTACAAGTGATTAATTAATAATTACATTATGTCATTGTTCTTTTAATACATTGAACTGTCTTTTGATAAAAAAAATATATGGCAAACCATTATCTTTAATAAATTGTCTTACATCATAGAGAAGAACCTACTGTAACATTGTAGCATCATGAATTATTACAACTATGCTTTTTTACTGTAGGCCCGGCCGCCCGGATTAAGTGTATGTGTAACACATATGGTCGGAGGATGCGCCTAGATGATGGAAGCGTTGTTAGCACCTTTGGTAAACTTGACCCCTCTTCTTGCTATTATCTGATGTAATTTTTTAACTGTTTGTTACAACCCAAATTATAGTAAGAATACTTAGTAAAATGCCTTTCTTTTTGCAGGCCACTCGCAAACAAGCCACGTCAGCTTATGACTTTATGTTGATGGAAAACAAAAATGAAGTTTTCAACACGTCTTTGACTTGGTAGGTCATTTCATAATCTCTGGTATAATTGTTATTGTTATTACATTTTATAGTGAAATGGTGCCAAATAAATGACAATTTTCCACTTCTTGAGTTTATTTTGATGGTCTCATGTTCGCCGGTCATCTCCATAGCAGAAAAGAAGAGAGGAAACGACCGACAAACAACGATGATGATGTATTTCTCAAAAACGAACCTCGCCTTTCACAATCGGACCTCGGACGTCAACAAAATGATAGACAAAAGCCTGCAGGTTGAAGAACTCTGGTGATGGAGATGCATCGGATCTGGGGGCAGCGTACCTTTTTAAGCAAAATTAAAAAAAAATCCCATTTTGATCCAACCCAACCTACTGTGTGTTTAGCTTCAATATCTTGCATGATCTTGCTGCCTATTTCTTCAAATGTAAAAATCATGATAGTAGTGTGCAATATTTTGGCTTTTATATGTAAGTAAAACATTTCTTATAGTTTAACATGTCGGTAGGTTTTTTTTATCCGGTTAACTTTTCCTTGAAAACGCTAAGCTTTTGTTTCTGACCTTGGAATTTTCACCTGATTCCATTTGCAGGGTTGGGATTGCTTTTGTATCTATACACAATTAAATAAAAATCTTGATTTAAAGAAAGCAAATATAAAGTCTTCTTATGTATGAATAGAACAACACAAGTAGGTTCATTGCCACAAAGATTTCCATTCAGAATGCATGTGTTTTTTATGTGTCTCCCGCATGTTTCTTTAATGTTGTTGACGTTTGTTCTTGGAATTTTTCAGGTAGAACATGGCTCCTACGTAAATGGATGAGTAGGCGAATGAGTTTCTTTTATAACCTCCTCCGCACCTGAAATCCAGGTGCTGCTTCCTTCGACAATTTTCCTTCCTTGAGTACCTAAAAAAGAATAAGGAAACACAATGTTAATGATTACAAATTACTAATATGATTAAACTCTTTATTTGATTTAATTTCCCCTAATTGAATAAATATGAAAGAAATACATTTATGGATTATTTCACACATGTGTGTATTAAGGATTATGATTATACGCTTCTTTATTCTTGAATTCAGTTCCCCGTATGAATAAAAACTAATTAAAATGCATTGTTTTAATACTTTCTCGGAAGGATTTTGCTTAATGTTTGTGTTTGTTATTGATTATAGATTGTTTATATGATTAAATTATTATTTGTTCTTGAACTTACTTGCAGAATTTAATTACTTTCATTTGGCGCTATCTGGGCAGATGTAAAAACGGAAGGTTTTGAGGCTACAAAATTGTGTACAACAAAATAATAGAAACAGAATCAGAAACTATTACCCGAAAAGTAACCCCTTACGTATACTTATTGGACCATGCTGACCGAGAAATGATTAGACTAGCTTTGCCGCCTATGTCACCAACACTTCAACCCGGGTCCATATTTCACTCACACACACCTTTTCAGCCCCTTCGGCTCTGCACATCCCACCACCAATGGGTAATTCAATCTCAGTTGCTTCATTTCGTATGATTTTCTATGAAAGATATGGTAGGACTTTTCAAGCCGAAGGTTACTTGACTTCTTGAGTGTTTGAAGAACATATCTGGCTTATTGACAGGTTTGCTTGAATCATGTTATGTTGGTTTATTAAATTTTTGTGGTTTATTATCATTTTGACTAAATTTTGTGATATATTTAAGTTGCAGACAACATGGGCAACATGGAGTAGTTTTGGCTGATAAGGCATCGAGGTACACGAAAAACCACTATGATCATAACTTTGCCAGTCCAGGCCCAATTGTTAGCGGGTAAATTTCAAATTTATTAAACTTTTTCGCCCGAAAGCACTTTCACCGAAGATGACGTTTTCAACTATTTTAGGCAGAAACTTGTAGCTAAAGGTGAAAAATTGGGCATGTTAGGCGGTTTAGGTAATTAGGTAATGGGTCAAAATGGGGTAGCTAAGCTGACTTGAAACAATGTTTTAATCCAAGATTTTGAATTTTAATAATAATCATTGTGTCAAATATGATTACAATAACTATTAATCTAAGTATTTTACACATCTGTTTGTTGTTCATTTCTAGATTATGGTATTTTTTCTTGAGAAGTTAATAGTCAATTTTGCACTTAAACAAATTTGAAATTTCTCTCTTGATTTATATTTACAACTCCCTTGATCATTGCGATTAATGAACATATTACGACATGTATTTTGCAGGATTAATGTGTAGAATGTATGTTGGATTAGGTGAGGATGACGACTATTCACATGTGAGTTCAAGTTTGAGTAGTCAAAAATCAAAATCTGTATCAAGAGACTATGTTTCAGACGATGACGATGGTGTTGCTCAACATTTACAATCAGACCAACAAAAGATGATCGCACAGGTTTAATAAGCTACTCAGTCAACAATGCTGTGCGCCTGCAGCCAGAAAAAAATGCGGAGAGCAGCTCAAGCAGCATCATTCCAGGTTCAACAACACCAACACCATTAACTCCTATTCCTACCAATGCGTCTATCAATGAAAAGAAAAGGGATGCAACTGCCAGGCGACAACTGTTTGACCCTGAAGGTATATAACACTTTATAAAGCACTAATATGCCAACACGTTACTTATGTATTCTGTTCTAATTACAGGAAACAACAATCCATCCAAAAAAACGGCTACCGACAGCTCAACCTCCTGCACGTGGCACGCAGCAACAAAAACTGACTACCAACTTTTGTTTTAACTACATGTTTGTCACCAAACTTCTCTAAGTACCACTATGTTCAGTTTGTAGTTATGGCGCTAGGCGCAGTATGTTTATGACAGGTTTTAAACATATAACTCAAAGGTCCGATGTATGACCGTTTTTTGGCCCAACCTGTGACTCAACTGTTGCGCAACTCTGTTTGCTCTAATCCTTAGTAATGTATGGTTGTAGTCAGTAATGTATTACGGTATTGTTTTCTGAATTCGTTCAAAAACATGTTTAAACGTTGCGCATCGCGCAACTCAGAATTCCACTAGTTAGTTTTAATGATGTTTTTATCTTGGATTGCTAACTAGTGGTTTTTTTAGAAAGGCAACATTTCATTAAAACCAACCAGGCACTGACCAGCAGAGTGTTGCTTATTTATTTGTGTATAAAATTTATTCACATGCCAATGTATCACGTGGTGAAATGGTGAGGGTAGTCCGCTTGAGAGTTCGGTCAAACACTAATTTATATAAATTGACATAGCTTGCATCTAGTCACGTTCTCATCGATGTCACTTAAGCGATTGTCAATGAATTAGGTTGTACTCGTTATTCATGTCCAACTTCAAGAAACTCTAATTTGAACTTAACAGAATTCGAAAACGAAGTTCAAACTGGGTCATGAATTTGTTATTTGAATCAAATTCATATTTATGATTTTTTAACCAATTTGACTCGAATATATGAATTCGAATTCCAATTGTATAATTTTTACTTTTTAGTAAAACACACACCACACATATTATTTATTTATTCATAATTCAAGTTATATGGATCAACCAAATTTGAATTATTGAATTCGAATTTCCTTTCATAAAAATCATATTCAAATAACCCGATTAATCGGATTGGGTTTCTATATATAATTTCAGTTTTATATATAGATACATACATTTTATATGTAGTTAATTTTAATAAGCATGTTTTATCACTTTCCTCGATTCATATCTTTAAACATATAGGATTAATAAAAGAGGGAGGTTAACGGACATGTCTTGGGACTCTTGGGGTAGATTCGACACAGTTAGAATGGGTAGTTGGTTCTTTTGTTTTTTTTGGGATTTTGTAGTCTGTTCGGATTGTTTGTATTTGGGATATCCTCCCGGTTTTATAGCTAGTTTCTTGCTAGCAAATTAATAAAGTTGTTTGGCCGTTCAAAAAAAAAAAACATATAGAATTAATCACCAGAATTTACAAGTTTTAGTCGGAAGCTGACTAAAATTTACATATTTTAACCAAAATTTGATTGGAATCGCTACACAACCACTGCCTAACGATTAATCAATTTTACCCGATGAACTCTAATAAGTGATTAATCAAAAGCTAGGTAGCACAAGACTCAAAAGGCCCAATAACTTAAGGCGGGAACAAAAAAAGCCTCTAATATTTTCACAATCCCGCCAATAAACATTTAGCTTCCCTCGTAAGCTTTTTATTCAACCAACTATAAAAACCCTAACTCCCTCATTTCATCACACACATACACTTTCCCTCTTTATTTCCCTCTCTTTCAAACCCTAACCCTAATAATAATATCCGTCACAAATCTTTTTATAAAAATGTTGGAGCTAAGGTTAGTTCAGGGAGTCTGTTGAAGAAGGTGATGGAATCGATTAAGGATTTGGTCAACGACGCCAATTTTGACTGTTCGGCGACCGGGTTCTCGCTACAGGCGATGGATTCGAGCCACGTGGCGCTTGTGTCTCTCCTTCTTCGAGCGGAAGGGTTTGAGCATTATCGATGTGATAGGAACATTTCTATGGGGATGAATCTGAATAATATGTCGAAGATGTTGAAGTGTGCAGGGAATGATGATATTATTACTCTTAAGGCTGATGATGGCAGTGATACTGTTACGTTTATGTTTGAGAGTCCCAGTAAGTACACATTTCTTTGTTTTGTGTTGTATTTGTTTCGAATTCTATCACATAACAATATTATATGCTTGAAACTTATAATTGACATCATATGCATGTGCTGCAGCTTAAAGGAATTTGCTGGTCTGTTGATCTATATGTTGTTGAACACGTTTAAGCGTTGATTTTGACTTGTTAGTGCTAATTTTAGGTTTTGGATCTCGCTTGTGTATTATATTTACTTAATTTGTTTAAAATCATGGCCGCATTATCAGTAAAAATAGCAATTAAGTAGTATTACATGTTTTATACTTATATTTGATTCTATATACAGTGCTCTGTAGCTCATCAAGGAATTTGCTGATCTGTTGACTCTTTTATATAGATTTATGATTTTTTAATGTTTTGAATGGAGTTATAGGATGAAATGCCTTTTTAGGTAGGTTTTACTTATATGGTTCTGTTGGTTATGAACTTAGGAATTCAAGCTGCTAATTGTGCAGTTTTTTACGGTTGTATTTGAGCCAAGGTCCACTAGGCTTGAATCAGTATTCTATTTACTAATTTTGTAAAAATTATAACATTTATCAGCCTCGTTTAAAAAAGTGTAAAGCGCTCCGGGGTGTTTAGGTCTCAAGATCCGAGGCGTGAGGCATGAGGCGAGAGCCTCACATTTGTAAGTTGTTGCTCTATGTACACCTAAAAAGGCCTTATGTATAGTCAAAAACTAAATGTCTCATACCTTTTACATCTTGCCTTTTTTTAATTATGTAAAACACTAATTATCTCTTCAACCCTTTGGTTGATTCTATGAATTACCATTCTACGAACCCAATCTTGACCAATTTTGTCCCTGAAGTCCAGAAGCACCGCCTCAAAGCCCTCAGGCTCTTCCTGATTGCCTCGAGTGCCTCATGCCTCATGCCTCAGGCGCCTCCAAATTAATATTATCAGTTAAAATAATAGTTAACAAGTATTACATATGACTTCATATTCTGTGATTTGTAACACAAAGGTTTAACTAAGATGGATGTGTCGGTTGTGAAGTCATGGATTTAAGATGTGAATTGTGTAAATGTACTGATTTCTTTGAGTTTAAGGTGCTACATGTGCATTTTTACTGATTTTTATGTATTTAAGTTGCCAACTGTATATATGAAGCTTGCATTTGGCTTTATTGGCAGTGTTCTGTTACTCATCAAGGAATTTGTTGATCTGTTTGTCTCTTAAACAGAGTGCAGTGATGGTAGTCTAACCTGAATTTGTTGATTATTGATTTTTTTTCATGTCTGGTTGTCTGTCTGAATAGAATTATGTCCGGAAATGCTTTGTTAGGTAACTTGCTAGTATGATTGTTTCTAATAGGTCTGTCAGTTGTGTAGTTGTGAATTTAAGTTGCTAATGCTGTGCTTTTGCTGAGTTCTATGTATTTAAGGTATCAATTGGGACTTTTTGGTCTGATGTTTGTTTGTTCTGCTTCGTTATGGATTACAGCTCAAGATAAGATTGCTGATTTTGAGATGAAGCTAATGGACATCGATAGCGAGCATCTTGGCATTCCTGAGGCTGAGTATCATGCCATTGTAAGGATGCCGTCATCTGAGTTTGCTAGAATCTGTAAAGACCTCAGCAGTATTGGTGATACAGGTAGGTTTTCACCAGATTTATCTTTGAATCTTTTTTAATGTTAATTGTTAAAGAACTGAAAAAGGATTTTAATCGGTGGTTTGATTTCTGTAGTTGTGATCTCTGTCTCCAAAGAAGGTGTGAAATTCTCAACAAGAGGTGATATTGGAACTGCAAATGTTGTTTGCAGACAGAACACAACAGTTGATAAGGTACAAATATTGTTTCTACATTATGCTCAAATGAATTTTTTTTTTTATGCTTATGGTTTTAATTTATATTTACAGCCTGAGGAAGCTACTGTTATTGAGATGAATGAGCCAGTTTCTCTAACATTTGCATTGAGGTATATGAACTCATTCACCAAAGCGACACCATTGTCAAGTACCGTCACAATCAGCTTATCTTCTGAGCTTCCTGTGGTCGTTGAGTACAAAATAGCTGAAATGGGCTACATAAGGTTTTACTTGGCTCCTAAGATTGAAGAGGATGATGAAGAAAACAAATCATAAAAACTTGAGGTACCAAACTTCATAAATGGCTAGTTTATGACTAAAGTTACCCTATGATTTCAAAAGTGTTTAGCATGTAACAAAAATTTGAAGCTTACTTGTTATTATTGTTATGTTGGATAGTTTAATGCTTATGTAGGTTTTTTCTGTTTTAATGAATTTTGAAATTATTTGTTTCCCATGTTTGTTTAGTTAGATCATGTGATATTTGTTTCCCCTGGCTGCTTCATGACCTGCCAGATCAACTTGGCTGATTTTTAAACCCATTGACATGTGGCTTCTCTCTTCCAAGTGGACACGGCACAGGGTCAGATTTGTGATGTTTCTGCTATGGTACTGGTCCAACTGGATGCTGGGAGTGGTGCTCCTGGTGCTTCAGCACCGTTGCCTCATCCTGTTACCCATGTTTCTGTTGTTTTTTTACCACTTTGACATCACCATTCTGCTGCCACATTCGGCACCACATTTCTGTCCCCTGACGAGACCAACACACTACACCTTCAAAACAATGCCTTTTTGTTCCTCTCCTATGGAAATAGACTAGTTTAAAATCAGGCATAGCATGTAAATTAGAAAGCCTCCCATCTGTCACTACATGTTACAAATCACCATTTTATTCGCTAAATACTAGCAACTATAACTACTGCAAACCTTACTGGTTTCTAGTATCATTTTGATTACAATGTATAGTTTTTAATTTAATTTTTTGTTTCATTCAAGCACGTTTAATATCAGTGCACAACTAAAACACTCAAAACACGTTGTTAGTAATCTGAACCATAAATCAAAGTAAAACTTCTCAGTTGTACTTGGCAAAAAGAAAAGGTTGGTGATTCAATTCTCCTAATTAAGCAATTCTGAAATGGACTTTAGTTAGAACTTATTTAGAACATCCACATTGAGAAGACAGGTGCCCCTCTCTTCTTCATTTTTGAATCTTCATAAAGGCCCCCTCTCACATAACCTATATGAATGATACGAAGCCACACTTGGAGACAAATCACTCTCCTTTCTTCTCGCCATGCGCTTTCCACATGTCACCCTTCTACATCGGCCCAAAAATGCCCAAGGATGTTCCGGTTGGAGATGTTCTTATTTGCTTGATTAATATCGTGCACACAAACATATAGATAAAATATTATCAACAAAATGGACAAACTTCATATAAACATCAATGACATAATATATGGTAGGTAGATACTGTCACAACATGTCCACCAAAACCTTGCAAATGACAATTTCAACGCTCATAAATCATAATAGCCAATAAATAAGATTTACATTTTCAGTTCAATCAAGAAAGATGAAATGGGCTAGTTAGCTGGTGGGTCAGATTACCCAATCTACACTTATTTTCTTTCATAAGCAATAATGTTTTTGATGATATTTTTATATATCTTTTCTAAAACGTTTTTTTCAAAACTTGTCCATATCTATTTTTTTATTCAAACTTGTGTCGGGTTTTCTTTATACATGAATTTATTTTGAGTGGCGAAGTTAGTTTCCAGGTTTAAGCTTTCCTTTCCACATATATCTTTTTGATATTGTATTAACTTTTATTCATATGTTATTTACAGTAATTTTTAAAAAAATGTGTTATTTGCAGTAGTGGAGCCACAAATTTTTGTAACGGGATCCGAGATTTTCTATCTGTCACTAAAATTAGAATTTTTTCGGACCAGTTTGGCTTGGGTCATAAATTCAAACCAAAATCAAGTCATTAACCAACAAGTTTCTAAGTAACGTTAACAAAATATTTAAACTAATCAACCAACAAGTTTTGAGCTAACATTCAAATAACCTAATAAACAAATCTAATAACCGAGGTCAGAGGGGCAATTGTTGGTACTTGGTAGCCAAATTTGTTAGACTCGTTTAGTCGGATTGCTCGTCAGGTTTAAATTATTTTACCATAATTCAATACACACGCTTGCGTGCGCATACACACACATATATATAAACATTCTTGTATCCGTTTCATCGGATCACATGCTTCTTCTCTTTCGTTAAACTCTTGAGTTTTCGAAAACAATTACATGTGACATGTATCTAACACTAATAAGAGCATGTGACGTACAAGTGTGGGTGTGGGCATGTCACACCTGCTCACAGTCACCAGCAGACCACGTTGTGTGGACATGAGTGGGGTGTGAGTGTGACCACGTTAGAGAATTAGTTTTTTAATCTTAACAATAAATACCACACAAATCAACGAGTTTTAACTCACATACCGAACATTCTCTATATCTTAAAACACTTTTTTTAATACACACTCTCACCATGTATTCAAATGATCCGGATTTTAATCAGAGCGACCTTTTCAAATACGATCAATACGTTTTGCCCAACTAGTGGAAACCTCAACACACCCTAGCTGATTCCAACAATAATAAGCTTCCCAACAACAATAAATGGGTTTACAACGACAATAAGCTTTCCTAATAAGTTGAAAATGTTATACAAAACCACTCGCGTGATTGATTTTACAATCCAATAACAAATATTTGTGGATATTATGATCTAACGACCTCCACAATTTTTTTTACACAACTTTCTCTTCAATTCAATAATCATTTTACGCAACTTTATAACACAACTCTCTTTGCCGCAATTCACCTAAAGCAAGGAATGGAGCATGGCGATTTCCGTCATGTCGCCGATTATAGCTTTCCGCCCCATTCCAAACAACCTAATTGCCAGCAATCGATTCCAAAATCCATATACGGGTACCGTAATCAAGAAGGACCTAGAAAGATGACACGTGTCTATCGATATTTTAATCTTTGTTAATTATTAAAAAATATTATTTTATTATATTATTAAAAAAATATAGAAACAGAAAAGGGGGCCCACAGGTCTTCTTTATCTGACAGAGGTCTGCAAAAAAGAAAGAAAAACTGTAGTAAGGACTCAGTCTTTTTCTTTCACCCTTCACAAAACCCCATCAATATCCCCAATTTAGTTTACACACACCAAACCAAACCAAACCAAACCCATCAAAACATGTCTACACTCAACACCTTTGCTGACGTCACCCACCCCCAACCCACCACCATCCCTCCACCTCCACGCCGCCGTCGTCGCCGCCGTAACCGCCCCAGCCGTCGCCGCCGCCCCTCTCACACACTGACCAACGACCCCACAACCACAGACGGCGGCGGTAGTAGCTTCGGGTTATCCGACTCAGACGCGCAGTCGTCGGCGCGTGTAGATTATTCGTCATGTGGGTCTTCTGGAATGTTGTCGTATAATACTAATAATAATCATAGCTGTATGGAGAGTGAATCGGAAGAGGTTGATTTGGAGAGTGGGGAGTTGGAAATGAAGGTGCATTGTTGTGGGGATGAGAAGCAGTGTAGGATCTGTCATCTTAGTTTTTTTGACGGTGGTGGGACGGTGGAGGAATACGGTGGTGGTGGTGGTGGTTGCGATGGTGGTGGTGGTGTGATTGAATTGGGGTGTAATTGTAAAGGGGATCTGGGTACTGCTCATAAACAATGTGCAGAAACTTGGTTTAAAATTAAGGGGAACATGTAAGTTTTATTATTATTATTATTATTATTATTATTATTTGTTGGTTTTAAATTTTAATATATTGAAGTGAAATTGTTTGTTGGTGAAGTGTTTTTAAATATGGGATTTTCACCCGACTGTTACTCCAGCGAAGGAAACTCGTGTGTAGGCAGTATGGTTTCCGGGTAACTCCGTAACCAAGTCAGACCGGTTAAGACAACATAGTATGGGGTAGACATTGGCTAGTGCTGCCGATTAGACAGTGTGACATTGGGTCACTCATATGAAAGTCACCGTTCAAGAAATAAAAAAAAGGATTTTTTTAGGGTGTGAAAATTTGGGGGAATTATGTGATAGTAGGAATAGTACAATACAACAGCTTGTTTGAGATTATTATTATTATTATTATTATTATTATTATTATTTTTTGCATCCTTGATGGTTTTAAATTTAAATCACAGGTTGAATGTGGAGATATATGATGTTGAATTAGTGAATTTTGAATTTAGGATTCCCTCTTAGACACTCACACTTGATGCATTTTCAAAATTTAATGTAGTTTGAACTTTGAAGATTAGGAAATATGCATTTATTATTCTAGAGTCTAGTTAAGGTATGTTGTATACATTATAAATGAGATAAATGAAAATTAAATGTTTGACTACAAAAGTCAAAATACATCTCTAACCTTTTTTGAGACTTTTACTGCCATAATGATTAATGAGAATTTGTTATAGGAAAGAACTCAAAGAAGTCAAGAGTTTCATAAATTTTTTGTATTATTTCTTCTGTGTTATTAATGCCTAGATGACTAGATGTTCTTGCCTTTGTCCTACTTTATCTACATGTGATACAATCTGACTTTGAGTTTGACCAATGTTGCAAATATATTTTGGCAAAGGTTTAAGGTTTTGAGTTTTGATTAACATTATATATCTCAACTCAAAATGGTTATTTTTATAAGCAAAATCATTTCAGTTTTGGAACCAAGTGAATAGTTCTGTTTGACTTTAGAAGTCAAACATATATAAGCTACAAGTTAGTATACAACTGAAAGCTAACCCATTATGCCGCTTCAGACACTTTCTACTTCGAAGATTTTAAGAAGAGTTATGTGAAGGTTTAAGAAACAATTAGGTTTAGCAAGATGATGTGTTTGTTTGATTAGTTTTTGTCTGATATTGATCATTTTGCCAAACGGCTCAACCCCGTTACAAAAGTCAAAATAAGAACACGACATTTTAACTACCTTCATATATTGTCTATTACTTAGTTTTTAATCATTATATATCATCGGTTTAATTGAACGCTACTGCTAAAATCAACGAGTTTGTTCTGAATGAGCCGAGTTCATTTATTGTGGTTCTCATGAGAAAGTGTAGATTATAATTAGCTCTAAATTTGAACCTGATAAGTTAAGTATGCTGATGTATTAACAGTCTAGTCATCCTAATGGAATCTTGTTTGTTAAAATAATAAGATAGGAGGCTACCTATGTATCTAACTCAAACAACTTATGCATTTTTTTTATATTTTTGATAGTCAGTATTATATTCCTAACTTGTTTTGTTCTAGTTTGTTTATATATCAAAGTCTGAAATTTCAAAGTTTAATGATTGTTTTATTAATTGTTAGTGTAATTAATGGAATGACGGTTGATCTTTATGCATATTGCCAATTGGCATTTTTGGTGGCATATGATTAGGTTCTATCGGTTCATTGTCAGTTCTTGCACTCCATTCTTGTTGTAGCGTTTCATATTACTCGTGTTTGACATACTGCTAGAATAAGATCTCCACTTGCTTTGTGTTTTGAAACCGATTATACAATTAGTGTAACTTGTATTCGCGATGAATTTGATATAAAATTATTTAAAGGCCAAAAAACTAATTTTGAATAATTAGTTTCATACTACTTCCAACAAAACTATTAATCAAATAATAAAATAAGATTTTCTATTTTTTATTTCTTTACTTAATTTTGTGTTGATTATCTGGTTCTGACTTCTGATTGGTCAAACTTACATGTTTAATGTTTTAATTATATGGTGATGATTTCAGGATCTGTGAGATCTGTGGTGCCACAGCACAAAATGTTGGTGGGGACCAGACCCATGAGATGAGCCACACCATCACTGAGACCGAGCCAGTTGACCGGTCAGCCACAGGACCCATGATGGTTCCTACCGAGCCAAGGACCTTCTGGCAGGGCCGCAGAATCATGAATATCTTGTTGGGTTGCATGGTTTTTGCATTCATTATCTCTTGGCTGTTTCACTTCAATGTATTGCCTTAATTTGGGTCATTTGTTAAAAAAAAAATTAAATGTGTTGAGAAGATATATAGATATTTGTTTGTGTTGTATGCACTGAATGTTGGATCACAGAAATGTATATACTCAGCAAGGGTGAAAGTAAATCTTTTATGAGGTATTGAGTGTTTGACTTTCTTAGTGAGGGCAAAGTTGATCATTTTAGCTTTGTTTGATTTCCTGTTTGATTTCCAAACGGTCCACGTAAATGGAAAAAATAGTTAAAGATGCATTGTATTATTTTGGGGCATTCGATGTGTCATTGAGGTACCGATAACAAGTAACTTTTTTTAACGGCAAAGGAAATTTTCATTCCACCAAGAAGCTAGATACAACAAGAAAACACCAAGAAGAAAATAAAGTAAAAAAAGAAAAAAAAACATGCGCAACTAAAGGCACGAAATGAACTGCCTTTCATTCAACCAAGAACCTAGATACAACATAGAAAATAAAGAAAAAAAACACCATGCATGACTAGAACACGAAATGAACAACCTTTCATTCCTCCAATAAGCTAGATACAACAAGAAAACACCAAGAAGAAAATAAAGTAAAAAAAACACCATTGCGACTAAAAGCACGAAATGACCGCCACCCAAATTGCATAATGGAGCCCTTAAAATATCAAGGCGAAAACTTGGGAGGACATGTGAAAATCGGCATAGGAGGAGCATCTTTCGTGGCCCCAACCATCTTCAAACACTTAGGTTTGAAAACCATTTTCTGCCTTTGAATGTCTTTAGTAACGACCGAAACTCTTGTGCTTTTAAAACCCTCACACCCATTTTGGGACTGGAGACCAAAGGGGTCATCACCAATTCCAGATCTTTTTTTTTTTCAATTTGGTTCTAAAAGAAAGATTAAAAGGGTTGGAGAATTGGATTGGTGAAGGGGAAAATCATGAGGTGATATTTCGTTAACAATGTTGAAGAATGTCTTTAGTAAGGACCGAAACTCTTGTGCTTTTAAAACCCCCACACCCATTTTGGGACTGGAGACCAAAGGGGTCATCACCAATTCCAGATCTTTTTTCTCGATTTGGTTCTAAAAGAAAGATTAAAAGGGTTGGAGAATTGGATTGGTGAAGGGGAAAATCACGAGGTGATATTTCGTTAACAATGTTGAAGAATCTTGTTTTTGGTACTTTTTTATTTTTATGTTTGATCTTATGAGTACGATGTGTTTTTTATAATCCTGTATTCTCATATGTGATTGTTGCATATGAACTTGCTAATTTTGACTTCACAAGTGTTGACGTTTATTAGCAACGATAAAAGAAAACACATTTTGTGATACTGATATTTCCTTAGAATATTCTTCATTTTCTATAAGGCTAGCCGGGGTGGTCCATGATGGCCACCCCGTGATGGCGTGGTGATCGCAAAACATCGCCCCCATGAAATTATCACGGCCGCGAAGCAAATTTCCGCGATGGCCATCACGATTGTGATACAATTTTATCACATGAAAAAGTTGGTGGCTGGTGGTCCAAAGAAAAAAGTAGCCAATGAAAGACTGGTGGTCCCAGCCAAAGTCATAGAAAAAGAATAGTAATTGATATTTTATTTTATTATATAACATTTCATCATCATCATACTCAGTTTATCCCACCAATAGCAAAGCTAAGGTAGGGTCTGAGGAGGGTAAGATGTAGACAGCCTTACCTCTACCCGTGGGAATAGAGAGGCTGCTTCCAGTGAGACCCCCGGCTCGATAGTGGTTTTGTATCAAGCCTTGGACATAAGACACATAACACTTAAGGGGTTGGTTTATTATATAACATTTGTGAAGTAAAATTAAGGGGTTGGTTTAGTTAATTGATACTTAGCTTACTCAAGAATGAGGGGATTCATATTTGGGCCAACTTGAGTAAAGCTAGTGGGCCAGCTTTTACCATGTTTAGAGTTACAAGACCCATAGGCCATATATAATGAAAGAAAATGTCTAAAGGGTCTGGACAGTCTGGTCATGTGTTGTTTTCCCAAAATGTAGCAACTTGCATCTTTCCTAGTTGCTGTAAAAAACGCTAAAATATTCTATTTAAGTAATCTATGTGTTTATTAAGTCAGTTAATTTTCTTATTATGTAGTAAATTTCAATTTATAAAATTTGGCTGCCAACAAAATTCAGATTTACCATATATAAAACAAGGGTTTGATGTAATAGTTTAGGCATTTAATGTTACATCAATACTCTGTAAAAAGTCTCTTTTTGTGTTTATGCTCTAAGTCCTTGTGTGGCGCCATTAACAATCCTGGCGGATTAATAGGTAGCCTCGGAATCGTTCAACATGTTTCTAAAACTTACCATTAAGACGCTCCATGAACCACTTAAGAAGTGTCTTTTAAGTGAATCAAACACTCTCTACTCTCATTGATTCAGAGGTAGCCCCTTAATGTTAAGAGGCTACCAAAAAACTTTACGCTTTATCCCCCTTCGTAATTAAGTATAGAACGTTTCTCTAGCAATTATAACTTCAAGTGATGCAGTATTGCAGTAATGTGACAAGTGTTTGTAGTTTGTAATGGCCATGGGTCATAGATATGTTTTGGTCAAAATATCAAGTCATTTTATGCGGGTCGGGTCTAGCATCACCTTCAGTCCAAAGTACTTGATTCATATTACAATAAACTAATTTAGAATGCTTTATATCACTTTGGACAGTTTTATACGATGCCCGTTTGATCCGTTAAAGATAAACGAACCCAAATACAGATCATGTACTCATCTTAAGTCTACAAAAGATCTGAAAACACACTCAACATTTACACTTGATAGAAATCATGCAGTTAAACTAAAGATACTTATAAAAAACTAACAAAAGAGATCATATCATATGTTATGACAGTACTCATACACCAGTAGGGACATTTTTTCTCTACTGTCAGCCTACCTATAATACTGGCTACACTATTAGTAAGATTATATAAAAAAGACAATTATTCCATTTTAAACCCTTCCAACAGGCGAAAGAGGTGGAAACGAAGCAAAACGTACTGGATTTGGGTCGTTTGTCACTCGTTTGGCGACATACGTTGTGGGATCCTGATGCTGAGATGATTTTCGGCATTCCACAACTGATATACAAGTGGCGAATGCTTGTAAAGGTGAAACAGATGAATTAAATTCAACAGAAAATATCCCTTCTTTCATTGGACATAGGTTGAAGAAATGTTTCTTGTTCATCACATCCCCCTGTTGAAAGAATATACCGAGTACATTAAAATTCCCTAACGGCAAGTCAAACCCGACAACCGAGAGTCGTGTTTGACACATGAACCAAAAAAGACACATGTATATATATATATATGCTAATTAAGTTTTAACTATAAAGTGGATCTCATTTTTTTAAAGGTTTGGCATGAAATATCAATTCAGCTTAAGTTATGACATAAAAACCAACTTTAAAAAAAATATATATATAAAAACAGATGGGTTTAAACTGGTCAGCCGCAAGGTCAACCGTCAACCTGAACATGATCAGAATAGCTAAACGTGTTCGTGGTTTGACCCAAAACATACCCGAACCCGTTTAGAATAAACCCAAGCCCATGAATTTCGTATTGTGTCAGAAATTCGCACCCGTGTAGGCAAATTGTTGAACCATTGTCAGTGGCGAAGCTTGACCCGAAACTTCGGGGGATCGGAAGTCACCGGGGGTTGAAAATCACTAGTTTCGGGGGGTTGAAAACCAGTTTCAGGGGATCAAAACCGTAATATACCAAAAAAAATTCTATATGAATACTATATAATTGTAACTACTGAGCCAAAATTCGGGGGGGGGGGGGGGGGGGGGGTGGGTGCGGCAGCCCCTCCCCGCCCCTTAAAAGCTACGCCCATGACCATTGTTATCTTAAAACGAGAGCTAGATACAAACATGAGATGTACCTGAAAGAAAAGCTCAAATTGGCCATTGGGTGAGTTTGATCTTCCGCTAGATTGCACCTGGTTCGTTAAAACTCTTAATCTGCAGCCTAAATCCCAACCTCCACAGTCACATACACCACCAGACCGCCATCTGTCAGTTAACGGTGAAGGTTTACCATTACTTGATACACCATGATTGCCGCCAGGTAGAATCACCGTTGTGCTAAACCGTTCCTGATTCTCTTGTTCATTCTCCACATTTCTTGAAAACTTCACAACAATGGCTGCATGTTCATCATACGGGTTCACACGAAACAAAGAGAACTCCCTTGTGTCAGAATTATAAATCGAACGATTGGTAACCGTCATTTGAGCTGTTACATTCGGGGCATAACCATGTCCTTTGTCTTTTCTGCTATTAGATAACCAGCTGGCGTTCTTTTTCTTGATTTCATCAACGGTGAAGAACGTATATATCCAATGGCTGCTGTTATCTTTCCCAGAAGAACTTAAATCGCGCACAGTGGCTGCAAGTATGTTATTATTGTTTTCAATGGCAAACGTGAACAGAGGCCGGCCATTCTTTACAGCTGACTGAAAAAAGAGCTTGTCTTGTTGATGTTGGTTCACACGTGTCGTTTCTCATATCCATTTTTGAATTTGGTTTCATTACTGAATCTTCACGGGGACTTTCCATATATTGTCGGGAATTCGTTGCCTTTAGTGGGAAGAGTGGTTCAAATAACCGTCTTAACGGACTTGAATGAGAGCGGGTGGAGACACGTGTATTATTATTATTATTATTATTATTATTATTATTATTATTATTATTATTATCAGTCATTGCCCTTTGAGAAACGGGCGATTCGGTTCTTTTTGTATTGCCAAAACTAAATCGCCGAATTGGAGACATACTTCTTAGTTTACTAGCAGTAAGATTACCCGTATTTTGATCAGAATTCTTGGAAGAAAAAAGACGGTCTTTTTACTTCAAAGGCGTTATTTTTCTGATATGAACGACTTTTTTCATCTGTTTCACTCTTTTCATGAGATAAAATAGGCGAATAAACTATGGTTTTTCGCCTTTCGACCTCATCAAGACCCCGTGTTCTTTGAAATGATTCTTGGATCTTCATCTTTCCCTTCAAAGACGCTGGACTGCTCTTATAGTTACTCGTATCAGTTGATGATTCAGATTCTTGTAGCTTAGGCGAATAAAAATCTTGCAACTTGCTAACATTCCTTGAACACGAAGACATGTCGAAATGAGATTGTAAGGTTACCCTGGGAGGCCTTTGATCAGAATAAGAGAATCTTTGACCTACGGTTGACTGAGGAGTTGACCGTGGAGTTGACCGTTCAGTTGAAATTAACGGCGAAGAATAACTGCTAGAGGGCGAACATCTATTAAGCTGCTGATATTGCCATTTTTGTAACTTACTCCAATCCATCACTCCAAAATTCAAAGCTTTATCTTTCTTGTTGCAAGATAACTTGGCAAATTTGACATATGCCTAACTATCTCATCTCTATTTCCATCTTCTTGTGTTTGACTTGAAGGCGATGCTGCCATATGTAGTCGCGTCTTCACATCTTGATAATGAAAATCAGTATAAGACATACGACGTTTCTCCAATTCAAACTTGCTTCTCAAAGTTTGACCACATTTCGACCGGGAGGAGATCGGGTCACCCATTTTGCGTAATTTAATGTCAACAAAACTACAAGTTAAAGCTTATTTAAATTGCGTCAAATCATTTCCGCCGTATCAATGCAAACCTACATATAAATTATATTGGCATGGTTAATAGTATCAATCTACCAAAACATAAATAGTAATTATTTTCTGAATAATATTATTTTTTTCGGTTGCTTTAACCTGAAGTAAAAAATTCACAATATTCGTGTGAATCATATTGTTTGTTAAACTAGACAAAAAATGACATGTTCATCAACCACCTATAGGTAGCATTTCACATGAGATATGACTATCACTTGCTTAAAGACTAAGGTAAAAAAAGAATTAAAACTAACAACTAATTAGTTTAAGAATTCTGAATAACCATCAATAATGCAGTTTTAATCTAATTGGAAACATGACAGATAACATTTATGCCTAGACATACACATTTGACACTTGACAGTACAAGTGCAAGTGCAAGTAAAAACAAGCTTCAAGTAAGCAAGCTAGCTGTATATGATTGGTTATTCTAGATCTGCAAAACAGAGATAATCTGTTGTATATAGACAAGGAAGGAACTGAAAGTGTGAATAGGTGGTCCTACAGTTTTTGACATTTATAAAAAAAAAATAAAAAAAAATTGCAGAATGTCACATGAAACACATATCCAAGATTCCCTGGTGAGTAAAATAAAGGTGAATAACAGTTCAAATAATTTTGAATATTTGAAACTATGATAGGTACAAAGGCATCAGTACAAGATACATGATTAAAATACGTAAATACATAAATAAATAAAGACTCAGAGACCTGACCACATTCTCTTATCTCTTTTAGTTGTCATGGGGTGAAAGGGGCATGGAGCGACATGTGGCGCAGTGGCGGCCTCGTCATTTCCTCTCCGAGCCCCAAAAAACCACGGGGTGGTGGTGTGAGGTTTTTTTTTTTATAAATCAACCAATCCAATAAAAATCATCCATAACCCAAGAACCAATCACAACCATCCAACCTGTTCCACGCCACATACATCCCCTTCCACGCCCCCACGCCGTGTAGCCATAAGTTTTTCCCTTTTAATTTGTATTTTTTATAAAAAAAAATTATGTAAGTAGAAACAGACATGGATTAAATATGTGATTCAAAGGCAATAAGTAAGAAGACCCATTAAAAGTATTCCTACAACAATGAGATACCAAAACTTATAAGCAAGTATTCTCCATGATTACTTTCTAATACCAAAACCTAAAAGCATGAAAAAAGATCCATAATGTGTGTTAATCTAGCGATTATATAAGATATAAACATCAAGAACTCAACAATAATCATTAAACAAATTAGTAAAAGAAGACAAATACAAGAGCCCATTAATAAACACTCACAAAGCATTTACCGAACGAGAGATAATGCAGAAGAGAACACGAAGAAGGTGTATGGATAGGCGGACAAAGAATAAGTTTGGACTGAAAGTGAAGGAACCCAGACAGAGAACTTACAGTAAAAAAGATTTGACTTTTTTATTCTTCTTCTTTGTTCCTAAATAAAAACCCAACGGTCCCAAGAAAGAAAGAAGGAATTTACAGTAAAAAGTGGTATGGTTGTGTGGGAAAGCAAGCAGGTGAGAGTAATTTAAGGGGGTTAAATCACTTATTAAACTCTTGCAGTGATGTCAGATGACTTCTAAAGTGTTAAGAGAGAGAGAGAGGGAAGACGCGTTTGATTGGACGGTTGAGAGTGGATTAGATACATGATGTATGTACCGGTGGAATATTTACACAAAATCGGTTATTATGTAACTTTTTTTTTTTGGTTTCTATAACTTTTATAAACTATGGTAACATGTGCGTGGGGACATAATTTGATATAATTTCATACATGTGTAATAAATAACACAAACTCAAGAAGTAAGTTATTACTAAGACCATCCGTTCCGTAATGGGGCGTTAAAAGGGTGTAAATTGCACGTTAGCGTTCGGAACACCGCTATATAGCGGCGCTAATAATCAAAAAGAGGCCGAGGCCTTAAAATTTTAACGCTGCTCAACACAAAACCACAACCAATGATAAAAACAGGATTGAAAGAAACTTTGATGTGGAAACTTGGGTATTTGTGAAGCTTCATCCCTACGGTCAAGATCAATGAGGAACAATAAACATTCCAAACTGTCCCCAAAGTATGGGCCTTTCTTAATATTGGAAAAAATAGGAGTTCTGGCTAATAGGTTGGATCTCCCTGTTTATGTATAGATCCATCATACTTTTCATGTGTCCCCTGCTCAAACAGGCTAATGGAGCTCCTACTCATGTTATACCACTACAAAAAGAACCCAGGTTTCAATACCAACCAGCTGCTGTGTTTGAAATAAGATGGGTCAAAAAGGAGTATAAGGGATCTTATCAAGTGTTGGTGCACTGGAAAGGCTTGAGTCCAAATGAAGCAACATGGGAGGATTTGTAGGAATTGAAATTGAGATTTCCCTCATTCAATGTTGAGACTTAAGTCTTGTGTTCAAGACTTTCATAGAGGGAAATGTATTGTTACGAATTAGAAGACAGTTAGAAGTAATAAGCTTGTATTATGATAGTTAGTAAACTTCAAGGACTATTATTGTAAATATGTAATAGTTGTAATGAACTAATAACAACTATAAATAAGAACACAGAATGGGCGGGAAGCCATCTTTGAGTTGTTAATCCTTCTTATCTAATTTCTCTCTTAACACTCCCATCGTCCTCCTCAAAACCCTAACACCCAACTCGCCTCCCTCCCTCCGCCTCGGCCTCCTCCTGCCTCCTCCGGCCCACGTTTCCTTCCCTTCCCTTCTCCTCCCCAACCCGCCTCCTTCCCTCCGCCTCCCTCCCTCCTCCTCCCAAGCCCCCCTCTCTCCTCCATCCGGCCGTCTACAGGTATGTTTTTTATTTATTTTTATTTTTTTAATCAATGTTTCTTGTTAATTGTTGTTGTAGTTCAAATTTGTTCATAATGTTTAGATTTGTTGTTAATATGTTGTTGTTCATAATGCTCATATGTTCAGATTTGTTGTTAATTGTTGTTGTAGTTCAGATTTCTTGTTAATTGTTGTTGTAGTTTAGTTTTTTTATTAATTGTTGTTCATAATGTTCATATGTTCAGATTTGTTATTAATTGTTGTTGTAGTTCAGATTTGTGGTTAATTGTTACTAATGATTGTTGTAGTAATTCATGGGTTTGTTAATTGTTGCTCAGATTATTGTAGTAGTTCATGTTGTTGCTCATATATCGATTTTCGAACAAGTTGTTGAGTGTTTAGAGAAGCTAAAGTTGGTTGTGTTAACATGGTAGATCCCCTTTTTTAGTTGCTTACCATATTTTTGACGTGTCATAAGACATGAGGGCGGCATGTTGCAAGAAATTCCAGAAGTATTAAAAGGTGGATCGCGATAATGGCTACAAGTTTAGGACTAATAAAGTAGTGAAGAACATTATTTAGTTATGTTATGTTGAAAAACATTGCTTGTTTTTTGTTATGTTGAAAACATTGTATGCTTTTGGTTATGTTTAATGGTTGTTTATGTTTTGTTAATACAAGATCATTATGGATTATGATAAGAAATTACTTATCGTTATTCTTATGTACTTGTATGTCCGTTTTTTTAGGAAGAAAGGTTTGAAACCAATGCGGGACAATGATTCGGATATGACGGGACATAAATACACATTAGAGTTATTGCAAGGAAATCCCAAACAATGCACTGAACTGCTACGTATGTCTCGTGAACATGTATCGGTTGAGAAGAAGATGGCTATGTTTTTAATCGGTCATAATCAACGTTACGTGGTTATCAAGCGTAGATTTCAACACTTAAAGCAAACAATTCATAATTTTTTTATGAAGTCTTGGATAAAATGATTCTTTTCGCCAAAGATTCCAGGACATAACAGGAGGCTATGAAGGGTTTTTAAAGGTGCGGTTGGTGCACTAGATGGAACTTTGATACATGTTGTTGTCCCTACTAGTAAATAAGATTTATATAGAGGAAGGGGAAAGAGGATTGTTATCAAAACGTATTAGCAATTTGTAACTTCAATATGATTTTTATGTTCATTGAGGCCAGTTGGGAAGGGGTAGCATATGTTTTTTTTGATGATAATCGGTCATAATCAACGTTACGTGGTTATCAAGCATAGATTTCAACACTCAAAGCAAACAATTCATAAATTTTTTTATGAAGTCTTGGATAAAATGACTCTTTTCGCCATAGATTCCAGCACAATACAAGAGGCTACGACGGGTTTTTAAAGGTGTGGTTGGTGCAACTAGATGGAACTTTGATACATGTTGTCGTCCCTACTAGTAAATAAGATTTATATAGAGAAAGGGGAAAGGGGATTGTTATCAAAACGTATTAGCAATTTGTGACTTCAATATGATTTTTATTTTCATTGTGGCCGGTTGGGAAGGGGTAGCACATGATGCTAGAATATTGTCAGAGGCATTATCAGATCCACATGCACCCTGATTCCACCACCAGGTATGTTTATGGTTTGTTAAATATTTTTATCTTAGTTTAATACCTTATTAATTGTATTTCTTTATAGAGAATATTATCTTTGTGATGTCGCGTATGCACATATACAAGGATTTATGGCTTTGTATGACTCCATATCATAATGTGAGGTATTGGCTTGGAGAATTTCGCCGGAAACGTGCATTGACCAATAAAGAGAAATTTAACCATGCACATGCAAAACTATGAAACGTCATTGAGCGTGCTTTTGGTCTTTTGAAAGCCCAATTTCCTATATTGAAGAGGATGGCAACATTTTTGTGGGTTACACAAAGGAACATCATCATTGCATGTTTCGCGCTACATAATTTTATAAGAAAGAGGGGTTTGAGCGATGAGTTCTATACAGAATACGATCAAACCGAATGTGTCGTTAGGAAATAGCAATGTGCACGTTGATACTGATGAAGAAGAGGTTGAAGTACACGGTACTGCATCGGATCGGGAATATATGACCTAGTTACGAGATGAAATTGTCGAGCAGTTAATGATGTTATTTGAAAAATTGTTATTTTTGTTATTTAAAAAATGTTATTGTTGTTATTTCAGTGTTGTAGAATCTTATTTAAATTTAAATGTTAAAAAAAATATAGATTGCTTTAAAAAATCAGTTTATTTTAAATTTCAATTTATTTAAAAAAACAAACAGTTTTTTCTCTTGCAGACCGCAGACGTTTGATCCACCTCTTCTTCTGCAGGCCTTAGAAAAAACATAACTCTTGGAACGGAGTCTTAGACTTCATTTTGTCATTGTAAATATATAGCTTTTGCAACAAAATGGAACTATAATTTTGAATACGAGCTAGTAGCTAACATACATTTTGTTGGAAAAATGGTAGTGAAAATGAGTTTTCACTAATTTTGGACTTAATAAATATATTTATATATGTGTTGTATAAATAATTATTTGTAGGTTTGTGTACTATATTGTGAGAGCATCACAACGAATCAAACCACGTCCAAAATATAGCTAAGATGAATGTGATATCGAAGCTTGAAAGTTGTAGGTTGGAACAACCAAAGATGAGAAAATGGATTATGTTTTGTCCCACATGGTCGGATGACAAAACATAAGGTGGTCTAGTACATGGCGAAAGACCAGGTAGCGTCCTGGTCTCCGCGTTGACGTGAACCGTAACAAGTGGCACATAGGCACTGAGCCGCTTGGCATCCGCGCGCGGATGACATGGCGTGCGCGTGGCGGGTTCCATATGATACGAGTCGTTATCCGCGGATGGACATAGCGTTATGTGCGCAGGGACTATAGTGCGCGCATGACCAGGTTAGTGCCAAGCGCCCTGGTCAGCGCGCGTCATTATGTTCTGCGCGCAGCATACGAACGCGAGCTGATGCGTCAGTTCCTACGCAGTCTCAGGTTGTTAGACTGTTTCAACTCGTGTAATAAACCAAACGTAAGTTTCGTTTTGACCACTTTAATTCCATTAATATATTGTGTTAATTACTAGATTAATGTCTAGTTAATTACAAGATTAATGGCAAGGAAGTTTCATCTTTGGACAATATTAATATGAGTTTTGAACTCATATTTGAGAAAAACATACTCTTTTAATCCGTGAGTCACTTGAATGTGTTTTCATAAAAGAATTTGAGAGGAGTACTCTTGATAGTTCCAATTTACTTTTCTTTTTCCTATGTTTCAAGAACACAAATAACATGGTGTAATCTTGGGCTCAAGACTATCTCCGGCAGTATGATACTGTTCCGGTTGTTGTACCCTGGGAGACAGACCGTCTGAGAGGGAGGCGCGGAATCTGTTTAAGGGCCCCGTGTCAAACACGATCCTCAACCAAAACCATCGACTATTTCCTTATTCTTGCAGAGACGATTAGTAGAAGATGATGCGGTTGAAGTTGCTTGAATCAAGATTCGGTACATTTTACGTTGTATCTTATTTCATTTATTTAATTTTGTAAACGGTATTGTACTTTTGTATTTCCTACGAATAACGAGAGTATCGTTATTATATTTATATTATTATTTTAATAAAATGGTGAACCCTATTTCCTACAATCTTAAAACAGACTTTCGTGTAGATTGTCGATACAATCTAAAAACCTTCTTATTAAGGATTTTTGGGTTCACGAAAGTATAAAAATATTAATTGGGATTTTTGTTAAAATCTAATAAATATTTTTTTTTGGAAATATACATGTAGTACAACAAGTCGGTTTATGTGATGATTGGAGTACAATCGTTAAACCGATATACCGTGTTTACAAAACGTAGTTTGATTCAAGTTTTCGGTTTCATGGGTTTTTTGTGTCGGGTTTAGATAATCCGAAGCTTTAACAAATATTAACATGTATTTATACGTTTCAAATACTAATTTTCTAGTGAGCGTATTAGAAAAGACGTAATATATGTTAACCCTTGAAAAATATTTGCTAGAGGTTAGTTCTAACGAGCGTGTTAAAGATTTAATCTTAGTAAAATAATTTTCTCTAATGAGCGTTATTAGAAAATATTTTGGCAACCCATATAGAAACGTTGGTGTACGTTTTTCGATCTAACGAGCGTGTTAGAGATCATTATTTGGAGAAATAGTGATTCTTATCGAATGTATTGAAACACATTTACTTCT
>JAUTDX010001267.1:0-69123 GCA_030844895.1 Ambrosia x helenae | reverse complement strand
AAAAAGTAGTTATTGAAAAGTATTTGCTTGAAAAAGTGCTATAAATTGATTGACTACATACTTCTTATAAAGATCCTATTTATATTCTTTAGTGTGATACTCGTAACTGCTTTACAAATGTTCTTCTGAGTCGATCGATCAATGTTGTTCTTGCTTCAATCAAAATTCGTTAATAAAATTCATAAACCGACATTCAAGTACATTAATAAAGCTTCAACCCGAAATTATGTTATAGCGAAAGAACGAATGACCAAAATGTCATCATATCTAATCTTTTTCTATTGTGGCAAATTAGACATCATTGTTCGGTTCAAGTGCTTTACCAGATATCCTTGACGGACTCTTTCAACACTTTTAAAAATTTATTCTTGATATAAAAAGGTACATCCATTCTAAATGTTGCAAAAGTCAAGCCAGTTTTTTGTACCTAACTCAAGCCATTTACATACAATAAATACTCTTCATACGAAACAAATCAATAAAACTATATGACCAATAAAAACTACTTTCTAAACCAACATCACCTAAAGTTAAAAACTTTCAAAAAATAATCGAGCTAAGGAAATCCTTACAAACATGCACAAATATACACGAAATCAAGATATCAAGACCATTGACATTTATCACATGTTCTAACATGTCTCATGATCAAACAATAATATCTTTGTAGCATGTTACATATCCCTTTGATAAACTTGTAATATATCCCATGTTTCTTTTATCTATCTTCTTGCTAGTCGCTTTATTATAAAATCCTGCCGTTTCAGGATAAAAAAATCCGATGTACAAAAATAATTTACTTGTCTTCTTCATGATCATCATAGATCAACAATCATCATACTCAAGAACGAATTCAGGGGAAAGAGAGTTAGAATTAGATTCAGATGATTCAAAACTATGATTTCTTGCATACCTTAATTCTAACGAAACTTGTTTTTGGTACCGCAATTGTCTATAAAAATTCTCAATAAACATCTCAGCTCTCTTATCAATATCTTCCTCGTCACGGAAACTCTTGGTTCGCTCTACACGAAAACTTTTCTTCTTATTCAACTCCCGAGAAGACGAAGAAGAAGAAAAAGAAGAAGAACCCGTGTCACCATACTCCAATTTATTATTATAATCACCATCATCATCGTCATCATCTGAGGATGACACGATTGTGGTCAACCCAAGTCCTTCACCAAAGCTCAACCGCCTACGACCACCAACACGACCAGTGAAAGCGGAGACAATCCGCCACGGTTAATGTTTGAGTTCATGAGGAAAGTAACTTTTTTAACCACGCTTTTAGCCTAGTTAATACGTGCCATTTCGATTGTGGTCTTCTGCCATGATTATAAGAATTGATGAAAACGAAATGGGTGTGATTAATAATATAAAGGGATTGATGATCGTGTTGTTGAGTGGTGGAGAAGACTTATTTAAGTTGTTACGTAGAAATTTACAAACATTGTACATAGAATATAACGTTAAGAAAAGAAAACTAGGTGACGTGTGACAGCTTGTCTTGCAAGAGACGCGGAGTAGGCACGTTTGTAAACTAGTTTAAGTAATCAAATGATTACAAAGTCAAATGTTCTTTTTTGAAAAACAAATAGAAAAATAGACTAAATTATGTTAATGGTTTGTGAATTTATGAGATATTGATTTATTTTAATTTCATTTTTAATTGTGAAAAGGTATGGAGTTAGTCGGATTTAGTTTCAACAGTTTATAGACGTTAAATATGATTGTTAAGTTGATATAAAAATAAAATAAATTGATATACACCTTTCGGTTCGGTGTAATACAAAAAAAAAAAAAACACAATTCCTTGGTCCCCTCTTGTTGAAAAACCAACACAACCTATGTTACTTTCAGTTTCGAAAGTATCTTCGATCCTGAAAATTATTGAGCAGATGAATAATGAATAAGGTAATTAATAGGAGTGGCAAGTGTGTCTGAGAGGCTAATCAAGTCTTATTGAGGAAGTTTGCACGGTGTAAACGATAAAGAGGCATAAACTAGTCGAGCTATTCATGAGCTTCTCGATACTGGTTCAATGAAAACTCGGATCGAGTCAAATTTATATAAGCTTAAGCTTTTATTAAGGCTCGTTTATTAAAGGAGATCGGGCCAGCTAGCGAGGTTAACCGAGCCTTTTCTTTATATAATAGTATTAGATATTAAGTTTTTATATTTATATAATAACTAGTATTTAAGTTCTATGTTTTGCGGCGGACTTTAAAACCGAACGAAAAGTAAACCTAAAAATTTCGATCCACGCAAATCTGTTGCGGCATGTTATCGTGTAAAAATTATACCGAAACGTACATAGAAAAGAATAACCAAATCGACTTAAAGAGAAATTAATGTAAAAACGACCACACACGCGGTTGTAACGTCTTATCTAGCAAAATTTAGTCCAAGACACTAAACGGAAATTGAAAGTCGAAAAGTGTTAGGTTAAAAATGTGTAAGGCTCATAAATTGTGTAAGTTTAAGTTTGTCTTTATCAAGCTAGTTTATTATTAATTGGGCTTGGTTTGGTCTATTGGGCTTGGGTCAGGCCATACCCTATATAATGGTTTAGTCTATTGGGCTTGGGTTAGTCTATTGGGCTTGGGTTAGGCCATGTGGGCCAAGTAGTTAGTGGACCCTATATAATGATTTGTTCTAGTTCATTTTAGGGTAAGCCATTTCATTTTCTAACAACACTTTTCATTGTAATTCTCTGGCCACCACCTTGTACCAGACAATCCTAGAGATTGTGTGCAAGGTGAAACATCATACAAGGGATATCATCGAGTTTATATTGTTTTCTTCTTTTATTCTTACATTCAATCTTGTTTCCGCACTCGATTGGGTGTGCTTGATACCCCCGGAGAAGATTCTGGACTTACAATTGGTATCAGAGCCTAAGTAGTCTTTGGAAGGCTCAGTTCGGTATCAACACGAAGATCAAAAGAAGACGTTTTTGCTGCTGCGTTTGCCGGTTCAAACAGATTTAAATCTCAATCTCGTTCAATATAATTACATTTTGTGTCCTTAATGTATCACTGAAATAATGAAACGTGTCCTTTAATTTTTTTTTTGCATTTTATGTCCAAAATTTGCTTTTTCCTTGCATTTTATGTCCTTTATGACTAACTGAGTTAGTTTTCTCAGTTAACCTCAAAAGCATCAGTGGTATTTTTGTCCATTCACCACATTAAGGACACAAAGTGTTATTTTTTCCTTTTTTTATTATACCTTAGTTTATTTGTGGGACCCACTCACCACCACTTCATCTTCAACCTCAACCCACCACCAACATTACACTCTCTCTCTCTCTCTCTCTAAACCCACTCATCATCTTTGTAAACCCACCACTCATTTGATGATTTATTCAGATCTACAACTTCCTCATTATCATCAACTAACCGTATCAACCCATTGAAGCCACCAGCAGCATCTTCCTCATCCAAGTGGTGGACACCACTCTTCAACATCTCACCAGATCCAGACTACATTAACAACAATCCGGTAACCAGAAACCTAGATCCAGACTAATTTTGTTCCTCAAACATTGTATAACTCTTCCCCGCTCCAGTAGGTCCATACATCATAATAGTACAGTTATCCCCCTTTTTAACCCCATGAATTCTCGACTGCACAAAGCCTTGTAAAACCCATCAAGATCCTGTTCTTTAGAAGACGAAACCCCGTCCAGCGTAAAATCACAGTACCCGAGTTCAGTTCTGACCCGGATAGAACGGGCATCTGGGTTAACATGAAGAACAGAAGTGGGGGGCTTATCTTTGCAGTCGCGAATGCGACTGACAACTTCAACGGGGTGATCTGCAGTGGAATTGGGATTAGTATTAGGGTTGGGGTTGGGAGAGGGTTTAGTGGAGTTAAAATTGAGACGGCGATGGTGTTTGGATTGGGGTGTTCTAATATGGGCATGGTTTGTTTTGGAAGGAGTGAAATCGTAAGAGGAGCCATTGTAATTGCAGAGCACAGAATACAGATATTCTTGAGACACAAAGATTGTAGAGGTGGAGTGGTGGTTTTCTGTAATGTTGATGGTGGTGGGTGGAGGTTGAAGATGAAGTGGTGGTGAGTGGGTCCCACAAATAAAAGTATAATAAAAAAAAAGAACAAAAATACACTTTGTGTCCTTAATGTGGTGAATGGACAATAATACCCCTGATGGTTTTGAGGTTAACTGAGAAAACTAACCCAGTTAGTCATAAAGGACATAAAATGCAAGAAAAAAGAAAATTTTGGACATAAAAATGCAAAAAAAAAATTAAAGGACATGTTTCATTATTTCAGTGATACATTAAGGACACAAAGTGTAATTTTGTCTTTATTTTACTAATCAGTTCTGTGTTTTAAGTTTTGTTGGCAGATTTGTTTCTTGTTAAAATCTTTAAGAACATAAAGAAAAAGGTTCAAAAGAAGGTTGTTTGATCTGTTTTGGGTGTTTCACAAATTGTTTCCCTAAAATTCGGATCTATTTTGGGGTGCATAATTGGTTTCCAATTTTTAAGGTTGAAAAACATTAAAAGCGCGTGCAGTAAACGTTTGGAAAGAAAAAGTCAAATTTATTCCAAAAAAATAAAGGGGAATAGCTGTAAACTGCTGCATAATCAAAGGACTTTGACGTCTGACACACGACAACAACTTGAAAACAACTATTCAGAATCTTTGAGGTCGGAAACTGAAGCTTCACTCGAGAACAGTCATTCGAGAACAACTTCATCATCATCCGGGAAGGCACCTACACTCGAGAACAGCATAAATAGTCGAGAACTGTCCTCTCGTCCTAGAACAATCAGCCACCTCGAGAACTACATCACCAATAGAGAACACTCGATCCACTTGAGAACGTACTGAAATCCGAGAACTCATCGGCACTCAAGAACTCAACTCTAATCCGAGAACTCATCGGCACTCGAGAACTCACCTCTGATTCGAGAACTCACCACCATCTCGGAAGCCCATCATCATCGAACAACACCTTGGACACCAAGTTTGGATACCAATCGGACCGATACTAGGAAACCACCACAACTTCCCGAAAATGATATCCGCCGGGCACCACTTTAGCCGGACATACATCTTTCATTTGGACGTCCACTGATTTTTGTTGGAGCTCAAAGTCGAAATCGAGGGCTGAAACAATATTGGCTTTTTTAACAATCAAAGGAGACATAACCGGTTGCTCAGAAGCTTCTAAGAACGTCGTGTTTATTCAAATCAGATACTAGTATCGTTGCATGTGTGCTTGTTGGATCTGTGGATCTATTGTTGGTGAAGTGAGGGTTCTTAGGTGATTATTATTAGTGTTGGTGGCTTTTGATAAGGATTGGTAGATCTGTGCTAAAGGTAGAGAGAAGGATTTGAGTCTTATTTGAGTGTTCAATTTGAAGACATAAATCAATTGAAGGAGATCAGTGAATATGAGAAAAGTGACAGTCATATTGTTTTGAAAAGAGATACATTGTGATGTTTGAGATAGTGAAAAGTCTTGAAGAGTGGAATAAGTATAGAGTGAAAAGTGTCAGAAGGGATCACGTGAATCTCAAATTTTTTATTTTTTATTTTTGTAATAATAATAAGTATTATTATTATAATAATAACAACAACAACAACAACAACAACAACAACAACAACAACAATAATAATAATAATAATAATAATAATAATAATAATAATAATAATAATAATAATAATAGTGATAGTATTATTACTTGGACTGTACAAGCTCAATTTGGGGGGATCAACACTACTGAATACGTTTTGACGGTTGGACATTTTGTGCTCGATCTAATTTTTTTTTTGAACGTCAAAATTTTTAGGGGATCACGTTTCAAGAAAATTCAAAATATCTTGGGGAATCACAATTCAGAAATCGAAAATGTCTTCTCAAAGTTGTTTCTAAAACACAATGTATTCATCTGTTCCTGCTGCTCCTGTCATATCTTCTGCTCCCGCCGCTCCTGTCGCTCAAGCTGACATGACACAAATGAATGATGTCCATGTACCTCCTGCAACTGAGGTATATTCTGATATGTTAGCTGCTTTTTGTTGCACCGAGAAATGTAAGTTAAAGGTTAAAGGGTTTAGAGAAGAAACTCTTTCTGCATTCAAGCAGCTTGAATACGAGAAATGGCCACATGGGACATGAAACATAAATTTTTGTTACAAAGAAATGGTCGAAGAACAACAACTCGATATCAAGTGCTTGCATCAGGAAGTGAGCGAACACAAGTGTCAATACTTACACTTTAGACGACTGTCTGATACTTTAACTGCGGGATTGATCGACTTAAATGCAAAATTTGAAAATGCTGACTTTCACTTTAAGAAATTTGATTGCTCTAGTGAAAAAGCAGAAAAAATGATCAATGCCCAGTTAAGTTCAGACCTAAGGAAGTGAGGAATAAGGGGTTGGGTTTTGTGGAAATTCCCCCTCCTTTTAATGAAAATTATTCCTCAATTCCTATGTCGGATGAGGAGTTACTGGCTCTACCTATCAAAGGATATAGTCCTTCAGTAGAAGAGCTAAGTATTCGACCATCGAGGGATCAAATGGAAATCTCCAAACCTGAATCGGTCCCTGTAAAAATCTCTAAATCCAAGAACAAACAACCTAAGCAAGAGCAGGCCCGTCAAAAACTTTTGTCAAATCTCAAGATGCTTCAAAGCAGACTGAGACATTAAATTATGAGAAAAATAAAGACATTGACAGAGTTTTTGAAGTTAAGAAATATGAAGTTCCAGTTTCAAATGACATGACTAAATTGAATGATGTCTTAAAAGAAACTGTTTTGAACCGGAAGCAAAAATTGAGCCAACTGAACCGACCGGCCAATCAAACTCAAATGTGCCCTATGAGTTTGATTTCAAGAAAGAATTTAGGAAGCTTTATCAAAAGCACATGGCAAAACAGACCGTTGAATCAGCTGCCCCACAAACTTCTGAAAGTGACTCCACATGTGAATCACCTGAAGCAACTGAATCTGAGAAATCAGTATTGGTTGAATCTAGTGAATCCAGCTGTGAGTCCTCTAGAGCAGCTGAGTCAACGGGGGATTTAGCAGAGCCACAACAAGTTTCGAAATCAAATGGCTTGACTGAATCAAATGTCACACCCTTGACTGAGCCAAAATCTGTTGAATCAGTGTGCTCAAGGCCAGTCGAGACTGAAAAAGAATGTGAGAATCCCTCATCCAAGACTGTTGGTACAGGTATGATGAAGCCAATAGTCCCTGTTTTTAAATGTGTGAATGTTACTGATGCTTCTACCTCATGTGTAGATGAAGTTAAAGTAGAGGTTAAGATTGGGGGGATGATCTTGTTTGCACTAACAATGCAGATGTTTGTGTGAAACAGTATAATTTGTCTGCAGATGTTGTACCATATGTGAAAAAGACTGTTTCTGAGATATCTGTTAATGGCACGACTGATAAATACGTGCCACCACATAGAAAAACTACCTGTGCTAACTCTTATGTACAGGTTCCTGAAACAAAACAGAAAGCTCAAGGACAGTTAGCATCACAAGGACAATCTTGTTCACACGGGTGTTCAAGATCTTCTAAGTAGAGCAGAAAGACTAAGAAGCCTGTAAACAAATCATCCAATGGATCCCATCACTCCCATTCATTAGTGGGATCGAACAGACCAGGATCTGCTCCGTATGCAAAGAAGCAGACATCCTACACCTGTGGAAGACCCGGTCACATTGCAAGAAACTGCACAAATCGTCATTATGTGCCCTACTACAGACAACATCAGAGGGTTATGCCTAGGGATAACTACAACTCCAAGCAATAAAGGTTGATAAGCCTAAGGCAAGGAAGAATATGAATCCCAAAGTTAAACCTTCTGATGGAGATTGGAATGCTGCTAAGAGCAAACGAAAGGTTGCTCCTCCACAGAAGTCTAAAAAACTTGAGAAACTGAAAGCTGCTACTCCGAAAGTAGCAAAAATGGTTCTTAAGCCTAAGCAAGTTTGGAAAGCAAAGGCGGCAGCAACACCAGTCCTAAATGAGAAAAAAGACATGTGCTTGAGGGAAGTGTCTTACGTTGACGCTTCAGGAGTGCCCAGGACCGCGATGGCCTGGGTACCAAGGTTTAATTAATCTCCTTTCTTAGTGCAGGGACATCCAAGGAAGATTGTCGATGACCACTGGTATGTTGATAACGGGTGTTCCACACACGTGACAGGTGACATCTCTCTGTAATACATTTATCTTTAAATTTTTTAACAGTGAGTATGTTTCCTTTGAAGGAGATAATGGAGGAAAAATCAGCGAAAGAGGTACGCTCAAAACCTAATGCGTTAAATTTCTAACATTAATGGTCTTTGATTCGAGAATGGTTTAAGAAAAACATAAAAAGATTTTTCTTAGTTTTAGGTTGTAAATTTGTTCTTTAAATTTTCAATTTTAAGCACAAATTAGGGGGACATACCCTCAGAAAAATACAAAAACATTGGAAAATTCAGAAAATGAGATTTCATGCTACGAAAAAAAAGAAATGATAGTACATCAGCTGTTGAGCTGTCACACTTTAAAATCGAAAAGAAAAATTAAATCAAGTGTGATTGCAGCTCCATTATATGATGTACTGGCAGGCAAACTGCACAACGAACTCAGTCCAAAACATGCTAAAGATAAAGGACTGTGTAGCTTGTGGGTAACACATCATCGGCGTATGATCTTATGGTCTTAAATCTTGCGTTGATAGATTGCCAAAATCTGAGATTTCAGGTCTTTAAATTGTTGATACATCTGGGGATGTCCTGGCTGCCATTCTACTGCATCCAGAAATATGCTGACCTAGGCACAGTCAGGACGTCTTAAAAGAGCAATAAGGAAACGCAAAAGCAAAATTCTCAAAGAGAATTCAAGCTAAAGGCACAAATCAAAAGCCTAAAAGCATTCATCTTACAAAAAATTTGGTATTTGCCCTAACCCTGGTCGAGAATTCATTGGTCTCTCTGTTGCATCCAGATATATGCAGATCTGATCTCCAATGATCTTGACCTTGTAAAACATACAGATGTCAGCAATTTACTCACTTGTTATGAAGAAGCTTTGTGCATACCTTGATCGCGGGGTATGTCTTGATGTGGGACACACAGTTATTTCAGTACGATACAAGTTAAGAAAATCAGAAAAATATCGGACTTGAAGACGTGTGTGTATGTTTGTTTAAGTGGATAAACGATGCTAGTAATCGTGTTGGACTGCTTTTAGGGACTTTAATAAGTTAACTGAACAAATATACTAACGGTGTGTTGCAGTTTGACAAAGCTGATATGATCTTCTTTCACATGATTCTCACAAAAAGATTCACTGTAAATAGTTTGAGTTCTTATTTTTATTTTCTTTTTCTTTTATACAAATTGACCATTCTTGAGGATTTGACCGATTATTGAAAGAAATTCAGGTTTTGAAAATTTGAAATGGAAGTACACGGATGAACTTGGTGTTCATGTGTATACTGGACCCTCTGTTATATAAATTGTTTGCTCACAAAATTATGAGAATTCGCAGAATTTATCTAAATCAAGAAACATGGGTTGATGAAGAATGAAAGAATTCCAGTTGCTGACAAGCATGAAGCACCTAAATGACAAGATGTACCTGAGTCAGAAGAACCTGAAGTGAATCATCTTTTGACAATGAAAGTACAACTGAAGAAGTACCTGAAAAGTTGCTTGAAAGAGAAGACTGACAAAGAAAAGAGTTACTGAGAATCCTCCTCTCACATTCTTTTCAGCAAGATGTTCAAGCAAAAGCTGATGATGATTAAAGTTGTGAAGCTACCTCCAAAAGAAGATAAGAGAACCCAAGATTGGAAGATCAAATACTGAAGTTTCTTCCCACTAAGCCATAATAAAGACAGCATAAACCAAGGGGGATATTGTAAGGCTCATAAATTGTGTAGGTTTAAGGTTTTCTTTATCAAGCTAGTTTATTATCAATTGGACTTAGTTTAGTCTATTGGGCTTGGGTCAGGCCATGTGGGCCAAGTAGTTAGTGGACCCTATATAATGATTTGTTCTGGTTCATTTTAGGGTAAGTCATTTCATTTTATAACAACACTTTTCATTGTAATTCTCTGGCCAGCACCTTATACCAGACAATCCTAGAGATTGTGTGCAAGGTAAAGTAGCAATACAAGGGATATTATCGAGTTTATATTGTTTTCTTCTTTATTCTTACATTCAATCTTGTTTTCCGCACTCAATTGGGTGTGCTTGATACCCCGGAGAGGATTCTGGACTTACAATTGGTATCAGAGCCTAAGTAGTATTTGGAAGGCTTGGTTCAGTATCAACACGAAGATCAAAAGAAGACGTTTTTGCTGCTGCGTTTGGCTGGTTCAACAGGTTAAATCTCAATCTCGTTCAATATTTTATTTTACTAATCAGTTTTGTGTTTTTAGTTTTGTTGGCAGATTTGTTCTGGTTAAAATCTTGAAGAACATAAAGAAAAAGGTTCAAAAGAAGGTTGTTTGATCTGTTTTGGGTGTTTCAGAAACTGTTTCCAATTTTTAAGGTTGAAAAACATTAAAAGCGCGTGTAGTAAACTTTTGGAAAGAAAAAGTCAAATTTATTCCAAAAAAAAATAAAGGGGAATAGCTGTAAAATGATGCATAATCAAAGGACTTTAACGTCTGACACAAGACAACAACTTGACAACAACTATTCGGAACCTTTGAGGTCGGAAACTGAAGCTTCACTCAAGAACAGTCATTCGAGAACAACTTCATCATCATCCGGGAAGGCACCTACAGTCGAGAACAACATAAACAATCGAGAACTGTCCTCTCGTCCTAGAACAATCTGCCACCTCGAGAAGTACATCACCAATCGAGAACACTTGATCGGCACTCGAGAACTCGCCTCTGATTCGAGAACTCACCACCATCTCGGAAACCCATCATCATCGAACAACACATTGGACACCAAGTTTGGATACCAATCGGACTGCTACTAGGAAACCACCACAACTTCCCGAAAACGATATCCGTCGGACACCACTTTAGCCGGACATACATCTTTCATTTGGAAGTCCACTGATTTTTGTTGGAGCTCAAAGTCGGACTCGAGGGCTTAAACAATATTGGCCTTTTTAACAATCAAAAGAGATAGAATCGGTTGCTCACAAGCTTCTAAGAACGTCATGTTTATTCAAATCGGATACTAGTATCGCTGCGTGTGTGCTTGTTGGATCTGTGGATCTATTGTTGGTGAAGTGAGGGTTCTTAGGTGATTATTATTAGTGTTGGTGGCTTTTGATAAGGATTGGTATATATGTGCTAAAAGGTAGAGAGAAGGATTTGAGTCTTACTTTAGTGTTCAATTTGAAGACATAGATCAATTGAAGGAGATCAATGAGTATGAGAAAAAGTGACAACCATATTGTTTTGAAGAGAGAGACATTGTGATGTTTGAGATAGTGAAAAGTCTTGAAGAGTGGAATAAGTATAGAGTGAAAAGTGTCAGAGGGGATCACGTGAATCTCAATTTTTTTAGTTTTTTTTGAAATAATAATAATAATAATAATAATAATAATAATAATGATAGTATTATTACTTGGACTGCACAAGCTCAAGTAGACGTGAACAACGTTGAACTACGAATGCATGTTGTGGTGTGTTATGTACAAGAATTATATCAAAAACATAGAAAATAATAATTAAGTTAATCCAGGACCCATGTTATGACAGTGAAGAAACAACGTATATAACTTACCCAAAAACTGGATAAGTTTAGTTTGATACTCGTGTTCGCTCAAGGTATAATCCTTCGCTCACACTAATGACCACGGTCGAAACCCTAAGAGACGAGAAAGAGTGTGACGTGTGTGGTGAAGTGACAACACAAGAATATAAGTAGTTCGGTCTAGAGCGACCTACGCCCACTGCGAAGAGAGATATATTATTGCTCGGAATATTACAAGATGATTACAAGTATTTTCTCTTTATGATAATTCTTGCATGAAATGTTTGATCCCTTGCAAAGGAGAGGAGGCCTCCTTTTTATAGGAAAAAGCATGGGCCAACCGTTATGGTCCACGAAGGGGGTTAATTGATCTTGGTTTTGGTTCAGGCCCATATATCTTTGGTTTTGGTTTTGGTTCAGGCCCATATATCTTCGGCCTAGAAAATGGCGGGAAATAGATGGCAATTAATGCTGATGTAAGAGAACTTATGACTTGGTCTACAAAAATCCACGTGGCACTACGTGATTGGGCGCAGGCGGCGCTTTCCTCTAACATAGCATGGTTGACCAACTGGTGGCGTCTGACGTGACGTCTGGAAGCCGGCAGACATGCTAGAGTACTGTTCACAGCAGCATGGTGGAAGCATGGGAGTAGTCACGTCACTGTTCCATGTCAGTGGTTGTTGGACCACTCCTGACACGTGTTGCTATTTGATTGGCACAGGGTATGCTTAGATCTGACCAAATCTTCTTAATTCTTGATCGTCGTACCACGTACCAAAAGCTGATGCTAGTCAAATATTCCACGGGTACATACACGCGTGGAGATTCCTTTTTGTTAGTGACGTTATCCGCGCTAGACTAGGTACCCTATCCCTTCAGATAGGACTGTTAAACGGGAAAAATAGACCAAACATTACGACTCACATAATTTAGACCGAACGTAAAATGATAAAACTGTAAAAGATGAATGTAAAGGGAACCAAAATTGAAAATGAAAAATTATTGAGGTTGAAAAACTACTGATGCGATGCCAGAAGCATCGCATTTGTATAGTTTTAATTTGGTATTTTTATCGTTTGTTGTTTGTAGGTTTGCTTGGAATTAAGTGCTTAACCGAGATTATGGGACGACAAGCTAAAATAGCTAAAACGATGATATTACGAGCATAAAGTGCGAAGACACGAACCGGAACGAGAACGTGTGCGAGAAACGATCAAAACCGAAGACGAAATTAAGTTTTCTTGCACAAACCCCGTCCGCGGACCGCGGAAGAAATAGAATACCTCCCGCGGTCCGCCACGCGTCAAGGAAAAGGTTAATAATATTATAATCCCCGCGGGCGCGGGGAGATCCCTTATCTCCTCCGCGACCCGCGGGAGAGAGTTATTCGCAGAAAACGTGCTGCTTCGTCTTTCCAGCCTGTTCTAGCTCGAGATCGCACCTTCTACTTCCTTAAGAACAACCAGACGCTACTGTGACGAAACAACTCGTGGGACTTGATCCTAGATCATCCCAAACCACGAAATGAAGCCAAGAAGGTGTAGGAATGATGCTTGTTCGGTTGTAATCATGTTTGGTTAGATTTGTACCTCACTTCCGGGTGACGATTTGTAAGATTTCAGTTTGTATTAATGTTTTGACTATGTATTTTGTTATAATCTGTGATGATATAATTATTGTGTTACGCACCTGATGTTGGATTGGACTCACTGTAGGATTAAATATGTCTATGTATTTAGTTTCATGAGATGAATCCCGTCACTTATGTGTTAGCATGATATAGCGGATTTAGTGAATGTAAGCGATAAAGCACACTACCGTCCTAGAGATAATAGTTGATGGCTAAGTTACGGTTCTTGTCCTCGCGTATCTAGTAGTGAAATTCATATACTTGTCATTTTATTGTACATCGTAAGACTTACCTATTCGATCCCGGGAGTGAGTACTTTAGTTATAATTTAGTTTAGTTACCATATTGTTACCGAGCCTTGATATAGTTGTTTGTGGCTATTATCGACGCTTAATCTATCCAAAAATATAAAAAGAGAATACGAGTATATTTGTAGAACTAAAACTTCATAATTGTATTTTGTATTTATTTCAATAAAAACTAGACAAACAACCATTCGGTGTAGTACTAACCACATGCTCCTCTTGGATTCGACACCCTACTTATCCTATCTACTTAGGTTAATTAAGGTTTTATAAATTGTTTTTGCCGCGAGCCGCGACACTCGCGTCAAAATGGCGTCGTTGCCAGGGAGCTAGTGCGCTTAGTATTGCATTGCTTGTTTGTTTGTATTTTTATTAAAAACATAAAAAAAATCAGAAAATTTAAAAATTTATAAAAATATATGTGTGAAATTTAATTTTATTAGATTTTCACTTTGGTTTTAAGTGCTTGTGCAGAATCTCTTTCACAGGTACAAGAAGCCATTTTTGATCATGTGTATTAACTTCTATACATGCTTATTTTGTGGATATCCGATCCATAAAAAAAAGAATTGTCCAAAAAGAGCAAGGATAAAGGCGGAGGTGTTGCATAGATATTTGTTGGATTGTGAAGAATGGGGATACACTCCGGTTTCACATCAGAAAGAATACACGCCTTATCCAACCTCCCAATATTACCAAACTCTAGTGGATGAAGAATATGAGCGAGTTGAAAATACACGCTCATATTACTCATACTACGAACCATCTCCACCACCACGCTATCAAGACTATGAGGAAGAAAGGTATTATAATACTTATGCTCCTAACGTGTCTTATTTTTCTAATTGTCAGGAACGATATGACAACTATGATAGCTATAATGACAATTATCACCAACCGGCCTACGAGGAGCCTCAACAATCCAATAGTCACGAGTTTCGAGAACTATGGCTTAAGGTCCAAGACCTTAAGAAAGCTCAAGAAGATTTAGCTATCCAGGTTAACAAGTTAGCCGAAATGATAGCTCAACGTACTCGTGAACAAGAAGAGGCGGCCAAACATAAAGAAATGCTCGCTTTGAGTGAGCAAATTGATGTGGCCAACGGTTGTGAGGTAGAAGAAGTGGTGGAGGAGGCGGTCATATGTCTTCCGAATCAAGAAAATGAAGATTTACAACTTCAAGAAGATATTGCGCCGCCAAAAGAAATGGTGAGTGTGGTACCCGTGGAAAGGAAGGTTGTCTTGCACAATCTTGGGCAAATAATTTTGAAGCGGATCCACAAGTGTTACATGCCGATGCTAATCAAGCATCTCTGGAGGAGGCATGTAAACTACCGAGCATTCCTTGGGAACTCGGTAGGTAAATGTGCATTGAGACCACCTTGAAAGATACATGAGGTAAGGTCTGTCTGAAGACCCATAAACTTAGCGCTTTTGGGAGGCACCCCAAGTTTAAATTTAATTGTTTTGTGTGTTTTTGTATTTGTGGCGTTTTTGTGTGTTTTGAGTGTTTTTATAGGTACACAGACGTGCTAAATAGACGCAAGATGGATGCCGAGGTAAGTGGTAGGTGTTTGTAATTGATTTGGATGTTTTCGGACAGGTTTGGAATGGTTTTGGGCGAAATAAATGCTGGAAACAGCTGTTGTTACTGCAGCAGATTTTTGGCCACCCGCGGTACGCGGACGAGGAACAAGCCCCTCCCGCGACCCGCATGTCATTGTTAAAAAAAGGAAAAATAATAAAAATCCGAAACCTTACCCGGGCGGGTATTGGGTCTGTTAAAAAAAAACAAACTTGTCCTTCCATTTTAATTCAACTACCTTCCATTTTATCGCCAATCTCCTATTTTCATGACATTCCACTTTTGCTCGTACTCAATCTCCATTCGAGCAAAACATGGATTGAAAGTTTTAGATTGGAATGGTTAACATTTGTGCATCTTGTTTTAGGGGCTGTTTGGTAGCCTCTGAATGGTCATTAAGAGGCTACATCTGAATGGTTCATAGTCTCTTAATGGTTAAGATGTAATTTTAAATATGAATGGTTAAGAGGTAACATCTTAATGGTTGCCTCTTAACCATTCAGACTTAAGGTTACCTCTTAACCATTCAGAGGTTATGGACCATTAAGAGGTAGCCTCTGAATGGTCATTAAGAGGCAAACAAACAGCCCCTTAGTGTTTATTTTGTTAGCTCATGTAACTTAGCCACTTTGGATTGCGAATGAAATGCTATACAACCAAAGTGAAGATTTCGACATGGCGACTCCGAGACATCATCATATCAAAAGGGGAGTTGTTTTTGTCCTTATGTTTGTTATTGTTTCTTTTTTTTGTGTGCTTTAATTACCATTTCTACATTGAGGACAATGTAACGTTTAAGTGTGGGGTTGGGGAAAATAGTCCTTGAAAAATTTTTACCAAGAAAAACAAACATTTAAAATTTTGTCACGGTCATTGTTGGGTTGTTTTTGCTATAGATTCTTAATCATGGTTTAATTTGTGATAGGTAATATGAACCGTTTTCAACAAGTATTCTTATGAAAAATCTTAGAATTGCATAATTAAGATTAGCAAGCTAGTGAAAACAATTATATGCACATATCGGTAACCCTATTTCCACTTTTGGTGAGATTTTGAGCTTACTTACATTTGATCACATACATACATATATTTCATTTGTTGAATGTAGGCCACTGTTGCTTTGTTATAAAACTTGTGTGATTTGATACATGCTATGTGAATATGCACTAAATGTTAAAGGCAAATTAGGATACCATTTTCGTTTACACCAATTTATGTCTATACCATGTTTACCCAAAATATAACCATTAGTCGCCAACTTTGAGCCTAAACCTCTCGTTTGTTAAAACCATATATTTCAACCAACCATCAAACAATTTTACCAAACTCTTATGAAATCCAAAGTGAATGTTGTATTTTTATTTATTATTTCATGAAAAAAAAATTGAGAAAAGAAAAAAGAAGAAAAGAAAAGAAAAGCAAAAGAAAAAGAAAAATATGTGTTTTTATTAGTTGTTCAATAAATGATCAAAAGCGAAGTTCGGTTTCACCACATTTTTATTTTAGCCATTTTTACCCACATTTTCCAACCTTTACCCAAAGCCCAAAACCCATAAGTCCTTTGCATATATGTGTGTTTTTACTAAGTTTGATTGTCATACAAGTTTATATTAACAAAGTTTCAGTTTTGGTCTTTGAGTGAATAATACTAGCACATCTTTTGCTAGTCCATATATAATACCGAGAGGAGTAAACATTGTGAGGGGTGTGTTGCATATAAATGAGTTCAAAAGAATGTTAAACTTAATCTAGATAATTCTATTTTTGGAAAATTTATATATTGAACTTGTTGAATTAACACATCTAATGCTTGTCACAAATGAGGTATGATTTTGAACCTTAAGCTAGATCCCTGAAAAAGACCAAATTATGTTTGTTGCTAAAATATATTTTATAGAGTTTTTCAGGGACTGAAAAAGATAAGTGTGGGGGGTGTGATGCGAGGTCGGAAGCATCGCATTTGTATAGTTTAATTTGGTATTTTTATCGTTTGTTGTGTGTAGATTTATCCGGAGTTAATTACTTATCCAAGAATGTGAGACGACAAGTTAAAAGAGCTAAAATGATGATATTACGAGCTTAAAGTGCGAAGACAGTCGGAACAGAAACCGGCGCTCGAAACGATCGAAAACAAAAGACAAAACAGAATTTCGTTACACAAACCTCCCCCGCGGACCGCAGGAGGTTTGTATATACGTCCGTGGTCCGCGGCGTGTTTGGAAAGCAGATTTTATTATTATAATCCCCGCGGCCCGCGGGGAGATCCCTTATCTCCTCCGCAACCCGCGGGCGAGAGTTATTCGACAAAACAGATCTGTCGTGTCTTTCCAGCCTGTCCCAACGCAAGATCGCACTTTCTTCTACCTTAAGAACAACCAGACGCTTCTACGCCAAGAAGGTGTAGGAATGATGCTTGTTCGATTGTACTCATGTTCGGTTAGATTCGTACCTCGCTTCCGGGTGACGATTTGTAAGATTTCAGTTTGTATTAATGTTTTGACTATGTATTTTGTTATAATCTGTGATGATATAATTATTGTGTTAAGCACCTGATGTTGGATTGGACTCACTGCAGGATTAAATATGTCTATGTGTTTAGTTTCATGAGATGAATCCCGTCACTTATGTGTTAGCATGATATAGCGGATTTAGTGAACGTAAGCGATAAAAGCATACTACCGTCCTAGAGATAATAGTTGATGGCTAAGTTAGGGTTCTTTGTCCTCGCGTATCTAGTAGAGAAATTCATATACTCGTCAATTTATTTGCATTCTAGGACTTGCCTATTCGATCCCGGGAGTGAGTACTTTAGTTATAATTTAGTTTAGTTACCATATTGTTACCGAGCCTTGATATAGTTGTTTGTGGCTATTATCGACGCTTAATCTATCCAAAAATATAAAAAGAGAATACGAGTATATTTGTAGAACTAAAACTTCATAATTGTATTTTGTATTTATTTCAATAAAAACTAGACAAACAACCATTCGGTGTAGTACTAACCACATGCTCCTCTTGGATTCGACACCCTACTTATCCTATCTACTTAGGTTAATTAAGGTTTTATAAATTGTTTTTGCCGCGAGCCGCGACACTCGCGTCAAAATGGCGTCGTTGCCGGGGAGCTAGTGCGCTTAGTATTGCATTGCTTGCTTGTTTGTATTTTATTAAAAACATAAAAAAAATCAGAAAATTTAAAAATTTATAAAAATATATGTGTGAAATTTAATTTTATTAGATTTTCACTTTGGTTTTAAGTGCTTGTGCAGAATCTCTTTCACAGGTACAAGAAGCCATTTTTGATCATGTATATTAACTTCTATACATGCTTATTTTGTGGAGATCCGATCCATAAAAAAAAGAATTGTCCAAAAAGAGCAAGGATAAAGGCGGAGGTGTTGCATAGATATTTGTTGGATTGTGAAGAATGGGGATACACTCCGGTTTCACATCAGAAAGAATACACGCCTTATCCAACCTCCCAATATTACCAAACTCTAGTGGATGAAGAATATGAGCGAGTTGAAAATACACGCTCATATTACTCATACTACGAACCATCTCCACCACCACGCTATCAAGACTATGAGGAAGAAAGGTATTATAATACTTATGCTCCTAACGTGTCTTATTTTTCTAATTGTCAGGAACGATATGACAACTATGATAGCTATAATGACAATTATCACCAACCGGCCTACGAGGAGCCTCAACAATCCAATAGTCACGGGTTTCGAGAACTATGGCTTAAGGTCCAAGACCTTAAGAAAGCTCAAGAAGATTTAGCTATCCAGGTTAACAAGTTAGCCGAAATGATAGCTCAACGTACTCGTGAACAAGAAGAGGCGGCCAAACATAAAGAAATGCTCGCTTTTAGTGAGCAAATTGATGTGGCCAACGGTTGTGAGGTAGAAGAAGTGGTGGATGAGGCGGTCATATGTCTTCCGAATCAAGAAAATGAAGATTTACAACTTCAAGAAGATATTGCGCCGCCAAAAGAAATGGTGAGTGTGGTACCCGTGGAAAGGAAGGTTGTCTTGCACAATCTTGGGCAAATAATTTTGAAGCGGATCCACAAGTGTTACATGCCGATGCTAATCAAGCATCTCTGGAGGAGGAATGTAAACTACCGAGCATTCCTTGGGAACTCGGTAGGTAAATGTGCATTGAGACCACCTTGAAAGATACATGAGGTAAGGTCTGGCTGAAGACCCATAAACTTAGCGCTTTTGGGAGGCACCCCAAGTTTAAATTTAATTGTTTTGTGTGTTTTTGTATTTGTGGCGTTTTTTGTGTGTTTTTGAGTGTTTTATAGGTACACAGACGTGCTAAATAGACGCAAGATGGATGCCGAGGTAAGTGGTAGGTGTTTGTAATTGATTTGGATGTTTTCGGACAGGTTTGGAATGGTTTTGGGCGAAATAAATGCTGGAAACAGCTGTTGTTACTGCAGCAGATTTTTGGCCACCCGCGGTACGCGGACGAGGAACAAGCCCCTCCCGCGACCCGCATGTCATTGTTAAAAAAAGGAAAAATAATAAAAATCCGAAACCTCACCCGGGCTTGTTCTAATCTGTGATGATATAATTATTATGTTAAGCACCTGATGTTGGATTGGACTCACTACAGGATTAAATATGTCTATGTGTTTTGTTTCATGAGATGAATCCCGTCACTTATGTGTTAGCATGATATAGCTGATTTAGTGAACGTAAACGATAAAGCATACTACCGTCTTAGAGATAATAGTTGATGGCTAAGTTACGGTTCTTTGTCCTCGCGTATCTAGTAGTGAAATTCATATACTTGTCATTTTATTGTACATTGTAAGACTTACCTATTCGATCCCGGGAGTGAGTACTTTAGTTATAATTTAGTTTAGTTACCATATTGTTACCGAGCCTTGATATAGTTGTTTGTGGCTATTATTGACGCTTAATCTATCCAAAATATATAAAAAGAGAATACGATTAGATTTGTAGAACTAAAACTTCATAATTGTATTTTGTATTTATTTCAATAAAAACTAGACAAACAACCATTCGGTGTAGTACTAACCACATGCTCCTCTTGGATTCGACACCCTACTTATCCTATCTACTTAGGTTAATTAAGGTTTTATAAATTGTTTTTGAAGCGAGCCGCGACACTCGCGTCAACTACTCACAAGAAGAGCTCAAGGTTCAGAAATAGGTTAGTCCAAATTTGATTTTCAGATTTAGAAAATTTTCAAACTTTAGGGTAGAATGGCTTTATGGGGCAAATGACTGTTTAACAGGAGAATGAACCCTATTTGCCTGAACAGTAGTTGAGAATGGAACTTAGGGAAAATAAACAAGACCAGTCGAACGAACCCTCTTCGCCTGCTACTGTAGCTTTAGATGAAGTCTATTCGCCCTGAACAGTTTACAAGAATGAACCCCGATTTTCCTGAACAGCAACCACGAATGAGTCTATTCGCCCAGAAGGAAGGGGCAAGCGGGTTTGATGCTGGGAATGCCTTCATCAGCTTGTTCTTCAAGAAAATGAGAGTTTACTTAACTTTTTCAACAAGTTTTTGATACAAGCATGTTTGTTCTAAAGTTTTGAAAATGATTTGTTAGAAACCACATTTTAAACAAGATTATGCACTCAAAACATCATCAAAACACTAAATCTAACCAAAAATTAAAAAAAAAATACATAAAAACTTCAAAATGTATTTTCATTCAAAACATCAATTTTCACTCCAAATCAGCCCTAAGGGTATTCGATCTTATCAAACAACCCTTAAAATAGACCGAAAGCTCTGATACCACATGTGAGACTAGTTTTGTTTGTCAGACACGACATAAAAAATTAGATTCCGGATTTTAACACGTATGATGGCGGAATCAACACATGTGCGTCAGATAGTCGGTAGAAACACTAGCAATCACGAATAACATACAATAAGGATTCTAACACAATTTTGGTAGAACTTTGCCACGAATTCATTCAGGTCATAAAAGTTACAAAATGAGAGGCTAAGGTTGGTATTTATAGGTTGCACCCATTCGCCCCTGTAGGTTCAAGCGAATGGGCTTCATTCACCTAATGTTCCAAGCGAATGAGTCCATTCGCCTGGACTCATTCTCCCTATACATAATTACCGAAATAGCCCTATCTACTACAAACGTAATACAATGCAAATGACTCAACCAATCCTATCACCTAGTTGGGGTCCTGGGGACATACATATAACACATTTATAACTACATTGTATATAAATAAAATACCTAAATGTGTATAAAAAATACCTAAATGCATGGATTACATAAATAGTGCATACCAATAACTAATATATATATATATATATATATATATATATATATACACACAAATATTTAAAAACAATAAAAGAATGTATATCGGGTATACAATTGGGTAAATGGATATATCACCAAATCCTAAACCCGCGAAAAAAATAAAAAGCGATCCCAAACCCGATTATCTGAACCCAAACTTGTCCCAAATGTGTTGAGTTTCGAGTTCAGCTGTCATCCCTAATCTAATTTAATATATACATTGTTCATTTAACTTTTATTCCGTCATTTATTATTCGTATAGAAAGACAACTTTTCCCATTTACTAACTTTGCCCATTTCGAAATACATTATAATATGTAGTATAGATTGTTGTTTTTGTTGATAGATACACATACGCTGCATATAAATATGTTATGCGGATTTTACGATTCTCGACATAAAATTGGATATACACATAATGCGCAAAGAATGTGTCCCTATACATAGGATTATTTAGTCTCTCTCTCTCTCTCTCTATATATATATAATTATGCCTTCACTCATCGGTTGTTTGTGATTAAGCTTAACTTGGTAAATAACGCATTGTAATACTAGTGCTTATTTATGAAAGATAGCTTTTTGGTATAGTTGGTGCTACCAAAAGCCACTTAAGTTAGTCAGAGTTAGAGACATATGAGTTGTATCCGCTGTCTGACTTTATACACCTGGCTTTTCTTTCCAGCTAGTACACTCCCTACCCATCTTTCTTGCTTGATATGAGTGTTATACTATATCAAACGGTCTTTCTTTGTCGGTTATCAAATATACTTGAATTTCGAAAAAAGGGACCGTAAGAACATGATAAGTATGGTTTTGAAACTGCGAATAATTTGCTATTTGGGTTCATAAATAGATTTTTGATTGAATCCATGTTGGAATTTTACGATGATTATCCTGCATTCCTCGGTCGGATAATGACCGCAAAAAAGGGGTCGGCCGGTTACCAGAAAAAAAGAAGAAGCATAACTGTGATTTGGGTTCTTTTTAAATAAAAATGAAAACTTAAAAACGTTAAAATAAATGGAAATTTTGAAAAACTCTAAGGGTATGTTTGGCAAAACTAGCTGGTGGCTGATAACTGGAAGCCGGTAGCTGTCGCTTTTTAAATATATTTTCTTGCTTGGCAGAGTAGCTGAATCTTGTAATAAAATGTGTAAAATGACCAAAATGGCAGGTCAACATCCGTACGTATTTTACTTATTGATGTCATTCATGTGCATAACTAGACATTTTGCACACACTATACCCCCCCCCCCCCCAGTTTGGTAAAGCACAAATTATTGAGGAAACTCATTAGTTCACCCGTTTATGCATACAACACCCGCACAACTCATGAAACAAACATATGTTGCCCTTTTGACATTAAAGCTTCATAACACATGGTAAGCTTCCTACTAAGATATGTATACACAAGCATGATTTATGAATCATGAACACAAAAGTTGGGGAAAAATGATACATGTTAATATCATCATCAATTCCTAGCCAAACACACGACACATGGCCACCTAAATAGATGTTCCTACATCTAAGATGACTAGGTATATCAAACCGATCACCTATGTATTTCTAAATAATATAATCGGTCACATATATTTACATGTATCGACTAGCCCTCATGATCTCACCATCATTTTTACAAGCACACATTTGATAAATAAAGGGGTCTATAACTAAGAGAACTTATCATAGATTTCAACAACTCAATAACTACACTCACACACACACATGCCCACGACATTATATATATACATATATATATATATATGCCAACACATACCTATGATCGACTACACATACATACACACACTTGACAAGTCCTTTTCCTACAATCCTTGACCTCTTCCTTTTGTTTGTCTTCGGCTGAAAGTTCCCAAGGTCACCAAGTGTCACTTTCACTTAACAATCCTTGTTAGACCAAACTAGGAACCATCCAAAGAAACCCCTCCTTCTAACACAAGATCTATTACCTCTTTGATTCACTATAATAATAGGCTAGAAAGAACAAGAATGAGATGCAAGCATACGTCCCTATCTATGGGATCTCGGCCGCAGCATCACCCCCACAACCATCTAAAAACCATTAATTGTTTTTCTCCACATTGATCATGCATGCCCATATAAGACAAGGTTACTTCACTTATACCTTTATGTGGCCTAAACCTTTGTCATACAACTTTCTTGGACATGATTCATACTCAAAATAGAAAGACTGCACCCCTTATTATAATCGGCCGATCCTAAGCATGAGAAGCCAAGATATGTGTCTTGCATTATCAGCAAAAGGGAAGTATTAGTTTGTCTCTTATCTAGCATTGATCCATCACCATCTACCCTTATGTCCCTTTCCAAATCAAGACACCTAACCTCCAACTCATGACTTTTCACTAAACCATGAACCACATTCCTATCAATGACATAAACTAGTAATGAAGACCTTCCTCTTTTGGTTTTGTCCATACATACCTTCGGCTACTATAAAAAGGGACACAATGAACTCTAACAATCACACCAATACTTTTATCTAACTCTTGAAACCCATCGGCTCCCTCGGCTATCACCAAGCCAAACCCGAAGGCACAAAGCTTGAGCAAGAGAAGATCTAGAGGAATCGGTTCCACTTTTGTTCAATTAGGTAAGTTATCCAACCCTTCTATTCTTTTAAAGCTTTAAACCTCTCGGCCCTCTTGTAAACCCGACCTATTACCCTCTTAATCGGTCCCTTGTCCATAAGCATTGTAATATGTAGAATAAAGACCACGAAAAACTAGATCGACTCTTTTAACTCACACAAAGCACCCATGACTCGACACATGATCACTTGTTGATAACTAATCGGCCCTATGTCACCAATGTTAGATCAAGTAATGTTTTTAAGTCAAAACACGACCTAGGCAAGCAACTAAGGGTCGATTCTTATAAATAAAACTCGTTTGGTTTATATTCAAAAATTAAAGGTCTTTGTGATGATAATCACAATCGGTTTTCTCCACAAAACCATTTGAACACCTTGCTAGGCATCGAGGGTGCTTTAGCAAGCCTAAACCGACCCATGTCGATCCAATAAACCATCGAGATCGTGGTCCATATTGCACATTGTTTCGGCCATGATGACTTAACATACATTAAACAAAGCCGAAACATGTGTTAGTACTATTTTCACAATAAAAAAGGTATAAACTTACATTAAGACGCATGTTTTCCAAAAACTGACCACACATGATGACTTGGTGTCGATTCCCGAACCATAACGACATCTGGGGACCACTTTGTTTACCATTAACGTTAACTCACAACCAAGTACACAGGCTTTCGAAGCCGTATGTTTTGCAAGTACATGTAAATCAACTATAAAACACCACGTGCACAAAAACATGGCCCATATACACCAATACCATGGTCCACAATGTCGAGTGAACAATTTGTATGATAAACAACGAGAACGTGCAATTTACCGTACTCTTAATAATCATAGTGCAATCATTGTCTGGACGATAGTTACCTCACTTTCTTGCTTCACTAGGTCACACGTGTTACTATCAGGTGGGTTTCACGGCCCCTTTTACATTTTGAGGGACAAACATGCTACAATTCTAGGACAAATTTCATTTGTGTGTTAATTCTATCGTGACTACCATGTGGAACATGAGACATTTGATTCATGAGCTCAACAGTCCTCGTACTACGTTTTATTGTAACCATTAGCTATCGAAAGCCATGGAACACTTTAATAGGTCTATTGGGTTGACACCCCCACTCTTGGTTAGTCGCTCTAACTGGTTACATATAAAAGAGTGTTAGTATTCTACTATACATACATTGTCTTTAGTGTGCAAGGCGTGAGGCACAACAGTCAGGAGATTTGGTTATGGGACTCATGGTTTACATAGTGATCATTTGCTTAGCTAGCTTGTGATTGGTCATACACGAATTACACAAGTACTTTACTTAGTACTTATAAACCTGTGAACTCACCGACATTATTGTTGACAAATCTTTTTGCATGTTTTTCAGGTAATTGACCATGAGACGCGGGACTTGGGAGAGGGATTGAGCATGCACCAAGTGGTACCATTTTGGATTGGGTCTTGTCAGTTCTACGTTTTTCTCGTATTTGAGTCATGAGTACTAGACAATTTACTATTTTCTTAAACAATGTTATGCTTATTAAATAATTTACGATATCATCCATCCTTAGATGGTATCTATTTAAATAAATGTGTGTGTTGCTTGAACCTTGTGTTTGAAAACCTTTCGAGGTCGCATTCCCGTGTTTCCGCCTTGGCGGGGTGTGACATTTAGTTTTTATCCTACATGGCTAACAGAAGCTTATGTGGCATTGCTTAGGTGGAAAAAAAACAAATACTTAAATAAATCATCAGTCTACTCTACACACACTCTCTCGCTCTCACTCTCACACACAACACACTCTCTGATAACTCGATTACACAGATTAAACCCTAATCTCTTCACAACAAACAATTAGGGTTCAATCGAACCTTTCAATGGATGAAATCGCGTTCAAGGTGTATTACGGTGGGGCGTTTGATGTAGGGTTTCCACATTTGAAGTATATTGGTTGTAAATAGAAGGTGTTTCGTGTAGATATCGACCATGTCTCATTCTTTGAGCTAGTAGATTATGTAAGGAAACAGGGTTCTACGAATCTAGGGATTTTCACCTGTATTGCCTTGATCCTGAAGATGGATTATTGAAGCGATTGGTGAGCGACAAGGATGTTGCATGCATGGCAATTAAGGTACAAACTAGTGTTAAGGCATTTATTAAAGTATTTGTTCAAGTCGGACCGATCAGTAAACCAAATTGTAGGAAAATGGATAACCCACCATCAGCCCTAGCCAACTGTAGTACCCAACCCACCATTATAGCCTAGCCCAACATTGTAGACCAGCCCACCACTGTAGCCCATCCCAACTTTGTAGACCAGCCCATCATTGTGTCTGAGGGCAGGAGAACTGGTTTTAGATGCAAAGCTTCTGCTTCGAGATTAACACCATACTCACCATCAAAGCAAATTGAATTTGATACTTCCAAATTAGATCTATTAGCAGAAGAATTGTTAGCAGAAGAAGTGGTTGAATTAGAAAAAGGATGATGCTGAAGTAGTGGTTGAATTAGAAAAAGATGATGCTGAAGAAGTGGTTGAATTAGAAAAAGATGATGCTGAAGTACAAGAACTAGGAAAAGAGGGTATAGAAGTCTTTGAAAGTGATAAAGAGGGGTTTGAAAGTGATAAGGATGGGTCTGAAAGTGATAAGGAGGGATCTGCAAGTGATAATAGTAGGGACAGTGATTATAAGTAGGTATTTGGATCTGAATCAAGTGAAGATTATGAGGAGGTCTTTGCACCTGAATCAGAGAGAGAAGATTTTGACCAAGTCTTGAATGATGTAATTGGATCTGAGTCAGATAATGAAGATAATGAGTGGATAGAAACTATTAAAGCTATTAAAGAACGAACCCAGCAAAAAAATGAAGCTCATAGGAAGTTGTTAGAAGACTGTTTGGCAACAAAAGAAAAGGGTAATTTGATTGAATCATGTGATGATAGAGACACATATATAGATGGGTATAGTAGTTATGAAGGGTCAGATGCTGATATCCTTACACCTGGTGAGAATGAGGATGATGATATAAGAGGGAAGAAGTACAAAAAACCTGTTCCTGTTGTAGATGAAAACACAAATTGGAAGAAGTTCACTTGGAAAGTAGGAACAAGGTTTGCAACCAGAGAAGCATTTAAGGAAGCTGTTAGGAAGTATGCTGTAACAACAGGTAGAAGTTTGGTAATTGCTAAGAGTGATAAGAAGAAAGAAGGTCGTGTAGGTGTTAGATGTGTAAAAGGTTGTCCCTTTTATATATTTTGTTCATATCATAAGGTTAAACAGTGTTACATGATTAAGTGTGTTAAAGATCAACTTAATAGTCAGAGAAGCATGATCAAGAACAGGCAGCTGACTGCTAGGTTTGTAGGTGATGAGTTCATGCCTTTATTTAAAGCAAAGCCTAATTGGTATGCCAAGGAAATATGCCTAGAAGTGAAACAGAAGTATAAGGTTATAGTTACCAAGTGGTTTACTTATAAGGCTAAGTCAATGGCCCTTCAGAAACTTCATGGATCTATGAAGGATCATTATAGCAAGATTGGATCTTATTTGGAAGTTTTAAGGAAAGCTAATCCCACATTAACATTTGTGCTTCAAACTACCCCTCCAGGTGAACTTAGTGAAGATCCAGAGGTAGAGACATTCTTCAAACTGTTTGTCTATGTTGATGGTGTTAAAAAAGGGTTCTTGGCAGGCTGCAGGAAGGTTCTTTGCCTTGATGGATGTTTTTGAAATACCTTTCTTGGTGGGATGTTGTTGGTAGCAGTGGGAAGGGATAGGAATGATCAAATGTATCCACTGGCTTGGGCAGTTGTTGAGGGTGAAAACAATCAAAGCTGGGAATGGTTTATGGAAGAGCTTAGGAAATGCATGAATGTCAATAATGAAGGGGAAGGTTGGACATTCATTTCTGACCAGCAGAAGGTAACAAATTATGTTCCATCATTAACAAATTATGTTCATTATCCAATCATTGATTAACAAATTGTAGGGGCTGTTGAATGCTGTTGCACTTGTCTGGCCAAAATCAGAGCATAGAAACTGTGTAAGGCACATCTATGAAAACTGGCACAGGATATTCAAGGATGAAGAACTGAAAGAATTGTTTTGGAAAGCAGCAATGGCCTATAATGAAGCAGATTATAATCAAGCAATTGAAGAGATGAGGACTGCAAATGCAAGTGTGCAGTAGAGGCTTTGTTGAAACAAGATGCCAAGTGCTTTAACATGTGCTACTTAAATTGTGAAACCAAGTGTCATACAATTGTCAACAACATGGCAGAGACTTTAAATGGGTCTAACCTCAATACAAGGTCAAAATATAGCATCCATATGCTAGAAGATATCAGGATTCAGATGATGAGCAGACTTGTTACTAAGAGATCTAAAATGGATGCCAAAGATGTAGTTATATGCCCTAATATTCAGGAAAAGTTAGAATTTTCAAAGAGCCATGCATTTAGATGTGAGGTGTATCCATCATCCTATCATGTTTTCCAAGTCAGGGAGTTTGATGATGTTTTTGTGGAGTTGGATAATAGGACTTGTACTTATAGGAAATGGGATTTGAGAGGTTATCCTTGTAAACATGTGTGTGTTGTGGCTGGTTTCCTGGGAAAGCCTGCTGAGGGTTATGTTGATCAATGTTATCATAAATAAACTTACATGAAAGCATATGAGTACTCAATCCACCATTGCCCAGTGAAAGGTATTGACCCAAGGTGGTTTATCCTATGGATCCTCCTCCAATCAAAGCAGTTCCTGGAAGGCCCAAAAAGAATAGAAAAGGGATCCTCATGAAGACCCTTAGAAGCCAGGGAAGCTTACAAAGCATGGGGTGGTTATGAGTTGTAGCATTTGTGGATCAAAAGGTCACAATAAAAGAAAGTGTACAGAAAAGGGAAAGATGATTGCAGTTAATGTTAGTGTCTTACATTTCTTATTAGTGTTCATATGTTACATATTGAAGTTCATTTTATTGTCTTAAAGATGCCCCTAAGCCCAAAATACAAAAAATGGGTAGGCCAAGAAAAGCAGTCCCAATTGAAGCTGCACAGACAACCCAACAGTCCCAACAGTCAACTCAGCCCCAAGGCCCAGGTTAGCCAACACAGCAATCTACAGTGTCAATAGGAAAGAGAGGATCAAGAGGTAGGGCAGTAGGAACGAGAGGCTCAAGAGGCAGGGCAACAGGAAGGGCAGTAGGAAGGGGAGCATGAAGGGAACAGGAAGGGGTTGTTGATTTTATCTAGCTTAATGTTTATTTAGTTTTATGTGTTATGACTTATGATAAACTTATGGTGTTCCACTAGTTAACATCACCTTTTGTGTAGTATAATGGTGTTTGTGTAGTATAATGGTGTTTGAATGGTTATGATCTTATTATGGATGTTTATGACTGTTATGAATGTTTTGTGAATGTTATAGATTCTTAGGTGAAGTTGATGTTGCTTGGTTTTGATCAAATGAGTCACTTTGGTTAGGTTCAGTTTGCTTTGGTCATGGATTGTATAAACATATTGCAGCAGCTTAGGTTAGGTTCAAATTAGGTTGAGTTTGGTTTTGGTCATTTTCTTAAAATGGTTCAATTTGGTTTGGTCATGGTGTGTCCAAACATATTCCAATAACTTTTGGTCACATTCCTGCAAATGGGTCAATTTTTTTGGTTCAATTTGGTTTGGTCATAGCTTATAAATGGGTCAATTTGGTTCACAGGCTGCAATTTTATTTGGTTCAAAGGCTGCAATTTTGTTTGGTTCAATTTGGTTTGGTCATAGCCCGTACAAACATATTGCAGCAAACAGTCATATTATGGGGCACTTGGTCATATATTGTGGCTGCGGTCAACTTCTATGCAGCTACAAATAGGTCAGTCAACTAAAAACATTCTTTTAGTGCAATTCACTCATAGATAGTGCAAATGGATCAAAATAACATATTTCATTCATATCACATAATCAAAGCTACCAAAATACATGTCATTGAAGTAAACTAACCCAAAATACAACCAAACTAAACTAACTACTTAGACAAATACATGCATATTGCAATTATTATCAATACACTAATAACATATATCTTCTTCCATTTGTAGTCTGTAACACAAATCTTTTCTTTCAACCTCTTATTCTCTTCTAACACAACTTTTTGTAATTCCAAATTCCGGATCTTCAAACCTTCACAACTTTCTGACATCACAGTCTCACTTCTACCATTTGCTTGTTCTTTAAACATTCTATCAACATCTTCTTTCCACATGATAAACAGTCGGATTTCTATTCACATTACAAATATTTAAGTATATAATTGTTCGTACAAAAAAGGAAGTACACTGAATAAGGGTTGGTACTAACCGGCCAATACGAGCAACCATAAAATTGTTGACTATTTCGATTACTCTTTCTTCCAGCAACTCGAACGACTGCAACAATGTCATGGTGTCAATAGGTGTTCCTATCCAAATCAACTTTAAACAACTTAGGGCTTCTCATCCAATTGAGAAAGAAGTAGAAGACGAGCTCATGATTGATGTTCGGTCGTGTTTAGGTGGTTGTTCTTCAGTTGAATTGATGTTGAATCGAGCTTAGGTGCTTGAATCGTTCTAGGGTTTTTAATTGAATAATCTAGGGTTTAAAATGGGGAAGACGTGTGGGTATAATCTGAGGGAAATGTTTTATTTGTTAGCAAATATTGCCAACTCAGACTGCCACGTAATAAAAAATGACACATAGGATAATGTCGTTAACAGCTGGTTAATCTTAGAGTGATGAAAGAAAATAAGTTAAAAATTTGAAATGCTAATGGCCAAAGTAAAAGTTGAGAGTATTATCCGACCATAATTAAGAGTATTAAAATTCATTTCCCATTATTTTAATACCGTTTGGACATATGGTACTGAAAACAATTGAAATCCATTTCTATAGATTTCACAAGGGTCTGTGAGTCTGTCTGTCTTCTTTCTTTTGCATAAACACTTCACCACCACCACCACCACCACCACCACATCTCCCTCCATCCAGATCCACCACCAAAAATGTCACACAACGAGCGAGACACCGTCCCACTTAACCAATCTTCCCAATCAGACATCGACGAGATCGAAAACCTAATCAATTACTCCGGTCCCACCACCGTCCTCCCTGCCCAACCTTCCCCACCCCCAACCATCCCTATCTCCTCTTCCCCTTTTATCCCTTCCAATCTTCCCCCACCTTCTCAAAAACCGGTTCAACCCGCTGTTCCTCCAGCCATACCAATTAATAATCGCAATGTTAATAATAATAACAATAATAATAATAATAATCAACAATTGACTGGATTCGGACCGGCTCCCAATACGTTGACTGAGCCGGTTTGGGATACGGTGAAACGAGATCTGTCACGTATTGTTAGTAATTTGAAACTGGTGGTGTTTTCCTAACCCGTTTCGTGAAGATCCGGGTAAAGCCTTGAGAGATTGGGATCTGTGGGGTCCGTTCTTCTTTATTGTGTTTTTAGGGCTTGTTCTCTCTTGGTCTGCTTCTGTTAAGAAGGTTAGTGTCTTTCTTTCTTTGTTTTTTTGTTTAGATTTAGGGTTTATATGTGGTTTGTGTTGGATTTGATATTACTAGATGTCTAGATCTTAGATGGTTATGTGCAAATTGAACTGGATCGTCATTGGATCCAATGAAACTGTTGATTATTAATCATGTCGTAGTCATCGATTAGGGAAGACGAACTAAAGAGAGAGTAGATTATTGTTTGTTGTACCACATTCGAAGCAATAAGTTGAAAGGCATTGCGACGTTCTTGCGGTGCTCAACATATTATTGTTTTTGGAATGAGCGTTTCTCGATACGAACAGGTATTACGATTTAGATACGGACTAGATTCCGTAGGTCATTGATGTAATCTCTTTGATAATGGAAGTTAGAAACTCACTACTTTGAAGGCCTTGACAATGCATTAGTGGCTTTATTTTCTATTTTCTTGAATTTATGAATGATAATGCTACGAACAAAGTGATAAGATAAGACACGTACTATATTTTGATAGATCATTGATGCAGAAACTCACTAGCTTCTCTTGACCTTGGTTTTAAAAGTATTTCAACTAATTGCTTAGTGTCTCAAATGATGGTTTAATTTGTTCAAATATTGGTCACTGCATAATGTGTTGGTACTTGGTTCAGACCACATCACGCATCAGATTGTAGTAAACCGCATCTGTCGCATACTGACATCACATACACATCATGGAATCGCATCGTGTCATGATGCTCCTTTTTATTAACTTTAGGGCAAATATGTGCTTCGTATTCTATTCTGTACAGATCTTAGATTGTACATCACTAGATCTTAGGATGTTATGTGCAAATTGAACTGGATCGTTGTTGGATCTGCCGAAACTGTAATTGGTTGTTTGCTTCATAACTTGCATGCAGTAGATGATTGTTGAATCTGTATTTGTATTAAATGGCCTGTAGCCTGTAGGCTAGCGGTATTGAGGACTGTAGTAAAGGTGCAAGTGTTCCATGCAAGTGGTTGAGGTTCTAGTTTTATGGTAGACAATGGTGTAGATTTAGTAGTAGGTTTAGTGAGTATGTGAGCTGGCTGTTCCGATAAGAAGACCCATATTCATGGCTAGCTATTCCAGTCGGTACTAATTTCCATTTTCATGAATTTATGAGTGATAATGCTATGAAAGTAGGAACATGTGTTAAGACACATATTATATTCCCTAGGTCATGTTGTAATCTCATTGATACAGAATGTAGAAACTCACTACCTTCTATTGGCATAATACTTGACTGATGTTTGTTTGATTATCCCTCTATAGTTTAGTGTCGTTTCTTGATGCAAGATGGAATTGCAAACCGTCAAGTAACTTGTAAAGTGAAAGCAAAAAAGCGTAGTTATTATCATCGTAGCAAACGTTTCGATAAAACCAAAATGTGAGAAACTTTATTATTTATCATATCAAGAGGTTGGCTAGACTATTATAAATAGCCTTTATTTGTAGGCGCATCTAGTAACCAAAGTATTCATTTTTGTTTAAACTTTAAGGTAACCAACTTATCAACTATTACTTTAAATGAAATAGAAACTGTAACCAAAATATTAAATTTGGTTAAAATGACTAATGTTGTAGACTTAGTTTAAGCAAAGCATAACCACCAGTCTAAAACAATACAAAGTATTAGAAAAAAGTAGATTTTTAGGAGGCTCTTTTGTATTTCTACAAATTCAGTGCATTTTATCATGCAATGATGATAAAATGCTTCATTAGTGCGCCTTCCAGCTTCATTTTATCTTGCATTTCCCACATTTCTATGCAAGTATTCAATCTTCATATCTGATTATTATGTCTTTGTATGCTTGTCAAGAACAGTAGAACACCTTAAGGATCTAGGCCATCCGTGTTCAAATTATCTCGTCATAGATAATAATCTCCCACGTCCCACCTTGCTAATTTTGCAACAAATTCTGCCATCAACAAGCCCTCTAATTCAAACTTACGAAGGCACACTTTAGACATGCGACCTGTATGTTAAAACATTAAATCATTAGATTAAACTAAGCATATGTTAATCACCTGCATTGCCTGTAAATGTCTATTGTTTCTGATAAATGGTTGAAGTATGTGCTTATCTATGGTAGAGAAGTTGTTTTAATGTAAACTTTTTACATCCAAAGACAATGGTATATAACCGTATAAGAACAACTAGACTTGGGAATATGATTTTAATTACTTTTTTTTGTTAATTTCTATTTAAACAAAGAATATAAAGCATGCTGAAGTATAAATAGATAAAATCTTGTTTCTCGAAAGGGAAATATGTCTTTGATGCTAGTTTGCTACGTAACTAATCTTGGTCTAAAAAGTCAAAATAAGCCAGATGGATTCATGTATGTGTTACCTTGGTTTGAAAAGGCACGCTTGAGTTGTGGAGTTTGTGAGGCATTGAAGAAAATGCATCAGGGGCAAAGAGGCGTGCCTCATGTAGTTACGGGCCAAAATCGGTCAAATTAGGGCCTGTAGGCTGTAGCAACTAGCAGTGCAGCAGATTAATATGTAAAAACAACTCAAGGGATATAGAAGTTATGGAAGGTTTACTTGATAAATAGGTTTATACGTAAACAAATGAGAGATATGCATCTTTTAGTTGTAACTAAACCTTATTTGGTTGTACCTGGACGGCTGGACGCGAGCCTTACACTTTACGGAGATTGTATATTTGATTAAAAACATGTAATTTCTGTATTTGTTTTCTTGCAGTCTGAAGTTTTTGCTGTTGCCTTTGCACTACTTGCAACTGGTGCTGTCATCTTGACATTGAATGTGCTGCTGCTGGTACTTAATTTTTTCCCTCTCTTTCTCTACACACACACACACACACACACACACATAGAGCCTCTATATCGTCAGAAATAGAGCCTAGAGGTAACGTTTGCCCACATCCTGCCTTTACTAGACCCTACCAATCACTTTTGCTATTTGTGGGATTTATTGGTATGTTTGTTGTTGTTGTATACACACACATATCGTGGTGGGTTGAATGAGAACCATTAGGAAATACATCATACATGGATTCGCCGGTTAGGTAGTCTATATACTACAATTCTTAAAATAGTATATTTACACCCGTATTCACCCGTGAATCAGATAGTTTTGCAAATTTAGTGGTTCTCATTTCAACCGCCTCTGGCTGTGGTCGTTTGTAGATAAAAGTAGATATATGAAAAGATATTTACATATGGACGAATGTATTAAAACATGTTGTAGGAAATAGTTGTCTGTATTATAAGTCCATATTAGTAGATAAATTAAAAGTTGTACTAATAATGTTATTAAATGCTTATAGAAGTTGTAATAATAATGTTATTAAATGTTTGATAAGTGCATATTAGTTGATAAATAAATAGATAAAATGATAAAAAGAATGAAGTGGTATATATTGTTATTCAAATGTTGAACGTTAAAATCTATTTTGACCAACAAATACTTTATATAATTTGTTCAGTAATAGCATACTTAATAACAAGAAAGTATTGAAAGTTATATGAAATAAACTTCACATTTAGGGTAGCTATATCTATGTTTTCCCTTAAGTAATAAGATTCTCTGTAACTAGTATAAAACCTTTATTTACCCTCAACTAGTTAGTAATGATTACTAAGTAATCATAATATTCATTTATCTAAGCACTAGAAGCTTGAAGTCGCTATACTCAGCTTGACTGGGATGACAATGTTTGGGTTTTAGTAATCCCAGTCCCATAACTGCCAGGTATCTGTTGGGTTTTCGCGTTTGTGGGCGTTCGGTTTTTCGTTATTTGAAACCTGAACTTAATTTCCCAGAAAACAAACTTGAAATCTAAAAAACATTGTACTGCATTTTTAACATCTATTTGTTTTATAACAATTCAAATTACCATTTATTATACAATTCAAATATTGTACTGCATTTTTAACATCTGATGCTGGTAAAAGGCCATGGAGTCGTTTTCGGATAATGGCCAGGTCTCACCTAATACCATTCCATCATAAAACTGTAGTTTATATATTGCATCTGACTATTAAGTAGGTTCTGAACTTTTGATGGTGTGGTTGTTTTATAGGGTGGTCATATAATCTTCTTCCAAAGTTTGAGTTTATTGGGCTACTGTCTATTCCCCTTGGACGTTGGAGCCCTAATCTGCATGTTGAAGGACAATGTGATCCTAAAGATTGTGGTGGTTTGTGTGACATTGGCATGGAGCTCATGGGCCGCGTATCCATTCATAAGCATGGCGGTCAACCCGAGAAGAAAAGCGCTCGCTCTCTATCCTGTCCTACTCATGTATGTATCAGTCGGTTTTCTTATCATAGCCATTGATTGATTAGTACCCTGCAATATCATGACTCCTTTACACAAGATTCTTTTATAGCCTTGTCGTGTTACATTCCGTCTATCCATCCATCCAACTAGTGTTTGTTATCCAGAACCCGGTCTTTCTATGTTATATGTAAGAAAGTTTTGAATGAACGATAATGACAATGTTTTGTTAAATAATATACTTAAGAGCATGCTAAACTTGGGATCAAACCATAAAGCTAGTTAATGGGATTGGAACCGTACTAATGCATGTGTATCGGTTAGAGAAAATTGAAAATTTTATAAATTGTCTGGTAAAATTATCGAAGCGACCTATTAGTATGAGCATCCACAATGCGGGTGTTCCACAAACTTCGACAAACTGCCACTTCAGCGTCATATGGATTTCCAAACTATACTAAAAAATCCGAACTTTTGCCAAAAAAAAAAAAAAAACCCACAACAAAACTCATAAAAAAATATGGTTTCTTTATCCTGTGTTTCATGTTCGAAATAAGAATTCGAATTCATCTTATTTAAGGTATTTTGAGTCCAAAAAATGATCTCTGTTTTTGCATTTATTTCATCTGAAATGATGAAAGACGTGTGAAGCCTGGTATTAGTTTTGTCATGTCAATTTCTTCATTAGTTGTGTCATGTCATTTTTCTTCATTTCCAGTATCTTGTGAGCACTTAGGCACATTTATTGGAAACAGTAAATTTCAAAAAACCATTTAAAAAATATAAATATTAATTAACCGTCAGCTCAAGTAAATATATTTATATATACTTTAGATGTTTTCCAAAAGTCATAAATATATATCCAGAATACTAACAATAGAGATTCCTTGTTTTTTGTTCGATCAAAACACATATAAAAAATGTTTATTCAAGATTACTATTCCAATTCCAAGAATTGTTATGATTCAGTTGATTCGAAAATACATAAACTAGTATTTTCCTGCCGCGCGTTGTGGCGGCGCACGGCGGGTTGAATCGCGCAGTAACATACGAAGTGTAAAACACAATGCGTAAAAGAAAAAAAAGTTTAAGTTGAAACGTAGACCACCTCGTATTTATACTGATACATATATAAAAATTTATACTTAAGAAAATAGTTTTTTAAGTGAAGTACCAAAATGTATAACGTCGACATTTTCCAAAATGAAAAAAAAATGTTTAAGTCGAAATATAGATCAACTCGTATTTATATTGATACATATATAAAACTCCGCATATAAAAATATAGTTTTTGTTCAAGCACAGATACAAAAATAGGTAAACTCGAAATTTTGCAAAAGGAAAAAAATTATAAATCAAAACGTAGGTGTAACACATAAAAAAATTCACAAAAAACTTTGTGGGGTGATGGTGGTTTTTACTCACAAACACACCATTTTAGTATATAGATAATATATGTATTATATATTATGCACAAGTAAATAAACACATTCATCACCAACACTACACCCACCCGTCACAATCCACCAAAGATTCGTTCTGAAAGCTGTTACTGTTATTTTCAGTTGTAGGTAAATATTGTTCGCAATTTGTTTTCATTTTTTTAGTTGTTAGTTTTTAGGCTTTCTTTAATCTAAATCTACGGGGAGAAAATATTTTATCATATAACATTTTGTATTTCTATAGTAAGTTGTTGTATGTTCTTTCAACTTAGGGCGGCCTGATAGGCTTAGCAAATCAGGCAAAAGCTTAGGGCCCCAAAATATAGGGCCTCTAGTTTTTATTTTCTACTTTGTTCATATATTATATATGTATTTAGCCTAAATTAATAAACTATTGACTAAAGACATAAAAGACAAAACAGGTAAATTGTCTAGACCCAAAACTTGAAGAATAATGGACTTATCCTTTTTTTTAATGCATCCTCATCTCCTATCCTCATTAATTGCGACCTCGCTAATTGAAATTGACTTGGATGGTGATTGGCAGATAATATATGAGCGAAATTAAGGGTAATCAGTCACTGCCGATGGTTGCTCAATGTCTAAATATCAAGTGAAACAAGAATTATTCATGTAACAACTATTTTTCCTAGTAATAGTGATCTATATACGTAGTGTGATTTGCGATTGAGTTAAAAAAAAATATCAATTTTGCATTTTGGTATTTGTGATTTTTTTATTCTTTAAATAGTTACATATATCATAACAAATCCAATCGCATATCAGTATATCACAAGTGTATACATATTAAAATGTTTCATATTAATAGATTATGTAATTATGTAAATAATTAAATGTAATTGATTTGATTATAATCTCCCCAAAAATAGGAGATTCGGTTTGTATTTGTATCTATATAATGATTGTAAATGAATGAGAGGAAGGCAAGCATTTACACATTCCTTCATGGTATCAAGTCTCTGATCCTAAACCCTACCACCACCTCACAGCCGTCGGCTTTCTTCTTCAGTCGACAAATCGCTGCCTCCTTCTTCTGCTTTCTATCCGACCCTCTCTCATTCTTTACCATGGACACAAAGCTTCACCCGGCTCTTACCGTGTCGAACATCAAGAATTACATCCCACATCTCCTCGAGAAGGATTCCCCCTATTACACCACCTGGTCCACTCTGTTCCAGGTTCACTGTCGCGCATACGAAGTCCTCGATCACCTATCTCCCCGTCCTGCTACCACTGCTCCTGCTTCCTTTGATGCGGCTGCCGCGGCTGCATCCGCTGAGGCACTTTGGTCTCGTCTTGACGCCATCGTTCTTCAGTGGATATACGCCACGATCTCCGCTCCCCTGCTAAACATCATCTTACAACCAGGTCAAACAGCCTACAATGCTTGGACCCTCATTCAGGAAGAATTCAACGACAACAAAACAGCGCGCGCCATCTTTCTCGGCCAGGAATTTGCAAACCTGTGCCTCGAGAATTTCTCCAACATGTCTGATTATCTTCAACATGCCAAACAGCTAGCAGATCAACTGGAAAGTGTCGGAGCACCCGTCGCCAACCATGTCCTTGCTGTCAAAATCCTCACTGGACTCACGGACCAGTACGACGGCATCTCTACCGTCCTACAGAACCGTGAACCTTTACCCTCCTTTAATGAGCTCCGCTCCCGCTTGACCATGGAAGAAAACAAGAAGAAACGCCAAGCTACACGGTCCGCTCAGGCTGCTGGAACTGCCCTGCACACTTCGGTTTCTTCTCAATCGAACCACAGCTCCTCTGCTAATGTTTCTGCTACTCCGGCGTCTGCACAGGCGGCTGACCGCCGTCGTACCACCGGCCGTCGGGGACGTGGCCGTGGGAAGACCACTTCTTCTTCTTCACGTGGCGGCGCTTCTTTCCCAGGTCAATTTTCCTTTACACAGCCGGCCCACCCATACATTATATTTCCCTCCAATTAGGCCCAAAGTCAGTGGGCTCGGTTTAACAGTGGGCCTTCACAACAAACCCCTACACAACAGCAACAGCCCAATCCACCCTGCCCATATCCCTCAAGGCCCGCTAATAATTCTCAAGGGATACTCGGTGCTCATCCTGATCAGGCGCATTACTCGGGCTACACACCAACGGACATTGAGCAGGCTCTCTACTCCATGTCGCTGAACCCGCCTGACCACGGTCTCATGGACACTGGCGCCTCGTCTCATTCAGCAAACCAGCAAGGTATATACTCCCCGTCTAATTTTAATTCGTGCACTAATAAATATATTATTGTTGGAAATGGCATGTCCATCCCTGTTTTAGCGACAGGCAACCAGGTCCTACCCCCACCCTTTCCACCTCTTAAACTTAATAATGTCCTGTTTGCACCAAATATCATTAGAAACTTAATTTCCGTTCGTCGCCTAACGACTGACAATTTAGTTTCCATTGAATTTGACCCATTTGGTTTTCTTGTGAAGGATCTCAAAACTCGGGCTCCTATCCTCCGATGCAATAGTACAGGCGATCTTTACCCTCTCACACAGCCTCTCCCCATCAACCTCAATCAACCACAAGCCTTCACTGCTATTTCTCAAGATCGCTGGCATCAACATTTGGGTCACCCCGGCAACAATTTACTGCAATCTTTAAAACTTTCATCTTTTATTGATTATGGCAAACTTAATAAACATACTTGTCAATCTTGCATTTTTGGTAAAAGTGTTAGATTACCTTTTTATGATTCAGTTAATTGTACTCAATTGCCGTTTGATATTGTGCACAGTGACCTTTGGACATCACCCGTACTCAGTACGGGTGGTCACAAATACTACATCCTATTTTTGGATGATTTCACAATTTTTTTGTGGACTTTCCCTTTAGCCAATAAAACTCAAGTCTTTCACATCTTCACCCAATTTCACAACCTTATACATACCCAATTTGAAAGAAAAATAAAACAATTTCAATGTGACAACGGGAAAGAATACGCAAACCAAAATTTCTATAACTTTTGTCACCAAAATGGCATGCAATTCCGTTTTTCGTGTCCTTACACGTCCTCTCAAAACGGAAAAGCCGAACGAAAGATTCGAACCATAAATAACATGATTCGAACTCTTCTTGCTCAAGCCTCCCTCCCACCTAATTATTGGCATCACGCCCTCGAGACCGCCACCTACTTGCTTAACATCCTATCCAACAAAACCTATAACTTCCGCTCCCCTACCTCCCTCCTGTACAAAGTTCTACCCGAATACGATCACCTACGCGTTTTCGGGTGTCTTTGTTACCCCTTAACACCCTCCACCACCATCCACAAACTCAACTTTCGTTCCCAACCATGCGTCTTCCTCGGCTATCCTCCTAACCATCGGGGATACAAATGCCTCGATCTCACCTCTCACCAATTAATTATCTCCCGCCATGTTCACTTTGAAGAAACCATTTTTCCATTCTCCATACAATCTCCCACCTCTACACCCTCATACGATTTCCTAAACCCCGCCATTCATCCTCTCGTATGGGAACATCTTGCCAAAACCTCACCCACACCTACTGCCACTTCACCGTCCCACACCAATACCCACTTCGGCCCAACAGGCCCAAACCCATCACCCGTCACAAACTCATCCAACTCCAATTCTGCTACTACACTTCCTAATAATTCCGGCCCACATGTGCAGCCCAATACCACTACTTCAGTCCCACTCACATCGAACCCATCATTCCACCCGTCTGTTCCCAGCCCAATCCCTGACCCACAATCCAGTCAGCCCAACAACTCTCTTCCTACCTCCCCACCTCACCCCGGCCCACAAGGTACTCCACCAAATGTCTCACCTGGTCCGAGTTCCATTCCACCGCCACCTCCCCCACCCCCACCCACTCGCACCATTCGGACTCGCTCTATGAGCGGCATCACTAAACCAAAACAACCCTTCAACCTTCACACAACCACAATCGTTCCCGTTCCAAAGAACCCACAGGTTGCCTTAGCTACTCCAGAGTGGCACAATGCCATGACCAATGAATTTAGTGCCCTTATTAAAAATAAGACCTGGGAGCTTGTACCTCGCACTCCTGAGATGAATATAATTCGTTGCATGTGGTTATTTAAACATAAGTACAGGTCTGACGGTAGTCTGGAACGTTATAAGGCTCGATTGGTGTGTGATGGCCGCAAGCAGGAACCAGGCATTGACTGTGGAGAAACTTTTAGCCCGGTAGTCAAACCTGCAACAATTCGTCTGGTTCTCTCCTTAGCTTTGGCGAAGTCTTGGAAAATTCATCAGCTGGATGTAACGAATGCTTTTCTTCATGGCAACTTACAGGAAACGGTTTACATGCATCAACCGATGGGGTTTCGCCATCCGCAATTTCCTGATCACGTTTGCCTCCTAAAGAAGTCTCTATATGGTCTCAAACAGGCTCCACGGGCCTGGTACCCAGCGTTTTACTGATTTTGTCACCTTACAGGGTTTTCGCCAAAGCAAATCAGACAACTCCCTATTTGTCTACAAACAGGGCCACGACATCGCATACCTTCTTATTTATGTCGATGATATCATACTCACCACCTCCACTGACGCTTTGCGCCAGCGTCTCTTACATATCCTTGCAGGTGAATTTGCTATGAAGGATTTGGGTCCTCTTTCTTATTTCTTGGGCATTCAGGTCACTCGAACAGGGGACACCATGTTTCTCTCTCAACAAGCTTATGCTAGAGATATCATTAGTCGCGCTGCCATGGATTCCTGTAAACCGGCAGCCACACCTGTTGATACTCAATCTAAGCTCACAGCTGATTCAGGACCGCTACATGATGATCCGTCTTCTTATCGCAGCTTAGCAGGGGCTCTTCAGTACTTGACCTTCACCAGACCTGATATCTCTTATGCTGTCCAACAGGTGTGTATGTTCATGCACGCTCCACGGGTTGATCACTGGAATGCTTTAAAACGCATCATCAGGTATCTCCAGGGTACTTCGGACTTTGGACTTCACCTTGCTCCGTCCAAGACTCTTTCTCTAGTTGCATACACCGATGCAGATTGGGCAGGATGCCCTGACACTCGTCGCTCCACCTCTGGCTATTGTGTATACCTGGGTGACAATCTTCTCTCTTGGTCATCCAAGCGGCAGTCTACCATCTCACGGTCCAGCGCTGAGGCCGAATACCGTGGTGTCGCAAATGTGGTTGCCGAATTATGCTGGCTCCGTAATCTGCTTTTAGAACTTCAGCATCCAGTCACACGTGCCTCGTTGGTTTACTGTGACAACGTGAGCGCCATCTATTTGTCAGGCAACCCAGTTCAACATCAGCGTACCAAACACATAGAGATTGACATTCACTTTGTTCGTGAACAAGTTCACCGTGGAGCTGTCCGAGTTCTTCATGTCCCTTCGCGACATCAGATTGCTGACATCTTTACCAAAGGCCTTCCCCGTGTGCTATTTGATGATTTTCACTCCAGTCTCAGCATTCGTCCACCCTACGCTTCGACTGCGGGGGTGTAATAGATTATGTAATTATGTAAATAATTAAATGTAATTGATTTGATTATAATCTCCCCAAAAATAGGAGATTCGGTTTGTATTTGTATCTATATAATGATTGTAAATGAATGAGAGGAAGGCAAGCATTTACACATTCCTTCACATATATCGTAAATTGATATTGTTTCTAAGACTGTGTTACACGAAGTAAACTTTATGATAGAAAAAGCTATACTCAGAAATAAACTTAAAGTTGCACATAATGAATTATGACATATTCATGTATTACTTTTCAAGACCAATAAATAATAATTATACAAACATAAAATGAGGTTCCGTTTTCATGAAATTATGCAATTGTACGATAAAAGTCAATTGTAAGTTGTAACCATAATTGTTGTAATTTTGGGGAAACAATGAATTCGACATGGTAGTGTCAAATCCCAGGGGTCTCTCTTGAGGGTTGATTACAGCTTGGGATCCAAAAGTCTTTTCAGTCTGTTCCTCGATTATTAACAGAATTTTGTGTTGACTTCAGGGTTTATTAATGAGGTAAATACAAAAGTAAACATCTTGAACGTATATGCTCCTCAACGAGATGGGGAAAAGAAGGTACTTTGGAATACTCTACTGAATGTTATGTCTAGTGAAGATGGTATGTGGGTTTGTTTGGGAGACTTTAATGCGGTCCGATACCAGGAAGAAAGAAAGAGGTTGAAATTCAACTACTCGGTGCAAAATATTTTAATGAATTCATAGATGAAGCCGGGCTAAAAGAATATTGTATGAAAGGGTTTCGGTATACTTTTGTGTCAGTTCAGGGATCGGAATTGAAAATGAGTAAGATTGATCGGTGCTTAGTGTCCGCTGATTTTTTTGACAAGTGGCCAGAGGCATGTCTTCGTGCTTTACCCCGATACTTATCAGACCATAGTCCCTTATTATTATCAATTGATAATAAGAACTATGGTGCTCGCCCTTTTCGGTGGTTTAATTCTTGGATTGATAGGGAGGGTTGCAAGGATTGATTCGTGATACTCTAGAAAAGGCTTTGCATTTGGGCCCTCCTGACAAAGTTTTGATGATGAAGCTGAAAGATTTGCGTTCTGTTTTGAAAACCTAGAAGTGGGATGTGGATTTAAAAGAAAAGGAAGATATGAGATGCCTTAAAGATGATCTCCAAATCCTTGAAAAGATTGCTGAACAGAGAGATTTAGTTGAACATGAGCAATGGTCTTGGACCGAGTGTCAAAATCGTATCAGAGATCTACAAGCGGCGCACAACAAAGATGTGAGACAAAAATCTAGGTGTCGCTGGGCGAATCTTGGCGATGAAAATACGACATTTTTTCATCGTATCATTAATGGTAGGAAAGCGATTAACCGTATTCCTGGATCATTAGTTGACGGGGAGTGGGTTTCGAAGCCGAATTGGGTGAAGAGAGAAGTTTTGAAGTATTTTAGATCTCATTTTCAGATAAAAACAAGAAAAGACCGAATCTTAGAACTGGGAACCTGAAGACGATCTCGCAACAATCTGCCGATTTTCTTATTACACCGTTTTCTAGAGAAGAAATCAAGGAGGCTGTTTTTCGATTGTGGGATTGATAAAGCACCGGGCCCGGATGGTTTCAATTTTCATTTTGTGCGAAGTTTTTGGGAGTTTTTGGAAGACGATTTTTATAAGATTATGTCTTATTTTCACAGCCCAGGGGTGATTAATAGGGGTTGTGGGTCTTCGTTTATCACTTTGGTCCCAAAAATTAAAAATCCCACGAGTCTAAAAGATTACAGACCAATCACTTTGGTGGGAGTTATAAGTAAAGTGATTTCTAAGATCCTCGCTTTGCGCCTCAAGAATGTTATCGGCTCAATTATTTCGGAAGACCAAACAGGATTTTTAAAGGGGAGGAACATCTTGGATGGTCCATTAATGGTCAATGAGGTTCTAAGTTGGTTGAAAAAGAAGAATAAAAAAGCGTTTCTAATGAAAATTGATTTTGAAAAGACATATGATAACGTGAATTGAAGGTTTTTGATATCGATTCTCAAGCAAATGGGCTTTCCGAATATATGGTGTCGATGGATACAAGGGATTCTTGAGTCTGCGCGCTCTTCTATTCTTGTTAATGGATCCCCCACCTTTGAGTTCCAATGCGGGAAGGGTTTAAGGCAAGGTGATCCACTCTCTCCTTTTCTTTTTCTAATTGTTATGGAAGCTTTGTCGTCTCTTTTTTATAAAGCTGAAGAAAAAAAGGAATTTGCTGGTATAAAATTGGGAAATGAGGGCTTATTTTTGTCACACCTTTTCTATGCGGATGATGCTCTTATTATGGGGGATTGGACGGAAGAGAATGTTCTAAACATGGCTCGGATTTTGCGTATTTTTTACATATGTTCGGGGTTAAAGATAAACATCCATAAATCTAGTTCGAGGTTGGGGTGTCTTCGAATGATGTCTTAGTTATGGCTGCTACCTTAGGGTGTTGTGTTGGTGACACCCCGTTTGAGTATTTGGGGATCAAGGTTGGGTCTAATATGAAATGGTGTGTGAATTGGAGAAAAGTAGTTGAAGTATTTGAGAGCCGATTGAGTCTTTGGAAAGCCAAACTCCTTTCTATAGGTGGCCGAGTTATATTAATAAAATCAGTCCTTGAAAGCCTCCCGGTGTACTACTTCTTATACAAGGCCCCGGTCAAGATTAATGATTCGTCAAAAAAGCTTATTAAAAGATTTTTGTGGGCGGGGTCGGATCATAATAATAAAATTCATTGGGTTGCTTGGGAGAGATTGACGGGTCCTAAAAAAATGGGTGGGTTGGGTCTCACCAAGTTAAAAGACTCTAACGAGGCTCTTTTAGCTAAGTGGGTTTGGAGATTCAAGAGCGAAGATAAAAGTTTGTGGAAAAAAGTAGTTGTCCCTTGCCACCAATGTAGACGAAGATGTTCGTTTATTCCTATTTCTGCCGGTTCAACCGGGGTGTGGGCTGCCATAGCACGGTTAGGGGAGAAGCTCAAATTCGGGGAAAAAAATTTTACCAGTTGCTTTCGAGGATCTTGTGGTAATGGTACGGATATCCGTTTTTGGCTTGACCATTGGATCTTAGATGACACTATGAAAAACAAATTCCCTCGGCTTTTTAGTTTGGATGATAAAAAAGATTGTCTTATAAGGGATAAGTGGAATGGGATGGTGTGACGGGATCGTGGAACGCTCTTACAGCTGTGCAGAGGACTGCAAAAGACTGCAGTGCGGAGATTCTTATGCTGTTAGCGGTTTTGCAGCAGGTCCGCATCCATAATCGGGCTGATGTCTGGTCTTGGTATGGTTCGGGTTCAAAACCATTCTCGGTCAAAGCTGTAAAACAATTAATTCTGAAGAACATGCTATACGATAATTGGTACAGGTTCAGATGGGTTAACTGGGTGCCGTTAAAGTGTAACATCTTTGCCTGGAGATCTGAGATGGATCGTATCCCTACAGCTTTAGCTCTGGCCAGAAGAAGAGTTTATCTTGAAGATCAGGTTTGTTCGTTATGTCGTTTTGATGCAGAATCCTCGGTTCATTTGTTTTCTGGGTGTGATTTTTCCTTCAGCGTTTGGAGTGCTATTGGGGCTTGGTGTAACATCAAGTCGATGTTCGCCTTTCAAGTGAGCGACTTCTTGGAAATGGCTAGATTCTCGACTGATGATAGAAGAGGATGGAAACTTATTCAAAGCATCATCATCGTCACTATGTGGGTTTTATGGGATGCCCTTAATAAGAGAATTTTCAATCATAAGGATCCGAAGGTTTATGAGGTGATTAACAATGTTAAGTCAATGTCGTTTTTTTGGATTAAGAATAGGAGCTTGTTTAAAGATATTGTTTGGGTAGATTGGGTTAAAAATCCATTGTATATGTTGTAGTTGTTTTGTGTGCCGGTCCTTGTTTTGAGGACTCGGTCGGTTGTTAATGAAATTTACAGTTCAAAAAAAAAATTATATTTCTATTGGGTCTTTAGAACTTTAGAACGGTTTTACTTAAGTTTAATTGGAGTTGGATCATCAAATTTAACAAATGGTGTCTATGCATGGATTGTCACCATCGTTGGATTGCCTTCATAAGGTCACTATCTAACATCTAATAAGCAGGGGTGTAATCATGTCGGGTTGGCGAGTTGAAGAATTTTAGGTTGGTGGGTAGAATAGGTACCCCGTACACTCGAATACAAGCCATATTTTGTTTGTGTTGGGCACACTTAAAAGTTCAAACCGGTTCATGTCGTGTCTTGCAAGGTTCATTTGCTAATATGATTAATAACTAGTGACTTACTAACGATTTAATCAACTAATGACTCGAGCTCAAATGAACATTTTTGTGATTAGTGTCTTCTTAATTGGTTTTGTTTTTCTATCTCTCAGTCTCAATCAATAAAGGTTAAGTATATTCAGCTCAAGGTTATTATAGTATTCGAAAGAAATGATTGAAAATTTGATAGTTAGAACTAGTGGATAAAACAAGAGGCCAGGAAGTTTTTCGCGTACAAATTCAGTGAACCTATGCAGTCTCGCCCACTGTTCCCCTGTCCAAACATTAAACAATTATCCTCATTAGATGCGGAAAGTCTAATTAGCCCATTTTCACTTCGGGAAGTCAAAGAAGCTGTTTGGGATTGTGGTAGTGAGAAGGCGCCGGGTCTAGATGGTTTTACCTTTGGTTTCCTCAAGCACTTCTGGGAACTTTTTAAAGACGATGTCATGAAGGTCATGGACGAGTTTTATCTCAATGGTGTGATAAACAAAGGGTGCAGCTCATCCTTTATTGCACTCATTCCCAAAGGAGTGAACCCGATTAATTTTAATGACTTTCGGCTCATTAGCCTAATCAGATGCATATCCAAATTGATCTCCAAAGTTATGGCTAACCGGTTATAGGGTGTAATTGGGTCTGTTGTATCATAATATCAATCCCGGTTCCTGTCGGGCAGGAATATTTTGGATGGCCCACTTATCTTGAATGAACTCGTTTCGTGGGTTAAAAATTTTCACTTCGAAGAGTTTATCTTGAAAGTCGATATGGAAAAGGTGTACGACACAATCAGTTGGAGTTTCATTATCTCTGTATTGCACCAAACGGGGTTCACAGACAGATGGGTAATGTGGATTAGAGGTATTCTTGAATCGGCGAGAGCTTTGGTCCTGATAAACGGTTCGCCCTCAGATGAGTTCCAATGTTTTCGAGGAGGAAGACAAGGTGATCCACACTCTCCATTCATCTTTATTATAGCAATGGAAGCACTTACAAGTTTTATCGGGAAAGCGAAAGAGGTCGGTCTGATAAGGGGTATACGGCTGCCCAATGACGGCCCAGTTATGACCCACCTAATGTATGCGAACGATATCGTACATATGGGTGATTGGGGTGAAAACAATATTCAAAACTTAATAAGACTCATGAGATGTTTCTTCCTTGTGTCTGGCCTCAAGATGAACTACAAAAAGACAAACTTATATCATATTGGTGTTAGTGAGAATGTGGTTCAAACCATGGCAGCGGCAACAAATGTAATTTAGGAAGGTTGGCATGTATGTATCTAGGACTGCCGGTGGGGGCCAATATGAACCAAGCAAGGTTTTGGGGTGGGGTTATTGAAGTAGTTAAAAAGCGATTGTCAAAATAGAAAGCAAAGAACTTGTCAATTGGGGGCAGAGTTGTGCTGCTTAGGGCTACTTTGGACAGCCTTCCCCTTTACTCCTTTAAATTTATAAAGCTCCGAGAGGGGTTCTTGACACACTAGAAGCTCTTAAAAGGCGATTTTTTAGGGCGGTACTAAAGATAAATCAAAGACCAATTCGGTAGCATGGGAGAGGGTTATTGGGCCAACAGAAAAAGGGGGTCTCGGGTTGGGATCATGAAAGCGATGAATGAAAGTTTGTTGATGAAGTGGTGGTGGAGGTTTAAACAAGAAAAAAGCGCTTTATGGAAACGTGTAGTCTTGGCCGTTCATCATCATCCGAATTCATGGGCATACTTTCCAGTAAAAGCGGGAGTATCGAGCACATGGAACACCATAAACATATTAGAAAAGGAGCTTGTAGACAACAATCTAGATGTTTCAACCTTAATGAGGGGTAAAGTTGGAAATGGTGTAGAAATCCGATTTTGGGTGGACTAGTGGATTGGGGACTGTCCGTTAAAGGTCCGTTTTAAAGCTTTGTTTATGCTTGAAAAAAAGAAAAATGTTTCGGTTGCTCATAGGTTGAGTTGTTGGGAATTGAAGCATAATCCATGTGGGCCGACTGAAGTGCAGGAAATGTTACATTGCAGCAGCTTGATTGCAGGAATGGAGCTGTCTTCGGAACAAGATAAATGGGTATGGGAAAGCAACTCGGATTTCTTATTCTCGGTAGCAAGTGCAAGGAAATTGCTGACTCAATACGCTACTCCTTTCTGCCCTTTTCCAGTGGATAAAAGGGGTGCCTAAGAAGGTAGGAATTTTTGGATGGAGGGCTATACAAGATCACTTGCCGACTCTCAAAGGCCTGAAAAGAAGAAATTTGTTCCACGGTCCGGCCATCTGCGGAGTAGGTGAAGATGATGTCGACCACTTGTTTACGGGGTGCTATGTCGCTTCAGTGCTATGGCATAGAGTCAGCTCATGGTGCGAGCTGCAGTCACTCTATGCGTTTAATGTCAAAGATTTACTAAACGTGCACATGGAGATTAATACAACTGAGGAGAAGTGAAGCTTGGTGAGATTCATAGTTTTGGCAGGCTGTTGGGTGATGTCGTGTGGATTAAGGTCACTTAAACTTCTGTTTCTTAAATTGACAATTTTTCCGGTGGAAATGACAAGACTCAATGAAAAAGGTAATTAAGATGAGACTTTAAGTTAAAACACTTGGTCAAGTTTAAAATTTATAAAAATTAAACGATACTTGCTAATTGTTCTAAACCCACACAATAGGCAAGTGTACCTATCGAATGTAGTATAGACTCAAGCAAGTACTGAGTATCGAACCCAAAGACACGACTTCCCCTACTCAGCCTTAAGTTGCTTTCTAATAAAAGTAAAGATAGAAATGAGAGAGAGCGAGAATAACCAACATAGAAATCAATATCCACAAGAAGTGTTGCTTGGGGATCCAACTAACTTTGGGATGGATTAATAGTAATTACTTAATTAAGTGGTGTATTCAAGTTGCACACTTGTGCTTAATTTTGAGTTGCTTAATGATGCATTCTCTAGAGGTGACTGTTTTCTCATAACTAGTTTATGTTCTTGTTTAAAGTGAGGGTCTCCCAACCGGTAAGCTCACCTCTAACAATGAGGGGACGGACTACTCAAGACTATTCTTGCCCAACCCCGAAGAATCCACCTCCCAGTGTTGCAATAAAGACATCTAACTACTTTAAACTTTTATGAATGACTTGCCGGTGGCCGGAGCATGGCCGAACAAGCTACCACTTGATATCATAAAGGAGTCGTGACTAACCAGAACACGTGCATCCCCTACTTGAATTAATTAAACTATCAAAAAGTTATTGACCTATTACTAACTGTGCAGCAGTATAGTAATGGAAGAAGATAACGACCGTCCGCTTCCAACACAGGTTCACCAATTCTTGGTTTGCGCCAAAGCTAACACATAGACAATGAAGCTAAGTCGCACAACCAAGTCTTGGCTTATCAATAGGATCAAGTATAAAGACCGTACCGACCCTAAGGGAGATTTTGATAGCCAAGGATCAAGCCACAAAGTGTGATTGTTTCCAAACACAAATGGGCCAATCTCTACACGTGGAGTTAAAGTTAGCTTACAAGTGCATGGGTTTTTACACACCATGGGTACACTCATAAGTCCCTCCACTTTCTGTCAAAACACCCACAAGACCAAATACTAAGTGTTAGTTTAAATTAATTCATCAAACAAAGTTTTAAAGTAGAAAGAATTAGACAAGAACATAAAACACCACTCAAGAAATAAAAACTATATAATCCATTACCAAAGAAGTCTTCACCCTAACAATACTCAAGAATCCTAGCCAATGATTGGCATTACAACATGCACTCTAAGTTGGTTGTTCAAATAACACATAGTAGTGGTTGTTTGGAGGATCAAAGAGGGTTTTTGGGATGATTTGTAGTGATCCCAAGCTCCAAAGGTCACTTACAAGACCCTCAAAATGGCAGAAATGTGGGAGAGATTAGGGTGGAAAGGATGGATGAAGGGATGCCCAAAATGTGGAGTGGAGGCCTCTATTTATAGGCAAATCAGCCTAAGCACCCCCATGCTTAAAGTTCTGGCACGCCCATGCTCGACAGTAGGTACTCTTACAGAGTCCCTTCTGCAGAAGCTGTTTGTCCTTGGGGGCTGCACGACCATGCTTAGTTTTGTGTAACCGTCTTGTTAGTTTGTCGGTTGGGATCCTTGGGGAGCACGTCTTTAAAGGCACGGTCGTGCACAGGTGTTTGGCACGCCCGTGCAAGCCTGTAAATTGACTCTTTGCCTTCTGTTGACCTGGAAATGTTGACTTGTTGACCAGGACAGTTGCACGACCGTGCCTGCATCTAGCAGAGCTTCAAAGTCTTCAATTCCTCATCCGTTAGTGTCGTTTTGTGCCGTATTTCACTCCTAGACTTCAAAACTTGCATGTGGGAAACAAGGTTGTTGTACCATGTACCATTTTGTCCCCCAGAAGCTTGTTCTCCACTCAAAATGTGCCTTTATTCTTCCTTTTTGTTTTTTTTCTTCCAAGAACCTGCATTTATCTTATAGAACATTTTAGCTATATTTTATAAAGATAAAAGCATAATAAATGTGCAAAAAGGAGGATAATTACATATGTAAAACATATTAAATATTCGGCACATCATTGGGCGATATGGTTAGCACGAAATGAGGCCATTTTTTATGGGAAAAGAGTCAACCTGGATGGGTATTTGGTGAGGTCCAACCGATGACGTTTATATGGGTCAAGCACAAACTTAAACAAACAAGATGGGTGTGGGAGAATTGGGTAGCATTTGACATTCCTTTAACTTGATTGTAATTCTCTTTTAGTCTGTATGGGTGTTGTATTGGGTGTTGTAATTCGGATGATGCTAGTGTCTCACTAGTCACAGCCTTATAAATATTTTTTGGGTATGGAATGAATTTAAGTTTGCCAATCAAATAAAAAAATAATTAGCAATTGTCATTGTTGACCAGTTTTTAAAGCCCAGTACCAACCCATTATAACCTCCGTGTTGACCAATACTTGATATATATAACACACTTCATAAATATCAGTATTCAGAAAGAAAAAATATTTATCATGAATTAATAAAATAAGAGTTATAAATAATAATGATAATTTTCTAGTATTTTTTTTAGCAAACCATCCAAAATTTCATTCCATGCCAAAAGACCATATTTCTAACAAGGTGCTATAAAGAGGGTACAAGATACACCAAAAGTCACCAAGACAATTACTCAAAATAAATTTACATCGTATTTCAACCATTTGTCTAGAGTTAAAGCTTTCCATGCCGCCTAAATCTTCAAGGTGAGATATGTGTTCTCTTTAATATCTTCTATCAATTTGTCACTGAACTGGAATGGCCATTGAAAATTCTTTTCTTTTTATGTCTTCCCAGATAGTCCAGAGAGTCTTTATTATGATAAAATTCATCGCCTTCTTACGTTTGGCTTTCCTGAACAGCCCAAATAAACCATTGACCATATCAAATAAAGCTACCTCGGTAGCTTCCATCCATATCCCCAACGCCCACTAGATAGTTTTAGCAGCAATACAGCTAACCAAAACATGATCCACAGTCTCCTCTATGTAACCGCATCTAGCGCAAGGTTGGTTAGCAATAGCAACACCTTTTCGCTGAAGTTCAAAAATAGTAGGAATCCTATTTGCTAAGGCTTCCAAATGAAAGAATTGACTTTGGGGTAGCCCATTTAATCCATACCATATGCGTTTGAGCAATAGTACATATGCCCGCGAGTTGGATCTCCTTTCTAACTGATTTCACAATGAACTCTGTACCTCCGGTGTCTAACCAACCCAATGAATCTTCATATTTAGTAATGTCACACCCTCAAATTGCACTTGTAGGGTTTTACCGCGAGGCTCGTGACACACCAGGATCCAAGTCAAAGGTCACATAGAACGACAACTGTATGCATAAAATAACGTTCGAAAACAACCACGCAGTTCAAAAGTTTAGCGGAAGCATAAATAAGTTTTACAATCCAAACTCCAATGTAAATAGTTTCAAAATAGTTCAAAGATGATTATTTAAACGATGCATGAGATGAACGGACGTTGTGGACTCCAGTGCACCCTAAAGTCGCGCAGCTACCTTAGCGACCTGAGAAAACATGCTATGTTTGTCAATATACAATATTAGTGAGTTCACAAGTTTTATATTTGCAAAAGTAAGTAAGTGTTTGAAAACCAGACCCACATAATCCTTACATCTATACCTGATGCTAGCCAGACATCATTATATGATACTAAAGCATCATGAACCTTTGCTGAAGGTTAGTAAGTTGCCTTGTTTCCCCGCCACCGGTCATCACTAGATGCCGTAAGTTAGGTAGGACAAATACGCACCCGCTCGACCTCCAGTCGACACGAGTGGGTATTGCCGGGCCTAATAGATCTATTCACACTCTCCCCGCTATGTTTCCACATATTCATGGTTCAAAAGTTAGAAGGACTTTAGATAAATGTCGCTTAGTGCACATGTGATATAATGTAATATATTTGATCTAAAACATTAGTGCATGTTTCTCCCCCAACAGGAAAACAGGAAAAGATGTTGTGAAACTCACCTTAGGTTGCGTCTTTAACAATAGGTATGAAAATCAGGTATGTGATAGTTCCAAATACCAGACACCTTTCATAAAATGTTTCTAAGTGTTTGACTGATGTTATGTTTGTCTAATAACCCTTGGTTGTCCAAACCGTGACTTTGTATGTTTGCGTAAACGTTTGACTTTGACACGACCTCACAAGACTAGACATCCCGTTGGTGATCCGTTATATCCGTTTATCAATTAAGTACAAGTTCTCCGATAACGACATGTAGGTATGATGTGCCTGGTTTTAGTAATTAGAAAAGATGTCATTTTTCCCGGTGCCAAAAACTTGATGTGTTAATTTCAAAATATTCATTTGGGAAAAAGATTATTTTTTACTAAACCGTTAAACAAATTTTAAATTTATAAGTAAAAGATAATTACTTAGAAACTAAAACCAACACATAGGCAGAGAACCTAACGTGTATAGTATAGGTTTCTAGGGTAAATACCGAGTATCGTATTCCAAAGAACACACTTTCCCCTACTCAACCTTTCATCACATTAACTAAACGGGTTTTGAAAAAGAAAATAAATCGGAGGGGTTCTAAAGGAAAAATAGATTTTGAAAAAGGTTTGGTTTTATAATACAAAAGATAAAAAACAGTAGGGATAGCAAAAATGTACATCTCGGGGACCCTCCGTATAAGTAGTCAATTTTATTAATAAAAGCAGTATTAAGTTTATTATCGGTGAGGAAAACATGGGTGAACGGTCCCTTTAGAGTTGGGGATGGGAAAAGAAATAAATAAGGAATGACGTTCTGGCAACTCTATGGGCCACGCATAGGGGAAGTTTACGAGTCCCCATAAAGGTGTCTTCAGATTGTTGGCCCGTAAGCAGGTCTTCTCCTGATTGACAATGCGGTGTTACTTAACTCACACTGCCGTGGCAGCTTTTTGTAAAGTTTGAGTCCTGCTTTTTAGGCACTTCCCAAACCACCGCCAAGCAACTCGTTTAAGCATTGGGTTCTCTAATTTATCTTCTTAAATTTACGTAGAGGCTTAATTCTGACCGGGAATCCCTTCCACCTCTCTCAACTCTCGCTTTTTGTACCAAAGGATCTCACATGTCATTAGCTTGTGTGACGGGGGATCCTCTAAGAGGTTAACGGCTTTGTACTAATGAGAGCTGGATAAAGTATCCTTGTTTAAATTATCTTTTAAAAGTGATAACTTAATAATTTATTGATCAGATAAATTTAAGTTTGATTTAGTGATCATGTGACTTAACAAACCCAACCCATAACCTCCGAGATGAATGAAGTCTTTAACAAAAGTGGAACATAATCCTAAGGGTGTGCAGTCCGAAGATCACTGGTGCACCCGTAGGGAATCCTCCCTTTACCAAGAAAGTCACTTCTACATCTGGTAAGAACCAGAAATGTGTCACTCAGATCTGGTCCACTTCAGAAGACATTGCTTGGAGCCCGGTTTGGATATCAGAAACCCGAAGGATCTGTCTCAATACCGATTTCCTTTCCTTGGATCTAGCTCGGGATTACCAGAAGCTGTACGAACCCCACGATAGTTAATTTTATTATTTATGTTACGGTTGATTTTAAAGGTTGTTAAGTTAATAACTAATTGAACCTATCACAAAGATAAACAAACAAGAATTAGTTAGAAAGATAAACACACCGAATAACTAAAAATAAACTTATACAAATAATAAAAGTCTACAAATCGAAATAGGTATGGAGGATACTAGATGGATACAACCATAAATGATAATCAACACATGAACATGGATGCTTCCAACTCATAGACAAGCCTTCCAACTCCTTGATTCTATGTATCTAATGTGATCCTCACAACCCTCGATGTTTTATTGCATGTAACTACTCCTACGATTCCATTCTCGGCCAAGATAATCAAGGTAGGATGATTTTGAACCTTGGTGGGATGTTAGGATGGCCCTAAGGCCTCCCACAAGTCCCCAAGATCTCTGGAAGAATCTTGGAAGTCGACCCAAGAAGGCACAAGAAGGAATACCAAATGATTGAGATGAGCTTGCTATTTATAGAGCTGCCAGGTGAAGCACGGGCATGCTCAAGAGTGGTGCACGGTCGTGCACTTTTCCAACGTATGTCCTCTTGCTGCAAAATCTGTATTTTCTGTACTTCAGATCGTGCACGGGCGTGCCAACTGATGTGCACGGGCGTGCCTAATAACAAAGTATTTTTTCTTGTCTCTCAAGTTAGATACGTTGTCTTCTAGCGTGTAGGACTTCTGTGCAAGTGAGCATGGGCGTGCTTGGTCAACCCCGGGTCAGTTTTATCATCGTTTAAGCCCTGTAAAGGTCTTTACACATACTTGGAACATGCTTCGGGTCTCGTATTCTCAGGAATCTCCGGTTTTGGCTGTTTTTACCCGAAAATCACCTGTTTTTGGGTTTGAATTCCAATTTCCTGATAAACACAAATAGGAACAATTAAGTAACTATAATTATCAATTTAAGCTCAATTTTGTCCTATTATGAGACTAATAATGCATGTTTTATATGTGTAATTGATGGCACATCACAATACCCCACACTTAGACTGTTGCTTGTCCTCAAGCAAGCAAATAAAAGTCTACCTAAGGCAAGCAGCAATTAGCAAATCCTCAATCCACTTATTTATTTTTTTGTAAGAAAAATAAAACTGCATGACACGCCTACTTAACCCTTGGATTATGCTCAAACCTATACCTGCTCACAATGTTCACTCAACACTCAGGTTTTTCTTTTTGGTGAGTTTTTGGGGTGAACACTCAAGTCCGAACCGAAGTCGACACAAGTCATAGGCTTGTATGCAAATCAAGTCCTCGTCTCTAAACTGAATAACTATGGTAAATCAAGAGGGCATTAACATGGTTGTAATGTAGGGGTGCTAAAACTACTAAAGTAAAACAAAGATTTTTTTTTTACTATACACAAAGGGGGATGAGTCACCAAACCGCGATGGACCGTCACAGTTGAGAAGCAGCAAGACGTGGAGGCGGGCACAACTTGTTCAGCAGCGATTTCTAAAAGGAGTTTAGTGTTTATTCCTTGATCCTTCATCATCGCTATCTCGCACTTCACAATGTAGTCGATATTGCTTCTTTCTTGATACGGCGCTCGGCTTTGTATCGAATAGCGCCCTCCTGGATCAGCATCGTATACTCAAACTGTCAGTGAGTCATATTCTTCCTGCACCTGCCTTCATAAGACCAATTTCCACACTTGATACGTCTTTCATACCGTTTGGCTAGTCTCTTGGCAGCAGTTTTTGATTGTCCACAAAATGGTGAATTTTGCTCCATCTGTCGGCATAGTTTTCTTTCATCAGTCGTCTTCTCAAAAATAATTTGAATCAGCTCTGGAGGCAGACGTGGCTGAGCGAAGTGGAAGCACGCAAGCAAGTGTTTATCCATCGGATGCATCTTGAGAAAGTGAGGGGGGAGCAAGAGAGAGATGAGAGATCAAAGAGAGAATGTAGAGAGAGCAGAGAGCAGGAGATACACACACACACACACACACACATATATATATATAGAGAGAGAGAGAGAGCAAAGTTCCAGTTCTTTAAGGTCTCACCGGTCAAATACCAAATTTTTATCTTTGAAGAACTTTTATTGCTTGTGGGCTCTCTTTTTGGGTCTCTCTATTTATTTGGGCTCTCTTTTTATTTTGGGCTCTATCATATGTTTTTTATAGAAGATCTCCGTGTTGGACCCATCTTGTGTTGTTCCCCCCTTTTTGACAATGACATCACCCTTTCTTGCTTGCGGTCGCGAACCTCAATGATGACTTGCTTATGGTTTTAAAGGTTGTTTTTGGCTTGGAAATGGTGATTTTAGGGCAAAACGGGTTTATAGAGGTTAGGGTTTGAGAGAGAGCACTTGGGGTGAGTTAGGGTTACACAAATACCAAGTATCGTATTCCAAGATAACACACTTTCCCTTACTCAACTTTTCATCAATTAATTGATCGGATTTAAAAAAAGAAAATAAAACGGATGGGTTCTTAAAAGAAAATAGTTTTGAAAAAGGTTATGGTTTTATAAAGTAAAAGATAAAATAGTAGAGTATACTAATATGCACATCTCAGGGCCCTCCGTATAAGCAGTTAAATTTATTATTAAAATTAATAATTTAAGTTAATTAAATGTGAGGAAGACGAGAGGGATCTTGAAGTGTTGACTCCTTTATAGAGAAGCGGGGCCACTACTAAGTAGAATGCATAACCCTCAAGTGTGGGCCCACATGAGAGTACTCCGCCAGGTTATCGCGTATAGCGGGCTTCTCAAACCGCGGTCAAGTCTCTGATATTTGAACTTATTTTCTTCTTGAATTGGAGGCTTAAATTCCGACCTGGAACACCGTGCACCTCCCTTAACTCTCGTGTTTCGTACCGAAGGATCTCTCCTTAGGGTTAATCCCGAGTTTGACCAACAGCGTATCCCCTAAGAAGGTAACGATCATGAAGACCGAGGGATCTCTCTTACAGTTAACTCAGGAGACTCGTATCCCCATTGGCTAACGGTGTTGTACTAACGAAGAACTAGAAATAGAATCTTTAATTTATTATCTTTTGAGTGACACCTTATTATTTAGTGATCAATTAAATATAAAGTTGGTTAGATGAATGACAACTTAATAATCAACCCATAACCTCCCGAGATGAATGAAATCCTTAACAAAGTTGGAACATAATCCTAAAGGCGTGTAATCCGAAGATCACTGGTGCGCCCGTAGAGAATCCTCCCTTTTGCCAAGAAAGTCACACAACTACTGATTGAAACCCTTGATAAAGGTGGAACATAATCCTAAAGGCGTGCAATCCGAAGATCACTGGTGCGCCCGTAGGGAATCCTCCCTTTACCAAGAAGATCATTCAGTCATCTGGTATGTACCAGAAATGTGTCACTCAGATCTGTTCCACTTCAGAAGCCGTTGCTTAGAATCCGGTTTGGATATCAGAAGCCCGAAGGATCTGTCTCACTACCGGTTTCCTCGCCTTGGATCTAGCTCGGGGCTACCAGAAGCTGATTATACTCTATTTGTTTAATTAAGTTAGAGTATTTAGGTTAATAAATTAATCATCATTCAAGCCTACCACAAAGATAAACAAACAAGGATTAGAAAAAGATAACACAACAAATAACTAAAAATAAACTACTTCTACTAATAATAAAAGTCTACAAATTGAAGTGGGTTCGAGAATATTGAAAAGATACAACCATAACAAATAATCAACACATGAACATGGTTGCTCATAGACAATCTCTCCATCTTCAAGTGATATGCATCTAACATGATCCTCACGACCCTCGATGTTTTATTGCATAAACTACTCTACGATCCCATACTTGAGTGAATCAATGTAGGACGAGGCCTAACCTTGGTCCTAAGGCCTCCTAAGGGACCCCAAGATCTCTACAAGACCTCTGGAACTCGACCCAAGAAGTGCTCAAGTCAAGGTGGAATGGGATGATCAAATAGTGAAGGTTAGCTTGCTATTATAGAGTTTCAGGTGAAGCACGGGCATGCCAAGGGCGTGCTCGTTGTCACACGTACGTTTTGTTGCTGTTTGGCAGATGCTGTCTGTCCTTATTGTCTCAAGCACGGTCATGCCAAGGGGATGGGCACAGGCGTGCACTGCCTGCTGAGTATGTTTTCATGCTTTCCATGTTTGCTGCGTTGTCTTCTTGTTTGCAGGGCCTTCGTGTAAGTGAGCATGGGTGTGCTTGGTCACTCCCGGAATGATTTGATCACTATTTAAGCCCTTGGATTGTCCTCAAACATACAGGGAACAGGCTGCAAGTCTCGTATCTTCAGGAATCCCCAGTTTTTTGCTTGTTTTTACCCGAAATCCTCTGTTTCCGTCTTGGAGCTTCTGTTTCAAGAGAAATACAAATAGGAACGAATTAAGCACCAAATATCATTAATATAATCCTAATTGTAACCTATTAAGAGACTGTTTATGCTTATTTTTATATGTTAATTTTGTGAGTTATCAATCAGCAAGTAATATATTGATCGTATGTCCATTATTTATCAGTCCCTTACCATTAGGTTATTGTTTCACCTACGAACGGGATACAAGACTCGTACACCAGTGTTCCCGGTGATTCCTTGAATCCTCGAACCGTGACTAGTGTGTGTAAACCGACTCCCAATGATTCCCTGAATCACCGAACCGACTCAACAAACCCGTTGAGTTCGTTTAATAATTGTTTTGCTAAGGTAGACTTAAGTGTTTTTTACAAATATTAACCTGAGTTTTAGGGTTGTCACATCATCCCCCTGTTGAAAGAATTTTCATCCCGAAAATTGTTCGAAGCTGCTAGGAATGAAAGGAAAATTTCCAGTTGCTAAAGTATTCCCCTGTTGAAAAGAATTTCGCCCCGAAATTCAGTTTGCTTCACCAGTGACAGGTTTTGATTTCTCGAATAGGTGAGGATAATTGACTTTATTTGATCTTCGTGTTCCTATGTGAACTCCGATCCATGATTGGAGTTCCAACGAACTTTTACAATGAGTATTTTACTCCGGCGAAGGCTTCAAATCTAGAATTTCAAGTATTTCTTCAACGATACACAACTGATCATCGACTTTGATTTCATCAAGAGGGACAACAAGTGTTTCATCAGATAGACACTTATTTACGTTAGAGACATGGAAAATGTTATGCACGCTACCGAGTTCGGCTTACCACGCTTCCCAAAGCGTATAACGCCTTTCCACGAAGAGACTTTCAAGGGTACCATGTCACCGACTTGGAATTCCAACATTTTACGATGACGATCGGCAAGCTCTTTTGACAATCCCGAGCTGCTACCATGTGGTTACGGATTTATATGATATTCTAGAAAGTCTCGTACACAGGTTCTAGACCAGTGAGTTGGCTCTCGCCCACTTCAGCCTAACAGAGTGGAGATCGACATTTCCATCCATATAGGGCCTCGAACAGAGCTGTCTTAATGCTAGAATTGTAACTGCTGTTGTAAGAGAATTCCAGCAAAGGTAGGTGACTCTCCCAACTTTTGCCAAAATCGATCACACATGCCCGAAGCATGTCTTCTAATGTTTGAATTGTCCGTTCACTTTGACTATCAATTTGCGGATGATAAACTGTACTCATATCCAAACGAGTACCCAAAGACATTTGTCAAGCTTTCCAAAAAAAGAACCAAAACGAGAATCACGATCTAAAATGATAGAAATACGCACCCTGTGCCGAGAGACCACTTTCTTAAGGTATATGCGAGCCAACCACTCCATTTTCTCATTTTCCTTGATAGCCAGGAAGTGTGCAGATTTGGTTAAGTGATCGAGAATCACCCAAATGGTATCACAACCACTTGGTGATTTCAGAAGTTTAGTTATGTAATCCATAGAGATTTGTTCCCATTTTCAAACAGGAATTTCAGGTTGCTGGAGATGACTGGACGGTTTCTGATATTCAACCTTGACCTTAGCATAAGTCAAGCATTTACTTACGTATGAAGGTATCTCAGCTTTCATATTTGGCCACCAATAGAGTATCTTTAAATCCTGATACATCTTGTCTGAGTCAGGATGAATAGAATATCCGGGTTTATGAGCTTCATCCAAGAAAACCTCTCGCAAGTTACCGAACAACGGAACGCAAACGTGCTCAATGAAGTAGTGTAGGCCATCAGATTTATGCTCAAGATGTTTGTCAGCACCATGCATCATTTTAACTTTAAGGTTTCCTCCTTCAAAGCTCCTTGATGAGCAGAACGGATTTGGTCAGGCAGACCCGAATTAATGGTGAGCTGTAAAGCTCGAACAAAACGAGGTTTAACGGATTCATTTCTACTAAGGCGTCTGCCATAACATTCGACTTACCAGGATGGTACTTGATAGCACAATCATAATCATTAAGGAGTTCAACCCATCGACGCTGTCGCATGTTTAAATCCTTTTGATCGGTATAAATGGTGCGCTTGATACCGTACAAATAATGTCTCCAGATTGTTAGTGCAAAAACCAAAGCACCCAACTCCAGATCATGTATGGTGTACTTCTTCTCATGGACTTTAAGCTGACAAGAGCATAAGCAATAACCTTCTCACGTTGCATCAAAACACAACCGGACCTTGAACGGATGCGTCACAATATACAACGAAATCATTCGTTCCCTCAGGCAAGGATAGGATAGGTGCAGAATAGAGTTTAAGTTTCAACATCTGAAACGCCGATTCTTGAGCATCACCCCAGTTAAACTTCTTGTCTTTCTGGGTAAGAGAGGTGAGGGGTTGAGCAATTTTTGAAAATCCCTAAATAAAACAATGATTGTATCCGGCGAGACCTAGGAATTACCGCACCTCAGTTGGCATTTTCGGTGCTTCCTAGTCTTTGATGGCTTCTATCTTTGCTGGATCAACATGTATTCTCGTCTCATTGACTACATGTCCAAGGAATTGGACTTCGTACACCAAAAGTCATATTTGGATAACTTATCATAAAGTTGTTCTCATCTTGAGAGTTCCAAGATCAATACAAAACTCGACCTGACGCTGAGACGGGAGACCAGGCAAATCTTTAGTAAAAACGTCAAGAAAATCATGAACAACTGGAATGTCTTCAATCTTTTTCTCTTCAACAGCTAATTTAGAAACAAGTGCCACGATGACGGTATAACCTTTACGAAGGTACTTATGATCTTTCATACAAGAAATAATGCTCATAGGGATACCACTTTTCTCACCATGCACAGATAAGATTTCTCCATCAGGGAGTGGAAGTCAAATGACTTTATCAAAATAAATGATTACAACCTGATACTTAGTCAACCAATCCACACCAACAACGACATCCGGACTACCGAAGGCCATAGGCATAAGATCTATGAGAAAAGACAGACTCAAAAGTTCTAGGCGACACTTATTGAAAATGTGTGTAGCCTCAATGTGCTTACCATTAGCCAATTCTGCTAAATACTTAACCTCTAAAGGTGTAGGCACAATATCTAGCAACTGATTGAATCCAACAGATATAAAACTCTTATCGACAACAGTGTCGGGCTTCCCTTGAAACAATGACAAATGCGCGGGCATTCCTGCTACCACCCCCGTTGTTACCGTTCTCATTCTTTGCACCATCCGCCTAATTTAGTTTGGGGCAATCCGCTTGAAATGCCCTGTCTGACCACAATGATAGCATCCTTGATTAGGCTGAGGAGCTGCTGGTGGGTTTGATTTATCATTAAGCTTGACTCTGCAACTCTTGAATTAATGGTCACTTCTGCCACAACGCTGATACTGATACTTGTTACAAGACCAATGTGATGGTAGTTGCACTTGCCACACTTAGGATAGTTACCAGCATAGAAACCCAATTTCTGCCCCGACTGGGAAACAAGAGAAGAGTTTGAAGTTTCAAACTTCCTTTGCTCTTGTTTAGGTTGATTGGAAGTGAGGTTCCTGCCAGAGTTGTCCCACTTCCTCTTGTTTTTAGGGGATTTCAGAGCTGCACCCCTTGGAGCAAAACACCCTCATCCACTTTCTGATTTGTAAGCTTGTGGGATAGACGAATAGTCTTCTCAATGGTGGTTGAGTTTGATGTAGTCACCAACCACGTAATCTCAGGTACCAACCCAACAACATAATGCTCAATCTGCCTAAACATCGGCAAAACCAACCCCGGGCACATAACCGCCAACTCATGATGTTTGGTGGTGTATTCTTCGATCTCAGAACCCCCAATCTTATGGTTCCACAGCTGATGCTCCAACTTCTGCACTTCATCCCTAGGGAAGTACTGACTTCTCAGATGATGAGTGGATTCGGACCAAGGCATGGCGTTAGCTTCACCCAAGCCAAGGGTCTGGGTAATGGAGTTCCACCAAGTCAAAGCGGGTCCATCCAGAGTACCCGAAACATACTTAACCTGATTCTCACCGGGCAATTACACGTGGCAAACACAGGCTCAAACTTTTCGATCTACCTGAGCAGTCCCATTGCTTCCTCAGTACCGCTAAAATAATGTGGTTTGCAATCCATGAAAACCTTAAAAGTACAAATGGGCTGACCATGAGGAAGTGGTGGTGAAGGTACTTGCTTTTTAACAACATTTCCTATAAAAAACATTTAATACTGCTCAACCAAAAGATGACGATAACAGAAAACGGATGAGAGTAGTAGTAGTAGTAGTATTAGTAGTAAATAAATTTACTACCAAGGCCTTGAGCTTGGGCGGCCTGATAGGCAGCGAGAGCTGCAGCCACCTGATCTTGCATGAGATTGTTCAGCTCTTGCTAGGTCATACTGATGTTTCCACAACCTCGGTCATGACCACCATTATGTCCACCGCGTCTTCCTCTACGAGCAGCAGACATTCTTCTAATATCACAAACAAACAAGACATTAGAATCATCACAAGTAACAGACTTGTAGCAAATATGCTATAAGGGAGAAAGAGAGCATCCCAACTAGATGAAGCTATATTCAACTACAAAACCATCTAGCTAGAATGTCCAAGCTTGCTGGATAGATAAGCACCACAAGCTCATCCACACTAGAGTGCCATACAATAAGAATCTCTAAGTGAACATTCACTTAGAAGTGTACTAGGACAAGTACGAGTGCAAGATAGTGTGTGAGCAAGTGTTTCCATTGCAGAATAGACAATAGATAAATAGATGATGTAACATGTAAATGATGATGTCAACAACCCTGCAATGTTAGTTAATTCCCATTTGACTCGACTCTCAAGTGTGTGACCGTCTAGTGTGTGAGACTCGGCTTTAGACCATACTCTACATGCAGTCCTAGTTCGCTAACCATTGGCTCTTATACCAATCTGTCACACCATCAAATTCCACTTACGGGGTTTTACCTCGAGGCACGTGACACACCAGGATCCAAGTCAACGGTCACATATAACGACAACTATATGCATAAAATAACGTTCGAAAACAACCACGCAGTTCAAAAGTTTAGCGGAAGCATAAATAAGTTTTACAATCCAAACTCCAATGTAAATAGTTTCAAAATAGTTCAAAGATGATTATTTAAACGATGCATGAGATGAACAGACGCTGTGGACTCCAGTGCATCCTAAACTTGTGCAGCTACCTTAGTGACCTGAGAAAACATGCTATGTTTGTCAATATACAATATTGGTGAGTTCACAGGTTTTATGTTTGCAAAAGTAATTAAATGTTTGAAAACCAAACCAACATAATCCTTACATCTATACTTGATGCTAGGTAGACATCGTTACATGTTATTAAAGTGTTATGAACCATTGCTGAACGTTAGTAAGTTGCCTTGTTTCCCTGAACTTTTTTGAGAAAAACTAAGAAAACCCTACTTCCTGAACTTTCTTTAATTGAAAATTTTAAAGCATGTAATATACATGTTTTTTAAGAGTTTTGAGCAAAAAATAATAAAAGCACCAAGCGGTTTTATTTAATTTTAAATAAATAAGTTTTCCAGTCTTACATATGTAACACATGTAACATATGTAACACTAGAAACTTATTTATTTAAAAAAAATGCTCGTAGCTTTTTTGATTTTTTTGTCAAAACTCTTAAAAACATGTATATTATATGCCCTAAAATTTTCAATTAAAAAAAAGTTCTAAAAGTATGGTTTTCTTGGGTTTTCTAAAAAAAAGTGGGAGAAATATAAGCTAAGTATTGGGAGAAAACCCACTTTTTTGAGAAAATTAAACTTTCAGTATATATATATATATATAGGGAAAGGGTAAAACGAGAACCGTACTTTCGTGAAAGAACTAAAGAACTCACTTTAAAACCCAAACTTATCTTAATCAAAAAGGAATTTGTGGTTGAAAATTAAAGGTGAATAAAATATTAAAGGGGATATTCCCTTTTGGAAAAAGACAAACATTGGTGGGCCCAGATCTTTACATCGCTGTAAACCCAGCGTTGGGGTTACCCATTTTTACAACGGTGTGTAATTTTTTTTTAAATTCATATTTTACGTCGGGGGTTCTTACGGTTCTTTCATGAAAGGCAGGTTCTCATTGGAACCTAATCCTATATATATATATATATATAGGATTGTGATCATTTGAGAACTCCTATGAGTTGTGAGAACCATAGGAACTCACTTTATAACCACAAACTTATTTTAATCAAAAATGAATATGTGGTCCAAAATTAAACAACAATAAAATATTGAATAAAATATTAATTATACTTACATGGGTTAAAATCATTTACATCGGTGTAATTCGACGTAAATTCATGTATTTTTTTTTTAAATTTACAACGGGTTTATGTGTTTTTACAGCAGTGTGCAAAAAAAGTTTTCGCATTTTACGTCGAGTTCTCGCAACTCATCGAGTTCTCAATGGATCCCAACCCTAGATATATATATATATAAAGTTCCGGAAGTATGGTTTTCTTAGGTTTTCTAAAAAAATGCCTATATATCGTTGACACAGACTTGGCCGTTGAAGTCCGCCAAAATGGTGAGGTGATTTACATTCACTCTAAACAACGGTTAACACACACACACACACTTCAAATTCAAACAATGACGCGTTGGAACAAGGACGAGGAGATCGCCTTGGTAGTGTGTTACCAAGACGCGAGGAACGACCCTGCCCTACAATAAGTACACTAGCACAGCCACTCGAGGGGATACAGGTTCTGGGACAGCGTAATGGCGGACTTCAACCGCAAAGTCAGTGTCAACGATCACACCATCGAAAGCCTCCAACGCAAGTGGGCCGATCTCAAACAAATGTGATCGGTGGAGCACCCTCTACGCAAACACCTTGAGGGAGCACCCGGGCAGTGAGGAGGGGTTGGCTATTGAGTTCACCAATTTGGACTATGCGGCTTGATACCGCAATAGTTTTCGATCATGTCGAGGCATGGCAATTGTTGCGTAATGCTTATTTGTTTAATTTGTGTTTAATTATGTTTTAATATTTTGTATTTTATTTATGTTTTATTAACATATTATGTTTTGTGTGTTTTATTTAAGTATATGTTATGTGTTTAATTTATGTTCTAATATTAATAGAATTTAATTTAATTAATTAATTGATAAGGAATAATATCCAAAAGTCGCTTATTTTTGGGTTGGGGGTGAATGATGATATAGTTGGTGAAATGGCCAATTTAGTGGGTTGTAAAGTGCGCGCTTCCTTTTGATTACCTTGGTAAAAAGTGGGAGCAAATAACAAACGCATTTCAAAATTGGAGTCGGTATGGATACGGGTAGAAATCGTCTACAATCTTGGAAATCTAAATTGCTATCGATAGGTGGAAGGCTAACTCTTATAAAATTGGTGCTTGCAAGTATTCCGATGTATTATTTATCTTTGTATACGGGCCCCAGTTGCGGTGATCGATAGCATTGAAAGAATGATGAGGAATTTCTTTGGTCGGGGGTAAAGACGGTAGAAGCTTGTGTTGGGTTTCATGGGATGTGGTCACGAGACCGAAAAAGCTTGGGGGTTTGGGAATTTCTAAGTTATCGGATGTAAATACGGCTCTCTTGTTAAATGGGCATGGAGATTTAAAAATGATCAAAACGGACTTTGGAGGCGAGTCGTTGAAAGTGTTCATGGTGACCGTAGTTCCTTCCTATGAAAAAAAGCGATACCCGGGTGTTGGAAGACTATTGTTATGTTCTTGGATAGCCTAAGTATCCATGGTAATAAACTTAAGTATTTTTTTAGATGTAATTTTGGGAATGAAGAATAAATAAAATTTGGAAGGATATTTGGTATGGTACATTGCCGTTAATGGAAAGGTGGACGAGTTTATATGTTATGGATAATGATAAAAATTGTATAGTCGGGGAAAGGTTACTAGCGGATGGTGGTAAAAATGTGTTGGCAGAATCCTGGCAGCCTAATGCGTGCTCTGTGGAGGCCATTTCTGAAGCGCAAGACTTGTTATATGTCTTGTCTCATGTCTGCTATACAGGGTTGAAAGATCAATGGTCTGGGGTATGGATAAGGCCGATATGTTCACAATGGCAGATGTTGCATCGCTTGAGAGAGGATAGGTGCGGGCATTTGTCTCAGCTCATGCGGTGGGAGGCGTGGGTTCCTATTAAAGTTAATATATTGATGTGGAGATTCCAAAAGGTCGGATCCGACCTGTTTGGCTTTGATAAAGAGGCACGTTGATATCCCAGATAGGTTATGTCCGATGTGTGAGGTTTATGACGAATCGATCAAACATCTATTAATCGGCTTTGGCTTTGCTTTTGGAATGTGGTCTTTCATATTTAATTGGTGCAAAATTGATTTCTGGGCTTGACAATAGTGAAAGAATTTTGCAGATTCAAGAAGTGCCGAAGTATTCAAAGTGGGCTAAGACTTTTAAGGGGCAATATTTATGATTTTTTGTTGGGCGTTATGGAAGGAGCGGGATAAGAAAGTGTTTAAAGGGTCTACACCTAGGGTCCTAGAGGTGCTAGCGATTGTCAAGTGTATGTCGTTTCTTTGGTTTAAACACCGCTCAAGTTTCAAAAACATAGAGTGGAATAGTTGGGTTAAATACCCGTTGTACATATTGTAAGGTTTTTTGGCGGTCCTTAATTTGAGAACTCGTCCGTTTTTTTAATGAAGTTTTCCATTACAAAAAAAGAATTTAATTGAAAACAATTAAAATAAATGAAAATAATAAACTCACACGGTTTTAAACTGTGTTCAAACACACGGTTCACCGTTACGAACCCATTACCAACGTCACTGACGGCACTGTTGCCATGCTGATAGTAAAGTTACCGTGAGGTACCCGTCACTTAGTCAGGAATCGCCCCATCCACCTTAGGTTGTTTCCATATTTTGTACTCCGTATTTAATTTTCAACACCATAATCAAAGCCATCATGTATTGTCTACTGTTTAAATGTCATGTCAATATAACAAGAACAAGTTATGATGCACCTAATAATTAATTTATATCCATTAAAATACATAAATAAATTCAATAATCAATTATGTGTTATTCATGTAGAAAAATACAGCATTTACATAAAACATTTTGATATAACTATGATGCTTTTGGTAAAATTTGCTTTAACCGACTTTAAGGTTGAATTTTCCTTTTTTAATTATTTTTCGGATGTTGCTAGAAACATAAACACAACAGCATGATATCGGTGACAAAAATCTTTTGTTTGATTTACAAAACATCGTGGATGATATCTTCACCAGGAATCTCGTGATGTTCATTTATGCCGTTCGTCCCCACCTTGCAAATCTAGAAGAGATGATGCATACATTAGAAATTCTCATCTCACATCAGCTTTCAAACCCTATTAATTAAGATGATGGAGTGTGGTTTCGGGGAGAAGTCGGGAAGGTGAGGTGGCAACCTCCCCCAACGGGTACCCCCCTCCCGACCCACCTTCGGGCCCG
>JAUTDX010001266.1:0-81619 GCA_030844895.1 Ambrosia x helenae | reverse complement strand
TCAATGAAGATGTAGAAGAGAAGGAAAGATATGAGAGACGTAATAAAGAGAATACCTAATTAGGTAGGGTTTTATTATTGTAATATTTTTAATTTATGTGATTTAATTTGATTTAAAAAATAATAAATAAAAAATTTTAAAATAAAGCTCCACATGATGCCACATGGCATATTCAGGAGGTGGAGGGTTGCCCCGTTGAATGTTATGTCATCAAGAAGTTATTCTTTTATATATAGCTAGACTAGATTGTACCCCGAGAGCGTCCTGGGGTTGAGAAATTTAATATGACACATCAAATTTACATATGAGATAGACTGATACGCTTTATAGTTACATGCAGGAAAGCTTCAAGTAGCACATAACATAAAACAATTAACAATGTATCTCCAATGTTAACGCCTAACCTTAAAACAATGTATAATTCTAATGTTAACATCTAACCTAAAACACTGTATAACTCTAATATTAATACCTAACCTAAAACAATGTACAACTCTAATGCTAAACACCTAACCTAAAACAATGTATAACTCCAATGTAACTCTAATATTAACACCTATCCTAAAGGCTAAAAAAAATGTATAACTCTAACATACTAATATTGATACCTAACCTAAAACAATGTATAACTCTAGTAACCTATTCTGCTTTGGTTGAAAATAGAATTAATATTTACTGGTTTGAACACAATTAGTGACTTGCCTACACATGATTAATGAATTACCTGAACACGTGTTCTTTTTTCATGTATGAATAAAAACCCCACAAAAAATAGACGTTTTTTTTCTCCATTTTTTATATATAACACTATGGTACTCGTTGGAAAATAATAAAACGTTGATTAATTTGGTGTAATTTTTTTCTTTAAAAAATCTCGTAGATAAAAGATATTATCGTTTAAAAATTATGGGAGAAAATATGAAAGAGAAAAATCCAATTTTGTTTTTAAACTTTTTTTTTCTTAAAATTACTTAATGCCACATGTCATCCAACATGACTCTCTCAAGGGAAAGAATGACTATATAAATGTTATGTAGGATTTAGCCCTTTGAAATATGTATATATGTATAGATTACAAAAATGAACCAGTGATAAAAAAATAAGTGCTTCTAAGTTTTTTTTTTCTGGCAATACACTTTTTTTTTTTAAGTAAGCTTCGTTCACAAAAGACAGTTAGCAAAAGCAAAGCAGGACAACCGAAACAACACAATGAGACATTACATCAAAAAAAACTTACACCATCCCAACTAATGACTCTTTGCTTCCATATCTATGTGTATGTAAGTATGTACATGTCATTTTCCTTTTATCGTTTTGATAAACTAAAAATGAATGAAACTTCTGATAATTTATAAAAGGTTGATGTTTACATTTGGTCACATGGAATGTCTCAAATACGTATTGCAACTTAAAAAACAAGTATATGTTAGGACTTAGGACATAAAACCAACAAAACATAAACAGCCAAAAACTATTATCATTCAGGGACATACCGAACCTACTCAACCATTATCGCAAGCCTGTCGATTTTAGGCATTTACTATATTACATTTGCAAGATGAGGTAAATAGTAAATTAATTCAATTAGCCCGTAACCAAATCTAGAATTTTGTGCTTTTTACTTTCTAGTTTCCTATGTCAACTTAATTTTTTTTTTTTTTTTGCTTCCTTATGCACATGAAGGACAATCCGCTACCCGAAATGGCTCTGCTATCCCACCACCCCTACGGGTTTACCGCCGTCAATGACCTGGATAGGGGGTTCCGTGAACCCCAGGGTACCAATTCCGTGTTCTATATCACGGTGGGCAGAGGAGAGAGACGGAGACGCAAAGGAGAGAGAGAGAGGCACGGGTGGTGCAGTCGGTGAGAGAGATTCACGGGTGGTGGTGTGTGGGTAGTCCAGATGGCGAGCTGCGATTGACACTGTAACATCCAGCTCCTTTCACCACTAATATTGTCTGCTTTGCCCCTAATGGGTTGCCGTCTAGAAGCTCACGGATTTGCTTTGGTTGCCCCGATGGAGACTTCTCAGCAGGTCACGCATCCTGATATTAGTCCAACCTGAGCACGCTTGACTGTGAATTTTCATGTGCTCCACAACCCAACTAAGTCCAAAATACGTTTGATGATTTAAGAGACATTGAATTACTTTTGAACCAATTATCTCTCCTGACCACGGCCGATGTATGATTGTACTATACGACCATGACGATCTAGTGATCTATGTTATTGATGACTTAGTAATGACGATTGCCAATCATTATGCTTAACGCTAATGAAAATGTAAAAACCCATGGTAATGGTGATGATCAACACCAAATTGAATTGGGTTTGAAGAGTTGGTGGCAGTCTGACGATGACAAAAGCGTCCTACAGTGGTATAGGCTGACATACAAAAATGATGATTATTATTTTTTTGAAAGGTGAACTTAAAAAACCAACCAAACCCAAGACGGGGAGGCCAAACAAACAAGAAACAAAGATTACATAATTACAAATTTACACCAATCGGACCAAAATACGTAACCAACCTAGCACACATCTTAGCCTAAAAATACCCCAACGCTTTAAACTTCCCCGATGATATCTTCAAGACGAGCCAATTTGTTATTAAAGATGAAGCCATTCCTAGCTCGCCATAAACACCAACAACCCAAAATGACAAGGCCATGAAAAATCTCTTTTTCTTTCCCGGAAGGGCGAGTGATTATGGAGGTCCCAGTAGATCTCGAAAAGAGAACACGAAAAAGTTATCAACACCGCATCAAAACGACAGATTTTGCCAAAGAAACGTGGCAAAGATACACGCTGTAAACAGGTGTTCAACAAGAATGATAATTATTGATAACTATTATTATACACTATACGAAGGTTAAAAAAATAATACCATGAGAATATGAAACTATTATTTACATTGTTTCGATGCCACTTTTACACACCCTTTGCTCATTACTCATTTCATATACAACTGTATTTTATTTTACTTTAAATACTAGAGAAATTATGGGCTGGTTCATATGCAAAGGATTATTTAGGTACGAAGTGTGAAAAGGAACGTGAAGCTTTGATCTTGTAATTTAATGGTTGAGGTTAATTATTCTCAATTTGACAATCTTACAATCAGGTAACAAAAAAACAAAGGCTGAAAGGCCAAAAATAATATAACCATAAATGTTGATTTTCAACCAATTCCTCCACTATATTTAAGCACCATAGTTTTTTTCATAAGTATTATTATTAATAAAATACATCATAACAAAACACTTTATTTTCATTATTTTGAGCTTGGTATTGATATATATTTTAAAACTTGTTTTAATAAATTTAATACATGATTACATACCACTATATAATTATGTAATATGCATTATAATCTATTCAATCATAAGTTATAATGTTAAGTTCATTTTGTATACACCACCTGATTATGTACCATTACGTAATTACGTAGCACTACATCATTATATATGAACGATTAACCTTGTGTTGAGCCATTAAGAGGCTTCACCGATTAAGATGCATGTTTCTAAACTTGCCCTTTAAGAGGCTACTTGAACCATTAAAATATGTCTTTTAGGTGAACCAAACACATTTCACCTCCAACCAATTCAGAGATAACATAGAACTGAAATTATTAAGATGCTACAAACATCCTTAAGTATATGTTTTTGTTAGTTTCTACCTTCGTATGAAATTTTCACCTTATACATAATCCGCTCTCAAGAAAAATAAAAATGTATCTTGTAAGCAGCTCCAACTCTAAACAATAAGTTATTGTAATAGGGATGATAACGGGTCGGGTATGGTTATTCCCATACCCGGTTATAAAATCTCATTACATTACCCGTCGGGTATAGAGCATACCTGCATGTATCGGGTATACCCATTTGGATTTGCAATAATCTTTGAATATTTAAAATTGTAAATATATATTATAGTATGAATTTTTTAAAAAATATTTCCATATTTCATAGCACATAAATATAAATAGTAATGTCATTAAAATATATATTTCAAAAGAAAAGTTTATTTTCATAGGATGAATCGATTAAAACGAAACATTACTAAAAAATAGTTAAAAAAAGATATATATAAAACTTAAAAGTTTTCGAGTATATGTTTAGGGTAAACGGGTATTTAGATTCTAGTAATGGGGTCAAGTATCACCTAATTCCATACCTGTCCCATACCCGCAAATTTTTTTTCCAATTCCAAACCCATCTCATACCTGTCGAGTATCATGTATATCGTCTTAAATGTCTAAAACTTAAAAGTTTTCGGGTATATGTTCAGGGTAAAGTGGTAAACGGGTATTTTGTTTTTGGGTAATCGGGTCAAGTATCACCTAATTCCATACCTGTCTTATACCCGCAATTTTTTTTTTCTAATTCTAAACCCATCTCATACCCGTCAAGTATCATGTATATCAGTCTTAAATATTTTCAGATATCGGGTGTTTCTTTACGGGCTCGGGTTATTTTCCATCCCTACTTGACATGAATTCCACGTGAAGAGTTGGAACTAGGATCCAGCTACTCAAACTGCCCCATACCTCATCCAACGGTCCATAGCTAATCATGTGACTCTAGTGTGAACAAACTCCCTTTTTAGTGTACTAGAAAGGTTGCAATTTAGCGCCCGATGTTATTGGAAATTTGCTCATACTTCCCTGCTTTAAAATAATCCATAGTTTGATCGAAAATTTTTCAATGAGACCCTTGGTTCGATAGTAATTTTGCATCAAGTCTTGAAAATAAGGCACGTATATGTAGAGTATACGTGATACGGTGAAATAATGGAGTGAGATATTATTACTACTACTATTTACTACTACTAATAATAATAATAATAATAATTGTCAATGACCCCCAGCTCAGTTGGGGAGAGGTGGCAGGGTTTACTCGTTAGGGAGGTTCCCGCCCGGGGGAGGTGCACGGTTCGAATCCCAGGGCTAACAAAAGTACACCCTTGACGTTTGAAAGGTCTTATGCCCTCAGGGACGATGCGGAAGAGGATTCGAAACGAGGTACCAAGGTCATGTCCTTAGCCGATCCAAAAAATAATAATAAAAATAAAAAATGCATTAATTAATACGCTATCTTTCACATATATATTATTAACACCGTTGATGAATCTGATGAAGCATTATCCACCGTACGATCTGATACACCCTTGAAACCGTACTGGTTAGGTGTATGATATATAGCTCCCACTGATAAACTTCTGTGATTTTTCTCTCCTTTTTCTTCTTATCATCAACGTCAATCCATACATACGTTCAGGTAGGTATTGCCTTTATTCATATAAAGCTTTAATCTTTATATCTTTTTTTTCATTAAACCCTAATTTAGGTTGCTTTGTTGCATAAAGATCTTATGATTATTATAGTGTGAATTGCCTTATGTTTGATTGTATTGTATTGTATTGTTGTTGAGTGTATATACACGGTTGCTTTGTTTATCTAATTTATTTATTTAGGGTTTATTTTAAAAATAAATTATGGGTTTTAGGGATTATGATGGAAAATGGTGTGAGTAAGGTGGAGGAACTGAATGTTAATAGAGGTGACGAAGCTTTTAAGGAGAGTTTTTCTGTAAGTGATGATGGTATAAAGATAAAAGCGATGACAACAGTGGCGATTTGAGCGTTTCTTTACGGGCGCCAGAGAAGTTAGAAGAAGATGCACCTGTGAGTTCTTGTGAGAGACAAACGGTTGTGGAGGATGCTGCTACTGATCGTGTTGAGGAGGAGGTTGTAGATGTGAAGGTAACCTTGTTGTTGTTTGTTTTTGTTTAAGGAGTATTTTGTTTATTTTGTTATTTGGTGATGTATGCAGGTGACTGATGGGGAAACTACCTCTGGTAATATAACCCGGGATCAACTGGTTGTAATAGAATATAACGACCACATGGAGGGTAATGAACCTGATGAAAAAATGACGGATGTTAATCAGGAGAGAAATGCATCTGGCAGTACGGCCAGCAGTCAGGCGAGTGGATGTGAAGTTAATGAGGCTGTAAATAACGACGGTAGTGAGGAGACAAATGCATCATCTGACAATACTGCCAGCAATCAGCTGATGAGTGGATTTGAAGCTGACGATGAGGCAGTGATTAGCTTGTTGCAGGTAATCGATCGAGAAAGTACTATAGCAAAAGATCAGGCTAGTGAGTTGGAAACTGATGTGTCAGTAGTTTGTGAAAAGGATGAAGTGAAAACGGTGGGCGTGAATGATGAACATAAAACTTATACAGATGTTGAGCAGACGGTGTTGGAAAATAATGGGATTATTATAGACAATGGGGTAGATGAGGTTCAAAGGGTATCTAATGCAGATGTATCTGAAGATGTTCACGAGGCCAACAAGAAGTCAGCTACTGTAATTTTAGAAAATTCTGAAAATGGAGTTTCAGACCATGTTGATTTGGATGAAACGGTGGTTCATGAAGATGGTGTCAATAGAGATTCTGCGAGTCTCGAAACACAGCCAGATGGGGATATAGAAGTTGAAAATAAAGATGCATCAACAGCTGAGCAAATTCAAGAGGGAGAACAGAAAAGTTCTGATTTAGCTTCAGGAAATCAAGATGAAAAAATAATGGAAGAAGGAAGTACTTCAGTCATCAATGTGCCTGCTAACCATGTGGAAAGAGCGGAAATTCCAAAGGACGAAAAAAGTGAATCTATTGAACATGAAGTGAAACAAGATACGCCAGTGAAGAAAGAACCAGAATTGAGGCCTGTTATAGGTGTTTCTTTATCTACACCAAAATCTGCAACACCCACACCCGTTCCAAATCTCAAACCTGATTCAAATCCTAACCAGTCTTCCATACCTAATTCCAAACCTACCACTGCGCTCACCCCCACCCCAGCTCCATCCCCACCCCCAACTCGTCCTGCTGGTCTTGGCAGAGGTGCACCGCTACTAGAACCGGCACACCGTGTGGTTCAATCTCAACCAAACGGAAACACTTCTCTGCAAAACCAAGTCATTGATGAACCAACGAATGGGGAGCCTGATGAAAATAATGACACTCGTGAAAAGCTCCAGATGATTCGGGTCAAGTTTTTGAGACTTGCCCGTAGGCTTGGGCAGACCCCTCATAACGTTGTTGTGGCACAGGTCTTATATAGGCTAGGTTTGGCTGAACAAATAAGAGGCAGCAACGGAGGCCGTGTTGCTGCTTTTAGCTTTGAGCGTGCTAGTGCTATGGCTGAGCAGTTGGAAGCAGCTGGTCAAGAACCACTTGAGTTCTCGTGCACTATCATGGTTCTTGGGAAAACTGGGGTTGGGAAAAGTGCAACCATTAATTCTATATTTGATGAAGTCAAGTTTGGAACTGATGCGTTTCAAGTTGGAACAAAGAAAGTTCAGGATGTTGTTGGAACCGTGCAGGGTATCAAGGTTCGTGTTATTGACACACCAGGCCTTTTTTCTTCATGGGCTGATCAAAGGAAAAACGAGAAAATTCTCAATTCTGTTAAACGGTTTATTCAAAAATCACCTCCAGATATCGTGTTATATCTTGATCGTTTGGACATGCAAAGTAGGGATTTTGGTGACATGCCTCTTTTGAGAACCATAACTGATATATTTGGTCAGTCTATATGGTTTAATGCTATTGTGGTCTTGACTCATGCTGCATCGGCTCCACCCGAAGGCCCAAACGGTACAGCTACTAGTTATGACGTTTTTGTGACCCAACGGTCTCATGTGGTCCAGCAAGCCATTCGGCAGGCTGCGGGTGATATGCGTCTCATGAACCCTGTTTCATTAGTGGAAAACCATTCAGCATGTAGAACGAATCGGGCTGGTCAAAGGGTTTTGCCAAATGGTCAAGTGTGGAAGCCTCATTTGTTACTACTTTCGTTTGCTTCAAAGATTCTGGTTGAAGCTAATATGCTTTTAAAGTTGCAAGACTCGCCACCTGGCAAGCCGTTTGTAACAAGAACTAGAGTACCACCGTTACCGTATATTCTTTCAAATCTTTTGCAATCGAGACCTCAGCTGAAGTTACCTCAGGAGCAGTTTGGTGATGATGATGACGGTGATGACATGGATGAGTCATCTGATGAAGAGTCATCAGAGTATGATGAATTACCACCGTTTAAGCGGTTGACCACTTCTCAAGTGTCAAAGCTTAGTAAGGCACAGAAGAAAATCATATTATGATGAATTGGAATACAGAGAAAAGCTCTTTATGAAGAAACAGTTGCAGGAAGAAAAGAAACAAAGAAAGATGATGAAAAAAATGGCAGAAGCAGCCAAGAATTATCCAAGTGATTTAACTGATAATAATGTAGAAGAAGACAGTCACGGTGCTGCAACAGTTCCTGTTGCTGCTCAAGATATGAATTTACCTGCTACATTTGATGCTGATAACCCAACCCATCGGTACCGGGCTCTTGAGTCTTCTAACCAATGGCTCATTAGACCCGTGCTTGACCCGCATGGCTGGGACCATGATGTTGGTTATGAAGGAATCAACGTGGAACACTTGCTTGCACTCAAAGAAAAGATACCTGTGTCACTTTCAGGTCAGATTACCAAAGATAAAAAAGATGCTAATCTCCAAATGGAGGTATCAAGCGCATTAAAACATGGAAAATCAAAGTCAACAACTCTAGCATTAGATATGCAGACTGTTGGAAAAGAAATGTTCTATACCTTAAGAAGTGAAACTCGGTTCATTAATTACAGAAAAAAACAAAGCATCAGCTGGTCTTTCAGCTACTTACATGGGTGACTCGTTAACCGGTGGTGTTAAATTTGAGGACAAGTTAATGATTAATAAACGAGGGGAGTTAGTGGTGGCAGGAGGAGCGGTTATTAGTCGTGGTGATGTGGCTTACGGTGGCAGTTTGGAGGCTACATTAAGAGATAAAGATTATCCTTTGGGTCGATTTTTGTCTACAATTGGTCTCTCGGTTATGGATTGGCATGGTGATTTGGCACTTGGTTGGAACGCACAGTCCCAGATTCCTATTGGTCGGTTTACTAATTTGATTGGCCGTGTTAATTTAAATAAGGGTTCAGGTCAAGTTAGTGTTCGTTTAAATAGCTCAGAACAGCTTCAAATTGCATTAGCTGCCTTAGTTCCACTTGTCAGTAAGCTATTGGGGTATTATCAGGATCGCAATTCTGCATATTGATCACATATTTTTGACTTGAGAATGAAGAAAGTTATTTTGGTTTAACGCTGCTCGGGTGCAGTCTTTTGACCAATATGTGAGTAAAGCTTTCATCAACTTACTTGCCTTCTGTGTCTAATCTTCTTGTATTAAACATAATACAGTTTCTTGCAGGTTGGTTTGATCGCTGAAATAATAGCCAAAAAGATGGCGCAAATGTTTTGCAATTCTGGGAAAAGAGTAGGTAAAAATGCACAAAGAATGTAGCGGTAGAGCTAGATTTTGAGCAAATCCCATGCTGTTAGTTTTTCTAATTTATTTTTGTCTTGTTTTTGAAGCTCTTATTGATATAGAGATGCTCGTGACTTCTTGTTAGAATGAGACCGAGTTTCGTTATTGTATTATACGTATAATGGACATGCGAGTGATGAAGGTCTAAATATGGTGAATTTGGGGCTATGGTTGTGTCTGTTCCTTGTTTTATGTTGCATTTTGCTGAAAAGAAAAATAAATATTTTGCCAATTTTTGGTCATATTTAAAGAGTAGCCTTAGTTTAATGTCCTAGTTCTACATTTCTTTGTAGGGTAAATAACTTTGTTTTTAAATTTATTGTTTATCAAGTTGGACTGAGAATGCAAATGGATTAGCAAGTATTAACATCAATATAAGGCCAATACAAAAACACTACATGATATCATGGTGGCCTTTTAGCAATCATTATTTTTAACATTCAACATGTTTACTAAAGCTACCATTTTTAGTTTCAGTAGGCATTTTAACCAGTTTTCATCAATTGCACAAAACCTGTTGTAGAGACCAATGGATATAATAAAAAAAAAAAATATATAGATGTCTCCTTGCAAAAACCCCAATATAAATTTGAAAGGGATCATCAATACTATAAGATTACAAGTAAAATTGTGTTTGTACCAGGCAACTGTTAGATGTAATCTTGATGTTCTCTTGCTTGGTAATCTTGAGGCATGTAATGGATTAATGAAATCACCCAAGAGTAAATAATTTGTAAATAAGTTTCTTTTAATGTATTATTGAGATACTATTATTATCCATTAGTGTGCATTTTTATTGCACAAATTCATATATGTTAACCGGTTTTGGTTAATTTTACTACTTTAACGTCTAAATATACTTTAACTAGGTTAGAGCCCCGTGGGGACCCACGGTGCAAACCAAAGTAAATTAAAAATAATATTAAACTAAGAGTTGTATTATTCAAGTTGAGTGTCCGTAAAACCAATCAATATATCCAACATAACATTAACATGCAATTCCAAAAAAAACAATCAACTACCATGAAAAAAAAACCCAATCAAAATGTCATACTTGCATTGGTAAGTTCACATATTAGGCAGCATTAAAAAAAAAGATTACTAAAAAAAAGAGGGATAAAGACAATATGACGTAAAAATCAAACATTATCAAATTTCTCTTTTGGCCTTGCGCTTCTTAAATTCTCGTTTTTCCAATTTGTAAACTGAAGTTAGAGTAAGCACACCTTCAGTCTTGATGTACCTAAATGTGGCAAAACTACCATTTTCTATCCCATTTTCCTTCAACCATTCACCCCAATTTTCAATAGCAAACCTAAAATCCTCTTTTGACTTTTCCATACGAAGCGACATCTGAAGTTCAATACCGTCAAGATTCCTTAAAGTTATAAGCAGACTGCTATGTTCAAGTTCCGCCATCTTAACAACTTCCTTTGGCAGACGCTAATGAAACAATAAACATATAATCATATATAATGAAATATAAACTAACATATGAGTAAGTAAACTTTTTGAATAAATTAGTAAGGATGTTAATATAAAGAGGATTTTAAATACTCACAATGCGATCCCTAGCAATAATAGTGAAGTTATGATATTGTTTAGCATTTAATTTAGCCATCATCTTTTGAAAGCGGTCATATCCTGTATCACTGTCCTTGACATGACGAAGTTCTTCTTTTGAAATTATAGTTTGTTAACCTTCAAACCCAAAAATCTTTAGCTTAATCTTTAGTTTATCAACTTGATGAAAAACCATCAGGTATGGAACCAAAGGCAAGCTTTTGAATAAATCTGACCAATCGTTAATAAAGACAAAGTGGTTTTCAATTTTTTCGACAATCACTTTCTTCTCAATCACATCATTCAGAAACACTGATACATCCTTGTTTTCCAGTTTGTCGTAATTCATGTTTTTTGCAAATGAATCAAGAATGACCTGCAAAGATAGTGAATAAGTAACGTATATGACTAAAATAATTATATCCTTTAACTAATTGGAAAAAACAACACCAAGAAGTAAGGTGTATCTTGGTAAACGCGATGTGCAAATAACTCAGCATGTCGTTTCTCGTTATCTAAAGGTGAAGCAATTATATTGATGTTGTTCTTTTGGAAATCATCAGCATAATTCCATTCAGTACCAAGAGGGAAAACATCAAGCTGATAAGTATGTGTATCATATGGACACACGGTGCATCCACAAGTAAAATGAAATAAATTCTATAAAGATTGTAGTATGCAAGTTGTTTTATTTATTGAAAAGTCATGTAATACAATTCGTATGGATTTTGGTTGCATGCAAAAACTTATCAAAATGGTTTAATGTAACGTAATAATAGATATATCGATCAACAAATGTTTTGACGTTATTTAACAACAAATAATAAATGAATAACAACATATTTATTCCGTGTGAATGTTAAAATTCAAAGTGATTATATATATGTTTAATAAAACATATACCCTAGTAGCAATTACAAAACAGAACACAAAAATAAACATAGTGAATCAATTGATAAACAAACACAAAAAAACCCATAAACACTAAATTCGGCATTTTATTGAATAGATACACGAATCGAAAACATAAAAATATTAACTTGAAGCAAGGTCAGGACTTTGGATTTCATCATCATTGAAATTACTAAGGTAAATCCTTTTTCATTTACTTGATGTATATACATGGACCAATTTGAATTAGAACATATAAAGGGTTAAGAATCTTGAAGGCATGGCAACTTAAAAATTAGATGTTAATACAAATGTGGTTAAGAAGTAACATGTGCATCGACTTATTTACATGTGGATATAATAGGTTCGAATATGAACAGGTCATTTTGGTTCAGGACCTCTGGTCAAAACACATTTTATAGAACAGTTTCTCTAACAATTAAAAAATGGTTTTGTCTTAGTTTCACCATCACCTAGTTTTATACTCCCTCCGTCCCACTTTAAATGTCCCACTTTAAAAAACACACATTTTAAGAAATTTTTTGTTTGTATGTGGTAAAATGACAATAATATCCTCAAAAGTGGTGATTGTGTTTTGTCTTTTATGGGCAAAACTGGAAATTACATTTCCATTTTTGGAAAGGGACATTTAATTTGGGACAAACAAAAAAGGAAATGAGGACATTTAAAGTGGGACGGAGGGAGTATATTGAACCTATACTTCCAACATGCATATGCTGGTCGGGGCGGGCAGGATAACATGTTACAATGGGTGATTTAAAAATTTGTAAAAAGGGTTCTCAGAAAGTGTAGAAAGGATTCTAGTACCGACATTTGTCCAGATGCAAGGCACTTTTGGGCCCTTGTGCATCAGTGTACAAAATTGTGCATAATGGACATGAGTCAAACACCAGTAGCCTTCCTACACTTTTTACACTAAGAGCCCTTCTTATTTGATCCTGATCCTACACATACACTCTCTCTTCAACAACAATGGAGGCTTTTCATCTTGACTGGCTTGATAAATGGGATTTGTTGGTAGATAATAGTATGCATATGCCACCTCACCGGGGACTTCTGTTGGAAACTTAATAAATTCTGGAGAGCTAAAGTAGGATTTGTATTTTGAAATAATATGTGAAGAAGACCAAACAATCTTGAAATCAACTACATTTGATGCCTGGTCATCTAAAGACACCTGTCCAACATATAATTAGTTCACAGTCAGATAAATAGTGATTTAATAATGCAAATCTACTAATAAACATAGTACGAAAGTGTCCGGATTGCAAGTTGGAACCAATTATCTAGACAATCAATTTTTCATTTTTGAATAAGTAGCCAAGTAGGTAATACTTATGACTATCTGATTATTTAAGGGTCATAATTAATTTCATATGAAGAGAGAGAAAAGTACAAAAAAAATTATACTGAATCATATGAAGTTTTTGAGATATCATTTAAAAAAACAAAATCACCTAAATTGCAATAAAAAACATTTTAATACATGCGTTACTCCCTTAGTTGAGGAATAAACAGTTCAATTAGTTTATAAATAAACATATATAATAAATACAGTGCACATTTAGAGACCGTGTGTCACATGTTTCATACAAAAGTAAAATGAAAAAAATATCAATATTGTAATATACAAGTTGTTTTACTTATTGAATGTTAGGTAATTAATTGGTATGGATTTTGGTTAAGTGCAAAAAAAAAAAAAATCATATAAGGCTTTACATGTAACGTGATGATGGATTTAGCAACCAACTAAAGTTTGATTTTACAAAAATTATACACGAATGCTGGTATCAAGAGAATAATACCATATTTATTCTAATGGAAGCCAAATAAACATGAACTTTCAAATTGAATAAATATACTTTACGAAAACATAAAAATTATTATCAAATTTTACTGTTTAGACTAATGAAAGAACAATAATAAACCTTTAATAAAAAAAAGAGAATTTAAAATCTCATAAAGTTACTCATAAACCTCAAAATTTCTCTTTATACACAATATTTGTTGTTGGTTCATCTGTGTCCAATATTAGTATCTTTAGTCAATTTCGAATCGTGAACTATGAATATAAGGATGGCAAATTTAGTAAAACCTTTGAGAAGATGAAATTTAAATGCTAATGTACTTTCAACGACCGAGAACCATGTTGAAGAGATAAAGGTAACTCTTTTTAGGTGTGATGCGGTTTGATCTTTAATTTAAAAGACATGATATTTAGCAAGTATCCGTGGCTTCTGTCATGGCAACAACAGTTAAGGTAACGAAATACATTGGTAATTTAAATGCAATGTATTGATACATGATTTTTAGGTTAATGGTAATATATAGTAAAATATTTAATAGGTTGAGCTTACTAAAATGGATGTTAAGAGTGGATAAGTGAAACCCCAAGTACTATTGAGTAACCAACAACATTGTCCTCTTCTGTCGGTAGTGCACTTCAAAATGTATTCAATGTTTTAAAAACTGGTTCAAACAGTAGGGTATAACCGGTTGAACAACCTGGTACATAGGTTGAACAGCCAGGTAGGACCAATTGAACCGTTTCTGAGCCCAACCCGGTAGGGTATAAAAACCAGTTTATAAACATTGCCTTTATTTATTTGTTTGTTTTCGCACTTTAGTTTTTTATTCATAAAATTTTGGGAATTTTACCCCAAATGTTATCTTTTAGGCATGTATAATTATTAGCCAAGCTATCATATATAAAAAAGAAATGAACAAAAATAACACTAAACACCCATGATAAAATAATAAAAGTAAAATCTTATGTAAATTTGAAAGTTTATGAAGCATGAGTCTGCAAATAAATGTAGTAACTTGATCCTGTAACATAAAAAAAGGCTAATAACGTTAATCATGATCACACACATATATATATCATTAAAGGTAGATAGTTAATCATATAAAATAATACAGTTTCAGAGTTTCAACAATCAGTTAACTAAAAACTAATAGGTTTAAAAGAAGAAAAGAATTTGTTCGAAGTTTGGTGTTCAATAACACGATTTGTATGTTTCTACAAGAGTTAATTGCCAAATTCGTCCCTGGGGTTTGACCAATATTGCTAGATCCATCCATTTTGAGAATTTATCACATCTGAGCCACTAAGGTTTGAAGTTTTGTGCTAAATCCGTCCAATTTGCAAACTCTGCTAAATACTAACGTTAAATCAGGGGCATTTTGGTCATTTCCTATTTCTTTATTGCAAATTCGTCCCTGAGGTTTGTTCCAAATTGCTAGATCAGTCCAAAAAAAAAAAAAAAAACATTAATCAACACAATTAAGGGTTATCATTATTAAAAAAAAATCATTATTCAAGTCCATTTTTCCAATTTTTTTAATCTGATTAGCATTCTAACCAAGTTTTAAATTTAAATTCAGTTCTTAAATGAATTCGGATTTGTGATTTTCTAGTTTATCGAACCTAGATATCCAAATTAAATATATTCATATTTATAAATAAAAATTATTTATTTTTCTCATATTTCAACCAAATCCGATTCAAACCGATATATAATTTTCGAACATCTAAAAAATCAAAATCCCAATAACTCGACGAAAATAACCCGAAAATCGACTCGTTAGACAACGATGTACACAACACAATTACCTAATAGTATAAGAAAGCAAACATAACATAAAGTAATCATGCACTATGGTAAGCGTACGTGTAGCAAGATAAATGTATAAGTTCATAGTCATACTAACATCGTTCATATTGGCGTACTTTTTGCAGGTACGATGTGGAGATTTTCATTACATACAGTCAGTGGATATGTACGTTTCTATCTTTAACCTTTTGAAAACTTAATTGATATACGTTTCTAACAAATTTATTGCAACTGATATTTAAATTTAAATTATTTTAAAAATGTGTTTTCAATTTTTCTTCCTTTTTACAAACAAATTCATGCTTCGAGATGGAGAGAAAGAGCGATAGATAATATTCTATAAACCTAAGTCCATCTAATTCTGTGCAGGTAATTTAATTTAATTCAATTTATTTATTTTTTAATTTTTTTCTTTTTATATATATACTGATTTCGAAACAAATTAGTAAAATGTTTAATTATTTTCATTTCAGATATGTCTATTTACGTGATTAGATAACATTCTTCATTGCTCACTAAAAAAAATATAAGTGGATAAGTGAGCAACGGTTTTTATATCTCTATCATAAGGTCTGGTCATGGTTTTTTTGTTTAAATGAATCAAGCCTTTGGATATTTTGAGACATCGAGAGTATATATGGTTTTCCGATTTGATTAGTTCGTAACTTAATTTTCAGTTGTAATGTTTTTTTTAATGACCGTAAAACTTTGTTTAGGGAGAAAAGTATTGTTGGTACATGTTTAACTAATTTAACAAAAACTAACCTATTAGTCCAACTGATTGCATCTCATAGCTCTTGTGTTTAAATCATGTCACAAATAGTAGTCTATTTTTTTTTTTTCGTTCTTAATATCTAACCGTAAAAGAAAAAAATTAAGAAAATGTCCACTCTAGCTTGTAATGGTTAAACCATATTTTTTTTCTTAATTTTTGTTATACTTATTTTAGATATTTAATTAATACCAAATATTAAACTCGCGTCTTATTATATATATATATAATAAAAATAAATATATATATATTTTTTATTACACATTATCATTTTAGACTGATCTAGCAATTTGGAACAAACCTCAGGGACGAATTTGCAATAAAGAAATAGGAAATGACCAAAATGCCCCTGATTTAACGTTAGTATTTAACAGAGTTTGCAAATTGGACGGATTTAGCACAAAACTTCAAACCTTAGTGGCTCAGATGTCATAAATTCTCAAAATGGATGGATCTAGCAATATTGGTCAAACCCCAAGGACGAATTTGGCAATTAACTCTTTCTACAATAACAACAACCTTACCCAGTAAATCCCACAATTAGCAAAGCTAGTAGTAGGGTCTGGGGAGGGTGGGATGTAGGCAAGCCTTACCGGAATATTAGGCTGTGATAAACCGAGAAATGGAATGAGATAAGCCGAGAAATGGAAGATTGTCTTACCGGAATATTAGGCTGTGATAAATAGAAAGATTAGGCAGCGGCGTTGGAAACGATTATTGGGTTGGAACTGGAAAACGTGCAGCGCTGACAGTTGAGGAAGTGCAGCAGATTTCTCTACACGACCAGAATAGCATATAGATAAAAACTAAAAATCTGTTCATCACAAACAGAATAGCATATAGATAAAAACTCACAGACCTTTCTGGATGTTGTAATCGGCGAGAGTCCTTCTGTCCTCAAGTTGTTTTCCAGCAAAGACTAAACGCTGCTAGTCCAGTGGAATTCCTGATTAACATCATTACCAAGGTTTCAACTTTATTCACACCTAAAGCCATAGCTAATTTTGAATATATTTATCTCTATTAACATTTAACACTAAGAATATTAGAAATAACAATTGATATTATGAATCAACTATTACCTGGTACAAAACAATTCACCAAAAAATCAGATCTGAACTGATTATAAGCAAAAATGAGCACCTAATACTCCCTGCATCTGCAGACAAATCAAAAAATTAGTCATCCAATAATTGCTAAAAGAGACATTGACCGAAAATAAAGACCACCACGAACCATTGGCTTTGGTGGCGTTAACTTGGACAGAAAGTAAATTATCCACAACAACCATATATCCAACTTTTTTGATAAGCAAACTATATTATATATTAAAAGTAAAATAGTTGGCGAAATATAAGTTTTATTTTGAACAGAAAGTGAATTATCCACAACAACCATATATCCAACATCTTTAGGTGAAGAACATGACGTTCTTATACCCTTGTCTACTAATGTACTTCTTGTTGTTAACATCACCTGTGTATACCTTCCATATACAAACTGAAAAACATTAAATATGATGGAATATTCAACAGCATGTCTTGCACATATGAATAGTCTACACCATCTCCAATCATTTCCATTGTTATCTGAAACAATATAACATCATTAGTTCCTCATCGTTTCACTGATCAAGTAATATCTTACGATGAGGATGATGTTGAATAATGATTAAACTGTTGTTATGTGACCTGGCTTACAATTTTGTCCCCACAATTACCAGGGTCATGGTTTTAAAAGACGGTCGAGGCGTACGCCTTGAGGCGCGCCTCAAGGCGATTCGGGGCAAAAACAACTCTGAGGCGTCGCCTTAGGGGTTCTTTGTTTTAGGTGCGCCTCACAGGCTTGAGGCGGTAAGAAAAGGTGCGCCTCAGAGGTTTTGAGGTATGTTTTTGATGTTTTAGACTTTTGTGACATATCATGTCTTCTTTTACGTGTGTTTTTGATATTTTTGATGATGAAAGTAGTTGGTGTTTTATTTTTTATAAGATATATAATTTATTAATTTATTTTTTAATTCCGCCTCGGGCTTACGCCTTGGTTCGCCTCGAGGCTTACGCCTCGTGAGGCGAAGGGAAAACGCCTCGAGGCTCGTTTCCGTACTTTTAAACCTTGACCAGGGTTAACAAAATCAGTCAATGTAAAACTAACTCCACATATGACACTTATAAATAGATAATTAGCATATTTTTATAAAGATCCAAATTAAAAATTACCCCTTATGTACTTGTATTGGTTCACATCAACACCTATGATCCTCTATTCATGCGTTCTGCCACTGAAAGAAAACATTAGAATGACAATATGCAATTAAACATAAAGCTAAATATAGATAACTACTTGGCATAACTATTATGATCAGATGGAGGTTATGGAAACCAAAACTCATAAATTTGAAAAAAAAAATGATGAAGTCAATGAACCATCTTCACTGGGGCAATAGATCGAACACATTGTGCTCGTTAAGCAAAAGACTATGAATAGAACACAAGACCCTTGAAATCATCAGATTACACATTGTGCTCGTCAGGGGCAATGATTGAACACAATATGAATATAGGAATTCAAAGAGCATAACAGACGGATTTCCATTGTTAGTTACAACAAAACGAATAATTGAGCCCTAATTACTCCAAACTATATCATACCATCAAATGTATCCATTAGCCACGAAAATAATTAACCCACAATGTTTTTGATAGACCACCATTGACACAAATCGATCAATAATTTTAGGGTTAGCAAAACGGGTGATGAATGGATAGGAGTGTACCTACTGAAATCAATTGAAAACAAAGCGCATTGGCAATCAAGGAGATGAACACAGAAGGTCGACTGAGATTTGGACGGTGTTCAACGCATCAACCAAATCTGTTCATCACCTAAAGATTAGGCAGCGGCGTTGGTTTGGAAGAGATTAGGGTTGAAGGAGAATGATCCTGTTTGAGAAAAGTTGGTTTATATACATGATAGATTCGGAGCTCCATTTTCAATTGGAGCATAGGTAGACACTCTCAAAAGCCTCCATTCGACCCGAGATAACCTCAATTATTATATAGATAGATTAATGGCTTACTTAAATGTTTGGGATTCATTTGACCACGGTTTAACGCTTAGGATGTTAGGGACACCATGCGGGTAGCCACAACTACACCGCCGCAAATGGTGCGTGTGTGGCTTGAGGCATCGAGTAAGTGAGGTGCTTTTGAGGACGATGACGGTGACTGGTGGATCAATGATTAAATGAGTGAGGGTACTTGAGGATTGTGCCCCTATCAATCTTTTGAGTAAATATAATGTGACTTTGTGTGATTGGTAAATGTGTGTGTGTGTGTGGGGGGGGGGGGGGGGGGGGGGGGTTGTGTGAGAGTGTGAGGGTTGTACCCCAAACGCCCTTAGGCTATGCGGTATGGAGGGTAGTGGGCCTTGTGGCAAGCCCGTGGCCATGCCACGTGGGTCGTGGCACCACGTCTGCACCGCCCCCACCCCACCACACGTTGTGGGCGTGAGAATCTTCATGTTCTTCATGGGCCAAAGAACTGTGGAAGTTGTTTTGTTCTATTCGATTCAAGAGGGTGTGGAGGACTATCACCACACCCCTAGGTTGGTAATGAATGATGGTGGTGGAGGATGGAGTGATGTGATGATGACGTAGAGGGTGGTGGTGGAGTGGGGAGTGACCATACACTCGAGCCTTATAATGCAATATGAACCTCTTGGTTTTTTGCTTGCGTTGTGAGCATATAATGTATACATATGTGGACCATCGGGGGGCAAAAGTAAAATTGACTAATTTTAACGTTATTTTACTAATTTCGCGAAAATAACATTAAAAATGGCAGACGGTTAATCATGCATTATGTGGTGGCTTTGATAGCCAAAAGAAAATATAATGGGGGTACATGCACCAATAGAGATTTTCCTAATTGCTAAGTGTTATGTGCCTTACGTGCAATGCTTGATGCAAAACCACTATCGAGTCGGGGGTCTCACTGAAAGCTGTCTCTCTATTATCATGAGGTATAGGTAAGACTGTCTACATCTTATTCTCCTCAGACTCTACCTTAACTTTATTATTAGTGAGATTAACTGAGTATGATGATGATGGTTATTTGCTTGACATTTTGAAACTTAAACTTGCATAACTCATTTGGATCACATCGAATTTACTTCCAATACTTTTAGTGAGATTAACTGAGTATGATGATGATGGTTATTTGCTTGACATTTTGAAACTTAAACTTGCATAACTCATTTGGATCACATCGAATTTACTTCCAATACTTTTAAAACGTTAAAGTTCGACCTTTGGGTCATTAAACATGGCAATTCCCTATTTTACAATTTGAGGCTAAGGTGGCTTCAAACATTATTTTCCCGCAAACCACCGTTTTAATCCTTTAATCACATATCTTGATTTAAACTCATTTAAATAGCATTTTTGGTTTTTAATAATGATGTTTATAACACTATTTTACTTAAGTTTCCATTATGGGTCAAACTTGATCAAAGTTATAAAGAACATAGACAACAAATTCATGATTTTGGCTATCTATCCACAATTGTTAAATCCAACTAGTTTTTTATATCCTTTGTGATATTTCCCTCTCCTTTAACTATGTAATTTCTTAGGTAGCGTTTGGTATGCAGGAATGAAAGGCGGAATGAAATGAAAAAAAAAAGGCGTTTGGTTGGTCAAGGTAATGAAATCATCCATTACCTCCTTCATTCCATTCCCTCTAAAAACCTCAAATTCATTCCATCCACCCCCAGTTTTTTTTCCATTTCATTCCCTTTGTCACCCTTTATCAGCACCAACCACCCCTACCACTACCACCCATCGCCACCACCATTTGACGCCACCACCGACCACCGCCAACCACCGACTGCCGCCACTCTCCGTCACCGACCACCATCGACTACCGCCATCACCGACCACTCCGCCACCCACCAGCAACTGCCACCCACCACGAAGCACTGACCGCCATCACCGACACTCTCCGTCGCCGACCACTACCACCACCGCCACCCACCACCAACCGCCACCTCCACCACCGACAACCGCCACCCACAACCAAGCACCGACTGCCACCATCGACACTCTCCGTCACCGACCACCACCACCTACCATCGCCACACACCACCAAGCACCGACCACCACCACTGACACTCTCCGTCACCGACACGGACCGGCCATCATCACCACCACCACCACCCATCGTTGCCGCCGCCATTGACCACCACCGTTGCCACTACCACGACCGCCACCACCCACCGACCACCACCTCCGCCACCACCAACCACCGTCTCCGGCACCCACTATCAATCGCTATCGCCACCATTCACCACCGCCGGTTTATTCCTAAGTCTTTTCCTACCTACCAAACAATACAAAGTAATGATTCATTCCATTCTTACGTGATAACCAAACAAGACCATGAAATGGTAATCATCCATTTCATTCCTTTGTCCATTCCATTCCCTCGTCCATTCCATTACCCCATACCAAACAGACCCTTAGATTTCCATAAATTTAGTGTTGACACCAAGATCAACACGGTTGAAAAAGAACTTGATCCCGGACTGCATTGGTTGCCTATCCATGTGATGTTCCTACAAAACCAAAACCGTTAGTTTCGTCATTGGGGGCATCTGTTATGTGCTCACCGTTTAGGATGTTGTAGTGCAGGTTTTGGTTGTTAGCCTATTGGCGAGTTCTAAAGTGAGGGTGTGGCCATCAACCCGTGTCTCTGCCTTACTCCGTGGGTTTTATCTCCCAGTCGCGATGACTTTTGTCAACGCTCTCAAACCTATAAACCATTGCCTTTGTCTCAATTGAGCATCTTATTTCCCATTTTTTTTTTGTATAATCAATACCTTGACTCGTCCCTTGTGTGCTGCGACTAGGGCTGTGTTACGGTTTGGTCTTTTACAAGATGTGGGTGGTCTAACCCATCAACGCTAAACACTTATAATTCAGATTATTAAAATTTAATTTGTAGAAACATAAAACACATTCTAGATTAAAGTTTATATTGATGACTCGACCACTGCACTGCTAAGAGTATGTGTTTTGTAACAAGTTAAAGAGAGCGAGTATGAGCTTTATCCAGTGTACAGTCAGCATAAGATAACACAATATTATTAAATGAATCCAAGTGATAACCCTGACGAGAACACACGGTTTTACATGTATTCCAACAACAAAAGTTAAAAGTTGATTTTAGTGTTTTCTAAACCAAAAGGTACAAAATGTAAGTATTCTTACACAGGTTAATTTATATAACTTGTATATACCAAATTGTAATTCTTTCAAAATCTCAACCGTTGGATATCATCGAAAATAACAAACATCGGGATTAAGTTTGGTGTTATTTTCAATTTCCAATCTTATCCCTAGGCAACAAACTTTTACACTCTATATAAACAACCCATGACCCATATAACCAAACCCACCCCTAATTTCCATTAGGGTTTACAATTTACTCTCTTCTTCTTCGATAATATCTAGGGTTTCAAAACAATCCATTAAAACAATGGACGTTGACGGCGGCAGAAAGTCAGGGACCGTGAAGTGGTTCAATGACACAAAAGGGTTCGGTTTCATAACCCCAGAAGACGGCGGTGAAGAGCTGTTTGTTCACCAGTCGGCGATCAGGACCGATGGGTTTAGGAGTTTAGGTGATGGTGAGAATGTGGAGTATGTGGTGGAGACTGGATCTGATGGCCGTAATAAGGCTGCTGATGTTACTGGTCCTAATGAAGGCCCTGTGCAGGGGAGTACACGTGGCGGCGGTGGAGGCGGTGGTGATCGTTATGGTGGCGGCGGCGGTGGTGGGTATAATGGTGGTAGCCGTGGAGGACGTGGCGGCGGCGGTGGATATGGTGGTGGAGGTGGTGGTTATGGTGGCGGAGGTGGTGGATATGGTGGTGGTGGTGGTGGGAATGGGTGTTATAAGTGTGGAGAAAGTGGACATATGGCTAGGGAGTGTACCCAGAACGGTGGAGGATACGGTGGAGGGGGTGGTGGTAGGTACGGCGGTGGTGGTGGTGGACGTGGAGGAGGTGGTGGTGGTGGCGGCGGCGGTTGCTATAACTGTGGTGAGGATGGGCATTTTGCTAGGGAATGTCCTACCAACAACCGTTGATTTGCTACAGTGGATGGTGGATGATGAAGGGTAAATGTGTCTTTTCACATTTACTTTTTTATCTTTCTAATTAGTATTTACTTTTGGGTTGTGTTTTTTTGGTTATGAATGAATGGGTGAACCAAAACTATGTTTGATTTTGATGCTTTGTTTTTGGGTTTGATGCTTTAGATTATTATATGGTCACCTTTAAGTTAGGGTTTCTAATGTTTAGTGGAAAAGTTTAGGGTTGAGATATTCAACTGCAACATGTGTTTATCAGTGGGGATGTTTTTTCTCCTGTATAAATATTTTGGTGGGTTATTGGATTCCATTAATGAAGTTGCTTGTGTTTGGATGATATTTTCTGTTCATTTGTTATGATTATTTGGTCATTGAATTGTCATATCATCTGGTGGGGACTACCGTAAAAGCTTTATTTTTTTTTAACGGAGAAGAGAAATTTTTTATTCCACAAGAAACCACAAACAAAGGTTTCCTAACTAGATATTAGAAAACCGAGATAAAAGAAAAATAAACATATGTGACGCTCGCCTAATAGGCGCATAATCTACAATCGCCCATCCGAAACACAATGCGCTTGATCTAGATGTACTATAAGGATAGGCGTTATTATTCCCCATTTTTCCACAATTTGACTTCCATTAAAAGCTTTATGATGGTGTTAGTGCTTTTCTACTGTTGCCCGTATTGAATGCAACAGTTAGATATTTGGCCACCAACTAGTCTAAGAATTGATTGTGTGGATTGTGATAAGCTTGTGATATTACTTGGCGTTCACATTAAATGGTTCAATTTTTTGGCAAGTATCTTATGTGCCGTTGGGTAACTCCTGAATGTGCAGGTCTTAACCAGTAAAAGGTCTGAATGGTTAAGAGGTCCGTCTGACTCGTTTGGATCAGGCCTGACAAATGTGTCTAGTTGTGTTATAAAGACTAGACATGCCTTGGTACGATTAACACGGATGCCAACAGCTAAACCTACCCAACACGAACATGAGCCTTCTATAAACGGGTTACACGAACACTTGTTTAAGACGAAGGACACTAAGCATTTAACAAAACTTTCGGAAGCAATAACAAATCGAAACAATAAACATACTCATAAAGCAGAAGGCAAAAGGTTATATATAGAGAGGTCAATTGGCTGAAAAAATCAACCGATATCTTGTAAAATAGAGAAGGATGTCAACTCTGAAGACGAATTGATGAAGTAAAGACTAGTCATGTGGCAAGGGTTTAAAAGCTTATATAGTTAAACCTAGGGGTGTAAACGAGCCGAGCCGAGCCCGAGCTTGGCTGGCTCGGCTCGGGCTCGTTAAGGTTTTGTGAAGCTCGAGCTCGAGCTCGGCTCGGTTCGAGCCTACAATCTTGAGCTCGAGCTCGGCTCGCTAGAAAAATCCAAAGCTCGAGCTCGGCTCGGCTCGGCTCGAGGTGATTTGAGAATCTCAAACGAGCTCAAAAGCTCGGCTCGAGCTCGCAAAAGCTCGGTTATAACTTAGGCTCGCGAGCCCAATCGTTAAGGCTATAACTTAGGCTCGGCTGTAACTAAGGCTCGGGCTCGGGTTCGGGCTCTAGCTCGTTAAGGCTCGATTAGGCTCGTGAGCCTAATCGAGCTTTATATCTAGGGCTCGAGCTCGGGCTCGATAACTAAACGAGCCATATTTCAGGCTCGGGCTCGAGCTCGGGCTCGTTAAGGCTCGGCTCGTTCGAGCTTTTTACCGAGCCGATCTCGAGCCGCTACGTGTCATTTACACCCCTAGTTAAACCTTAAAACATGTTTAGTCGTGTCATAAAAGGAGTAGGCGGATTTTAACCCGTTTACCCATGATTGCAAACTAGATATGTTTCTCTTCTCTCGTATGTTGATATTCTTCTAAAATTGTCTCACTTTTAATCATATTTATTGTATTAGGGAAGATTGTACAATGTGATATTGTTAAACGTAATGGTTGATTTTATCGACATGATGTAACTGTAACAATTGTATCAGAGCCAGACTCATAGTGGTGGCTTGGATGAAGCTAACAATGCCTAAAGAGGATGACCCTTAAGCATAGTCGATTATTATGGATTGAAACCATTGCAAGGTATGGTACTTTCCCCACATCGGTTGTATGGACAACAAATGTGAGATTTATAACTGAAATAGGCTCCCTCTCCTATCAGACTAGCCTTTTGGGATGAGTTCTCCTATTTGAGTATAGATTAAAATGGTACATATATTTTTCATGGCATGCTGGTCTATCCATTCGATTTTATATAGCTATTTTTGTGATTTCCCAGTAGTTTCACATGTAATTGTTTATTAAAAATGGTGCAAACGGAAGCTTCACGCGAAGAAAATGCGCAAATGGCCAAATGTGTAGCCTCTTAAACCTATAGGATTGTATCCATCTTCTATCTCTAGTTGCATGAACCTGCGAAATCTCTTATTTGAACCGAAATATTGGATTTTGACTGAGGTAGTTTGATTTATTTTTCTAATTTTTTTAATGCTGTCGGTGCAACAACAGAAAATCACTCTATAGGAATTCCATAGTTTTGTGAAGAACTGAATTAACATGTATTAGTTGTAGAATTTACCTGTATTTAGCTGTAACATCATGAGCAATGTCGAAGCGATATATGTTTTTCACCGGGTACTATTTTATAGTCTATATCTATACTACTATATAGTGGGTGCTGGACGGGTAGAGTTGTCATTTCATATTTATATCTAAGGGTAAAATTGTAACTTCATTAAAATGGCAAGACAAATTTAATACTACAATTAAAGTCTATTGATTAAACTTAATGTTTAAAGAAAAGGCAAAAACAAGAAATCAATTGTTATTAATACAACAATTAAAATCGATTGATTAATATTTGAAATTAAAAAAAAGAAAAATAAATTAATGGTTATTGTCGTAAAAAGAATATGAAAATTCAAACCAACGAAGAAAACGGCACATTGATTTCTTTTTTTACCGATCTTCTGTTTCATCAACCAATGATTCATCCTATTAAATGCAATTCAATCAGGTTATAAAACGTATTGATCCTCATACAAAACATATTTGAATCTTAAGCTTTATGATGGTGCGTATAACCCATCTCCTCCCCTCAGCTCTCTCCCTATGCACTTCCCCTTTCCAACCAAACCACCACCTAAGAAATACAGTGTATTTTAGTTTTTTATTTAAGGTTTAAATATTATAAGTCATTTGAGTTTTTAAATTATTGGGGAAATAGTAGACAAATGAGATGTTGACAAGTGACAGGGAGTGGAGTAAAATTTTGGGTTTTTAATAGTGACCTTGTTTGGCCTACCGAGCGGGTCGTGCAATTTCATTTTTTTTCTTTTTTTTTATTCAAGTAAACCAATATTATGTTGCCAGGTGGCAACCAACCTATACAAAGGTCACCAATGCAGATGGTCTTAGAAAAAAAAATTATAAGACGCATCGTCAAAAAGTTAAAAAAAATATTTTATTCATTAGTTAGTTGGTTTGTGTTTACATATAATATATTAATATATTGCATGTGTGTAATATGTTAGGGTTGATTATATGGATGTACTACGTGAATGTATATACCATATATTATAGGTGTGTGTAGGTATATATTTATATATTTAAAAGCCAAACTCCTAATAATCTGATGATTAAAAACTTAAGTCAGAGGAAACTCATATCCCAATTTCCACACCAGCCCCCAACAATAATCCACAATTACCTATCGAGACTAACTAAGTACACGAGGAATTGTGGACAGTCAATATGGATAATATAAAAAGATGTACAAGTAGTACGACACAACCTAACGTTAATTGTTCCCAGCCTAAAGGCCATGCTTCATTTGTTGGCTTCATTTAGAGTATTTAACTACTTTTTTAATTTACCGGGGGCTGAAATCTTTTCTTCTGCTTCAAGTTTTCATTATTCTACACTTATGTCTTTTGTATTTAGAGAACTCTACGGTGTCATCTTCACACTTTTGGTTACTTTTACAACGCATGATATTTATTAGAACTTAACGTCTTACTCTACTATAATGTCTATAGTGTTTCTTACTAAAATTCTATATCCTCCGATCATATGTTACACATTATTGACCAAACATCCGCCAAACGCAGTACATGCCCGCCGCAATGCGCGGGCTCCTGCTAGTATGTTTATATGAAGGTAAGTAACGTATAGCATTTTTGCAAGCCAACAAGTATTCCTCACTAGTAATTTCCTACCCCAAACCTGTCATATTGGCATCCCTAACTTTCGATATCCTTATTAATCTTTGCTCCATTTTAGATATACTTTGGTTTATCTCATTAAATAGAACGCAAACCCAAAAAGAATAATCATATTAATAATACTTACGTAAATATATTTGTGGGGGTAACTTTGCTAAATAATAACATAGTTTTAGAAGTGTTTTAATCAAGTCACTCATAAAATAAGTTGTTCCAATTAAGTAACTAAAGTAATTTTAATGTTCTAATCATAGATATTTTACCCATTTAGAAGGTCATCAATTTTTATTAAACATTTTTTGTTTTGCAATTTCTATAATTAAAAAAATATAAATAATAAAAAAAATAAAATCTATATACATTTTTAAAATTTTCGTATTTTTTTAAATATTCATAATTTTTATAAAACATTTTTTTCCGAATTAGATAAGTCAACTTTACTTTGATGTTCTAATCAGGTCACTGAAATTTACTTTAATGTTCCACCTATAGATATTATACCTGCTATTCAGGTAAACTATATAGGATTAGAACATAAAATAAACTTTAATGACTTAATTAGAACAAATATTTTTATGAGTGATCTAATTGGAACACTAGTAAAACTTGATTACTATTCTATAAAATGTTCCCTATATTTGTGTTCTGAAGTTTGTAAAGCTCATAATTTTTTTTTCCTAACAATATGCATTTGTATGCGACTAACCCAATGATCGGTCTTTTGGGTCTAAGGATCTACCCAGTGATTGGCCTCTTGGGCCGAGGCATGACAGATCCAGTATTAGGTTTATCTAGGGGTGAGCAATAAACGGTTCCGAACCGCGAAAACCGTGAAACCGACCCGAAACCGCTAGAACCGAACCGAATTAATGTTATAGGTTCCGGTTCCGGTTCTCATATTTTGGCATAATCGGTTCCCGGTTCGGTTCCGGTTAGAACCGACGGGTCCGGTTAAGAACCGTTAGAACCGTTTTGAATTAAATTAAATATTTAAATATTCTATTATTAGTTTGAAATATAATGTGTTGTTTCGTTCTTTATAGTTCTTAACACTTTTAAATTGTTTTACTTGGTAGGAATGTAGAGTATTGCCTTATGAGATGGTCAGCAGTCAGCACAGCTTGTTCTGACCTGTTTAATCTGTATAAAAAGAATGATCTGATCCGAACAAAACATATTTTGATATGTAAACTGCTATACTTTTAGTAACCATGGTTAACACAAACTGTTGATAATTTTTTAAGAAAAATCATTGTTTTTGTTTATTTTTTTATTTAATTGTTAATGTTAATTTTAGGATTTTATTGACAACCGGTTCCGGTCTAGAACCGTTTCATGAGAACCGTTTCACCCGGTTCTGGAACCGAACCGTTTAGTAATTATCGGTTCCGGTTCCGGTTCTCATATTTTGAAATAAACAGTTCGCGGTTCGGTCCGGTTCGGTTCGGTTCGGTCCGATTCTGAACCGTTGCACAGCCCTAGGTTTATCATTTATGGTTACTTTTTATCTTGTAATTTGTTTGTTTAAACTCATTACAAAAGTATTGCTCATTTTTTTTGGTTTTAGAAGAACAATTACTAGTTAGATTCAGGTAAACAAACAAATATTATACATAGTTCACTTGTAACAAATTTCCAAATAACATAAAATGTCTGAATGTTTGTATGATTATCACATCAAATTTAGCAATTTGTATGAATATATTTTTCACATTTTTTCCAAAAAAGATAAAAAAATCACAAAGGTGTAATTTTTTTTTACTAAAAGTAAAAACAAATCTAATCCAAAATAACTTTTGGTGGGAAAAATAAAAACCAAAGATCAAAATCACAACTAAGCATAAACCTCCTCTTTTCCACTACCTCCCCTTTCCCTTTACTCCCCTTTATTCCATCCAGAATCCACCATTCCATTCCTCTCCTCTCCAATTCCAATTCCAATTCCAATCACCAAATGGATCGTCTTCATATTATCCTCACCATCATCTTCACACTCTCATCACTTACAGGTATTCCATTCCATTCCATTCCCTTCTCTTCTCCACCAATCAATATATTACTATACTAATAATAACAATATTATTATTATTTCATAACTGCAGTGGTCCAATCAACCACCTTCAAGATCATTAACCGCTGCCGCCACACCGTCTGGCCAGGCATCCTAACCGGCGCCGACAGACCCGTTCTCAACCCGACCGGGTTCACTCTCAACCCGGGTAAATCAAGAACCCTTCACGTACCCGTTTCCTGGTCGGGTCGGTTATGGGGCCGTACCTATTGCTCCACAGACTCCACCGGAAAATTAACTTGTCTCACCGCCGATTGCGGCTCCGGCAAGGTGGCTTGCGACGGACGTGGCGCCGAACCACCTGCCACGTTGGCAGAGTTCACTCTCAACGGTGACCAGGGTTTGGATTTTTATGACGTCAGCTTGGTTGATGGGTATAATTTACCTATGTTGGTGGTGCCTAGAGGTGGTAAGGGTGGCGCGTGTAGTTCAACCGGGTGTTTGGTTGACTTGAATCGGGCGTGCCCGACTGCGCTGCGGGTGGCGCGGTCGGGGAGTAGGAGCGTGGTGGCGTGTAAGAGCGCGTGTGAGGCGTTTGGGGATCCGAGGTTTTGTTGTAGTGAAGGGTATAATACTCCCGACACTTGTCCGCCTACAGAGTTTTCGGCGTATTTTAAGCATGTGTGTCCGCGGTCGTATAGTTATGCTTATGATGATAAGACTAGTACTTTTACTTGTGTTGGTGCTGATTATATGATTATTTTCTGTCCGTTGCCTTATACGAGGTAAACTAGTTTTATACCCGTCCGATGGTTGATTACTGTTTGGTGCTGATCACATTGATGTTTGGTTTGGATTTGATACAACAGTGAAAAGCTGCTGGAAGCGAGGAAGGAGACTGCGGATTTGCCACTTGTGAACAAGACCATGCTGCACATTGGCCATAGATAAGGTTTGACTTGATTTGATTTATCTTATGGATTCTAGTTGCGTTAAGAAAGTTGTAATGACTCGGGTTTTGTGTTTGTTTGTTTCCAGAGTAATCTGCGGTTGGACTGAGGTTTTTATTCAATTGGTAAGTGGATAGATCATAGATGTATGCATTTTTCTTGTTTAGATGTTTAATCTGCATTGGGTCATTTAAGATGGATTACATTGTTGATTTTTGATGATATTGAATTTGATCATGGCTGATCGGCTTTTAGTGAAGTCTGACAGCAGTTACATGATCACTTAACTTGATCTAGCTGCATTAGCATTAACTTGGTCGTTGATTCACAGACTGCGCAATGGAATCAGTAGAAACAATGGAGAAGAGGCAGTGTTAAAGGTGAATTAGAATTTCCAGTTGATAATTAGGCATTGAAACTTGTTTTAGAGAGAAGGATCAACACGCAAAATGGTTGGATCAAGATATCTATTGTCCAACAAACATTATTGCTGTGGTGTCATGTGAGAATCTTGAATTTTAATGTCACACGGTTGTCTAGTCTTCAAATTTTCGATACTGCAACGTCTAGAATCTGGTTTGTCGATTTTTATTATGGTTATCCAACTGCTATTGTTTAGGTATGTGATCATTTGTTATTGTAGATTTTGTACCTTAATCAAATGCAGATTATAGGCAATACAGATAATCGGTTTTAGAATTTGCAGCAACAACAATAAAATTCTAGTGTTTCGTACAGATAAATCGGTTATAGATAATCTGGATCCATCTATCATAGGGCAACTGAAACGAGTAAAGGGGTTATACTTATCACTAACTTGGTTAACATATCTCAAAAAGACCCAAAAAACTGGTCGAACCACTGAACCCAAGTTAACTGTCCACCCAAACTTGCCAGCTCAAAATAGTTGGCTCCTTTTGATTAACTTGTTAACAAATGGTTTGGCCAAGTGAATTAAACTGGTGATCCAATGACTAGCAAGTTGGTGTGAGTAATCATAATCGACTAATCTTGCACTTTTTACGCAAGTAATGGTTAGTTTGTGTTCATACTTGCCTTACATGATCAAATTCGACAATGAGTCACAAAATTCATTGTTTCTAGACAAGATTGGCCGCTCAAGTCGATTGAACCGAAAACTAAGGACGTGTAGTATCGAATTTATTTGTAGTGACTTGTATCAACATGTTATATATATTTGTGATAAATAAACTTCTTGTAACGGATTTCTAAAACATTGAGAATTATAACTAGTGGGTTACATCCACTCTCCGAGCCAAGGGACCGATTTTTAAGTGGAAATGTTGACGCAATTTACGTAGTGAAAGTTAAGTCTATATCAGTTCGTTATGAACTGGCACTAGCTATAACAACTGAAAGAGAAACAAAAAACATAAAACAATAAAAACATATACCGAACCGGTCCCAACATTGTTCAGTCATCATCGGTCCGTTTCATTTCGTTACCTATATATATACAGTACCAAAATCGATATAGTTAACGGACTTGCAATTATCCAATTTATGTTTTTCTTTGGTGGTGGATCATTGGATAACCCGATTTAAAACCCGGGACCATAACTCGACTGTGTCATCTAGTCAAACCATGACATTTTATCGAACACATGGCGTGCGTGAAACCATATAACCATTGTATACGACCAACACCACCAAGATCCATCAACTTCACAACATCTGTTAATCCCCACATAAACCAGAGAATCTAACACTCAACACATTGCTTCAATTAAATAACCCCTCCATCCCACTGACAACACTGCTGTTGGTGCTTTCTTGATTTCTTTCAACTGTGTCGGTGAAGGGTTTATTGATCTTGAAGCATTTTATTATAATATTACATATTGTTTAGTTTATTATTTGGTTTTCCTTTGTGGGTTGATTGAATGTATGAACAAGAAGAAGACTTTGAGTCAGATATGAGTGGAAAGATCTCGAATCTTGTACGGCCGAGATCCCTTGTTATCTTCTTGATCGGTTCGGTTTTTGTCTTCCTTGCCTTCTCATCATCATCTCAACTGGTAATAATACCTTTGTTAGCAAAAGGGTTTGCTTTACTTGAATTGCATTTATATAAAAATTAGTTTTTTTTTTTTGTTTTTTTTGCTTTTTAAAGAAAATATAACTTTTAATCTTGTTGTAAATTAGTATATATCTTTTGGTTATACTGGACGCCTTTTCGATCTGTTGGTTAGGTGGTTAGTGGTTATATGTGTTTGTTGTTTTATGCTAATTGGTTGGAAGTAATGGAATTTGTGTTTAGGAGGAAGATGCAGTGGAAGAGGTGCACGAAATTACGCATCGAGTGTTTTTGGATGTTGACATTGACAAGCAACGGTTAGGTATGGTTCTTTGTTTCTATGATCGGTGTGTGATTTTCTGTATTGTGACTTGTGAGTAATGTAGAATAGGTTTTCAGCCTTTGAATATAAAAGGTTTCATTTTGGAATTTTTTGTATTGCAGGAAGGATTGTGATTGGATTGTATGGTGAAGTTGTACCAAAAACTGTTGGTAAGCCTTCGATTACCGACACGTTAATTTTGACTTGAGTTTTGTGTGTTTTATCCTTCATAGTTATCAAACATTCAAACCAACCGAACTACACAACATGAGAAACTAAGTAATGCTATTAATATTATTGCTTATTGCTTAGCCTTTATCTAAGTTAATGCTTCTCCTTTTTTTGTGTTTGCAGAGAATTTTCGAGCTCTATGCACAGGTAACTGATGTTCTGGATATTAGTAGATCTATAAAACAAAAATATGAGATACATATGCGTGTAATTATTTTAATTCAGGAATTTATCTAACGTTCTTTTGGGATTAGGGGAATTTGGCAAGGGTGCAAGTGGTAAACCATTACATTATAAGGGAACGCCATTCCATCGTATCATACCTGGGTTCATGATTCAAGGTGGAGATACCGTCTATGGGAATGGAAGAGGGAATGAATCCATCTATGGCGGAGTCTTTCGTGATGAAAATTTTAAGATCAAGCATTCACATGCAGGTTTTGAGTTTTTACCTACTATCAATATCATCTGCTTTATTACATATTTACATGATTCTTGAAGTTAAGAAGATCAAAAAAGTACTATTTTTGACGTCTACTTTTGCAGGTATGGTGGCCATGGTGAATTCGGGACCAGATTCTAATGGTGCACAATTCTTCATCACTACAGTTAAGACCTATTGGTAAGCAACTAAGCATCACACTGCCTATAAATTATACCTGCAAAAGTTATAGTCATTAGAAGACGTCAAAAATGTCCGCTTTCCTCCATTGATTTTGCTCTTATTGTTATATGAATATTACATCTTTAGGCTTGATTTCTTGTTTATTATTCTACTTTTGATATCTCCAAGTAATTCTTTAAGCCATAGAAGAGCATAGTGTGATTATCATGATTTAGGAATAAGAAGTTCTCTCATAACTCGGGTTGATCCTCTTACTTCTTCAAACATGACCTTTTGACTTTTTTCCCTCTAGAAACGGGAAACCGAGTTCTTCTGTCTGCATCTCATCTAATTCCTAAAACCGGATTTAAGATGATGCGGCCTAACACTCTTTAACACGTTGGGTAATGGGTCTAGACTCTAGATGGGTCAGCACTCTTTGTCATTTCTTTTCCTTAAATTTGTTTACATAATTGATGTTCCAAGGGTGCAAGATACAGTTTCATTTGTTAGTGTTTTATGGTTTGAGGAATTTGCAGGCTGGACGGTGAACACGTCGTGTTTGGAAAAGTTATTGAAGGCATGGATGCAGTGTATGCAATTGAAGGCGGAGCGGGTACTTACAGTGGTAAACCCAGGAAAAAGGTGGTTATTGCTGATTCAGGTGAAATTCCCAAGAGCCAATGGGATGTTGAATTACAACAAACTACAGCTGCTGCTGAATCATGACACTCCTCAATTGCTAGATTTTACAAAACGACTTACGTTTATGTTTTCTGTTGTAGAAATACATTTATCTGTATCTATTTTATCAGCACACTTGTTATTAGTTATGATTTTCATCTTTAGAAAACGATGGTATGCTTCTCCTTTTCTGCAAATGTTTCATGTTTATATATGTATCATTTAACTCTCGACAGCAAGTAATCATTTTAGAATAAAGTCATTATAAAAATTGCAGATTTTCAACTATCTGTTTTGTTTTACAACACTCAAAAACCGTTACTGATGATTTGACTCATGGTTTGGCCTTCTTTCCTATAAAAAAAGGGACCGTGAACGGCTTACCGCAAATCGACAAGGATTACAAAACCTATGTCATATAAAAAAAATAAACATACAAACCAAAGATATTATTTGGGATCATTGTATTCTTCAATTGCCTTCAAACACATGCAAATATCATGGTCAATGTTGAGTCTTCCCAACAAGAAAAAACATGACAAAATTCAATGCAACAGCACACAAAATATCTGTGCCCAAAATCAAGTAATCAAAATCGAAAATTTGCTTGTCATTCATTTAAAAAATTATATAAACTTTAATTTAATTTAATGTTGATAATGACATCGACTTGAACCGGTTCATTTTTTTAACGGCAAACATCATCTCATTAATCACCCAAACTATTCACAAAATCACCCAAAATATTCACAAAGTTTCCATGAACAAGATGCCCAATCACCTTGAACCGGTTCATTAGATGAACATAAACTAGGTGGGTCAGGTCAAACAAATACATTGATCTTGTGATAAAGCTAAGGACACAAACCAGACAGATCCAATCACCCATGTGATCCATGTGGCTATCACAACATGCAAGCAAGCAAGCTGCAAGCATATCCTTTTCCATCACAAACCCTAAATACCCAATTTAATATTATCCTAACTACCCAATTTAATATTCTTATTCCATTCCATTCAGCTCATGAATCAACTCCAACAACACTAACCCAGTAACCTCACCCATGGCCAGCTCCGCCGCCACAACCACCGTCACCGAGCCACCATCCAAACCTCTACTCTCCACCTACATAGATGACTTCCACCACCACTCCCCACCACCATCCGAATCCGACCCATCTTCCTCATCCCACTACCCCACCTCCATCACTTACAATAACCATAGTAATCGACCCTTCAAAGACTTACCCTTTCTCCTCCTCTTCCTTCTTTTCCTCATCTCCACTTTCTCCTTCGGTATCTTTGCTTCCATCCATCATAACCCTAATACCCCTTCCTCTGTTTCTTCTTTCATCTATGACATTCGCACAGATTCCTGCATCCAAGACAGAATAACAGATGATAATAATAATAATAATAATAGGGTTTTGTTTTTCAACTTATTATTATCCGATTCCGGTTATATTTTCAAGAATCTGATACTTACTGTTGTAGTTACGTTGATTTTGAGCATACCCATTTCCTTATTTGTACTTTTTTCTCTCAAGCATTACGCCAAACAGTTGGTGTACATCTCCCTTCCTTTCTTTATTTTAGTTCCTATCTTTCTAGATGTGTATTGGTTTGTTGCCTGTACTATTAATTCCACTTGTAGTCAAAGGTTTGCTTTGGGTTATAGGATTATAGTGCTTGTGTTTGTGCTGTTAGTGATTATGGTTATGGTGTGGATAATTGTTGTTAATTGGAGTAGGGTTGAGTTGACTGTGAGGATAATTAGGGTGTCGGCTGATGCGTTATCGAATAATTTAGGGTTGTTTGGGGTGCTTCCGGTTATGAGTTTGGGTTTGGTTGCGTATTTTGTTCCGATTGTTGTGTTTTTAGTGTATGCGCGGTTGAATGGGGAGATTGTGCCGAGGGAAAAGCGTGGGAAGGTTGTTTGTGAGTGGGAGCAAGATGGTTGGGTTCCGGCTTACTATGCGTTGGCGATTCTTACTATGTTGTGGTCTGCTGCTGCGATGGTGGAAGCACAGGTTTATGTGATTAGTGGGACTATTGCGCAGTGGTACTTCTCGAAAGATGATTCGAGGGTCAAACGGAGTATACGAAGTTCTTTAAGGTATCTTTCTTGTTATTGTTACGGTTTTTAGTGTCTACAATCATATATAGAAGGGATATTATCAAGATGTTAACTTTATTTGTTAATTGTATGTTTTTTCAGAAACGCGTTTGGCCCGTCTGCTGGAACAATATGTTTTTCTGGACTGTTGATTGCTGTTGTACGGATAGTACGTGGTGCAGTTGATACTGCGGCAAACGAAGATGCAAGTGGGATGGTCAACGTCGTTCTCAGATGCTGTGTCAACGCGCTATTATCAGCTTTTGAGTTTCTTAATAAGTTTACCATAAACTTTGCAGCTATAACTGGTGAAGCTTATTGTGCTTCTGCCAGGTTGACCTATGAGCTTCTAAGACGTAATCTTCTCTCAGCTGTTGTTGTGGAGATTGTTTCCACACGTCTTTTGGCTGCAATCGTCTTTGTTCTCTCAGCTATTTATGCTATTGTGGTTAGTAGTCGACTAGTTTCTCACTTTATTTGCTGTTAATACTTAATACTGTTTGGGTGGTAATTTGTGTACAGGGCAAACGGGTCGAGTGGGTTGATAATTGATATGATGACTGATGAGTATGAATCTTGATTGCTTTTATGCTTGTACTAAAGCATTAGTGACTGTTATGCATGCAGGTCTGTGTAATATTAAAGGCAGCAACTGCTCTAGGAGTAGATTCATACTTTGTAGCTGCAGTGGCGTTTGTAGTGGTGCTGGTGATTCTCGGCTTTTTGGTGCACGTGCTAGACAATGTTATTGACACAGTTTATATTTGCTACGCGATTGACAGAGACAAAGGTGAGGTATGTAAAGCGGATGTCCATGATATTTATGTCCATCTTCCGATTAGTAGGAACCACAATCCGGCCTATTTAAATGCCAGAACTCCACTTCTTGTATGATTACCATTTTGGGACTTGGTTAGAGCACTCTGTTAAGTTTTGTATCTTGTTTGTACAACACACTGATTCTTTTTGTCTGTTCAATAATAACATAACCCTGCTACCATTATACCACACCAGGATTTCACCATTTTTCTTGTTAACTTGGAAAGTTTTGTTGCTTATGCCGTATCTTACAATTCTCTTTAGCTGCAATCTTGCCTTTGTATCCTTCGTGTTTAGAATACGCGTTTGTTTAAACCGTTCGTCAATTGTTAAAATGGAACCCTAGATCTTTGATGATTTACTCAAGTTATTTTAAAGTTACAATGTATTAATCTTTTTATAGCAATGAATTACATGCGACAGTTATTACCTTATAAATCATGTGTACTATCAAGGTTGGTGGTGTATTTTTATAGCTTAAATTAAGCTTTATTGCACCCATCAGTGTTTAAATACATATTGTATTACATAATTTATTAGTGTATTAATACCTCAAATAATTTTTTTTTAAACAGCTAATTTCTTACACCCCTTTCTTTACACACCTTTTTACACCCTTTTACACCTTTTTTGCACACCTTTGGAGTTGAACTCTCAACCTTATCTAAGAGAGGATTTTCCTCTTACCACTAGGCTATAACCTAAGTGGCATAAATTTTCTTAAAATAAAAAGACAACAAATAGCTTAACGAGACATTATCCAAACTTGGTGGTGGGGCGTGTAAATAAAAAGGACAATGAAACAAGCAAAAGTTAAAACGTATTTCGAATAGCAAAATCAATCTTACCAAAAACAAAGCACCGGTTCTTCGACGTCGAGAAATTGAAGTGCATGACTCGTTGCACTCTGTTCTAAAACGACACCTTTGGTTTAGTGTTGATTTTTATGATTTCACAATTTTGGCTTAAATTTTACACATCTCATATACGCTTTTAAACAAGGTTGCTTAGATATTGAGAATGTGATCAAAACATATCAAATTAACATAAATTAACATAAGTTAGATTAGATTAATAATTTTCTCTTTAAAAAAACAAAAAGTTTTTTAATTAACAGGTAATTGCCAATGATCTCCAGCCCAGCTGGTTTGAGGTGGGAAGGTTTACCTCATTGGAGGGTTCCTGCTCGGGTTTGGTCTCAGGTTCAAATCTCAGGCTCCACCAAAAAAATAACCGCTTGGGTTTGAAAGGAGAAACCCGTGTGGTGCTATGGGATTCGATCCTGGGTAGTGGTCGCTTTGCAACACATGATTTACCGCTGAAACACTACTCTAAAAAAAATTAACAGGTAATCCATGAATTTTTTCCAATGAGTTTATTTTGCTAGATTTTTCAATTTTTTCAATCAAAACCAGTATCTCATTGAAAATTCCAAACCGAGAAAATTCCCAAAAACCCACATTTTATAGTTAAATCCACCCCTAACTACTGCATATCATATAACCTTACATAAATTAACATATATTTCTACCTTTTTTATTTCAAAGCTTGTTTTTACCTTTTTTATAGTTAAATCCACCCCTTAACTTTTTATTACATCACATAAATGTTAGATGAATGAATATCTCCCGGATAGGATCCTATTTAAAAAATCAAATCAAATATATTAATTAATTAATTGCAAAGATAAAAGATCTTCCAAAAATATAACATTAATAACATAACCGTTGTAACTGAAACCTCATATAAAAGAAAACGCCAGAGCCCTTTCAACTCCAAAACCTCAGCGTCTCCTTCATTCTCCCCTTTTATCTGATTCAAAACCCTAAATCACTCACTATAAACCGTTGTAACTGAAACTTCATATAAAAGAACAGTTCTGTTTTTGTAACCCAGTGTTTCTCTGTTTTTCTTTCAAATAGCACCAGGTACGAGCTTTCTCTCTGTTTCTCTTTAATCCGTGCTTTTAATCTTTTATTTCAGATCATTATATGGGTTTCTTACTAATCATATCTCAAGGGTTTGCTATAATCTTTTTATCTGTTTTAGGGATTTGATACCTGAATTATTTATATCTTCTTAACAAGCTTTTTTGATTTAATGATTTTTCAATCATTTGAAAACCCTGAGTTTTAATGTTAGTAGAAGAAAATTTGTATAAGTTTAGAACAAATGGTTGGTAATCTTTGCTCAAAACATCAGGCTGTGTAAACTGTAAACATGGTTTTTTTATTTTACCTAAACAACTTTACCAATTCTTTTTTTTTTTAATTTCCCACTTTGTTTTTTTAATAGTTGTTTTTCGTGTTTTTTTTTGTTGTTCTTTTTGTTTTTTGACTTCCAACTTATTATGATCAGATTGTTTATGAAGTTTTTTTAGGTAACTGTGTAGTTTGATACGTATATATATGCTTTTTATTAGTCTAGACTCATACTAAAAAAATTGAATCGCCTTAAAACACCTAAAAACCATGTCAACTTGTGGCGTACTTTCAGGTTAAACGATTTACCAAGTTTTTTGTTCTCGGATTCCCTACTTTCGTTTTTCTTGGCGTTTTTCTTGGCGTTTTTCTTATTGATTTTACATATGTGTCCAACCTTTTACATTGTTTTTATTGTTTATGATATTCTATATTTGTGAAGGGATTTTTTTTGGTAGTATGGCATTTTTCTTGTTTTACAACTTATATTCGAGAACATGTAATCCCGTTACTTGAACACCTAAAGACCCATTTCAACTTGTTTTGTACTTTGAGGCTTGTACTTTGCAGTTGATTGGGTGTACGTAGGATGTTCTTGTAGCATGGATTGCTTTGTTTTGTTTAGTTTATAAAGTGGTGATAGTTGATTTTCTTATTTTTAACGATTTTGACTTTGTTTTTAATGTTTCATCTTTCTTGTGAGATTTCAGATCTGCATTTATTGCAACATTTATTAAGTTTTTATAGTTGTGGTTTGGCAATTTTATGTAGTGTTTTGCGAGACAACTCATTCGAGAATTTGCAATTCGGTTACTAGAACACCTAAAAGCCCATCTCAACATGTTTTGTACTTTGAGGCTTGTACATTGCTGTTGAATGGGTGTATGTAGGTTTTTGTTGTAGTGTGGATTGCTTTCTTGATGAAGTTGTTTCTGTGAGATTTTGTTTTTGTTTTTTTTTTCTAATGATTTTGACTTTTTATCTTGTTATAAATGTTTTATGTTTGTTTTTATGAGATTTTCATTTGAACATTTTACCAAAGTTTTTTAATGATGTTTTTCAACAGTGAACTCACATTGAGAACTTGTAATCCGGTTACTAGAACACTTAAAACCCACTTCAACATGTCATGTACTTTGAGGCTTGTGCATTGACGTTGTTTTGGCGTACTTCTGTTGTTATTGTAGCATGGTTTGCTTTGTTGATAAAATTCTTTATGTTATTCTACTATATTATGTTTTAATAGTTTTATATGGCGTTTTTCAAGACTCAACTCCTATTCGAGAACATGTAATCCCATCACTACAACACCTAAAAGCTCATTTTAACACGTTTTGTACTTTGAGGCTTGTACTTTGCGGTTGAATGGGTGTATGTAGGTTTTTGTTGGAGTGTGGATTGCTTTCTTGATGAAGTTGTTTCTGTTAAGATTCTATTTTTTCTTAATGATTTTTACTTTTTTTTGTTATTAATGTTTTATTTTCTTTTTTTCTGAGATTTTCATTTTAACATTTTACGAAGTTTTTTAATGTCGTTTTGCAAGAGTGAACTTACTTTGAGAACTTGGAATCTGGTTACTATAACACCTAAAAACTCACTTCAACATGTTCTGTACTTTGAGGCTTGTACATTGCGGTTGATTTGATGTACATATGTTGTTATTGTAGCATGGATTACTTTCTTGATAAAGTTCTTTCTGTTAATCTTTTATTTTATTATGGCTTGACAGTTTTATTATGGCGTTATGGCTTGACAGTTTTATATGGCGTTTTGCACGACTTATCTCATAATCGAAAACTTGCAATTCACTAATTTTGTAATGGCTTTTTGCAAGAAAACTTATAATCACGTTACTTTAACACTTTAAAACCCATTTCAACCGGATTTGTACTTTGAGGCTTGTACTTTACAGTTGTTTGGGTGTATATAGGCTGTTATTGTAGCATGGATTGTTTTCTTCATGAAGTTATTTCTGTTGATTTTCATCCTTTTTTTTTCTAAGGACTGTGACTTTGTTTCCTTTGTTGTTTCGTCTTTCTTCTTATGGGATTTTCAACTTGTCTTCTAGTTTGAGGTTGATTGGGTGCATGTAAGGTGCTACTACAATTGCTTTATTTGAAGTTGACCATTTACTTATGAGGTTACTTGTGTTTTCAATGAGCTCCTCTGTTTTTATTGTTTATGAATTTGACTTCTAAACTTATTTGATTTTGTATATTTGTGTATGGGATAGATTATGGATTTTTTGTACAAAACTACTAACTATTGTTCTTTTCTAGTAGTTTACCTTAATGATTTTCTCTCTCTCTTTTTTTTTTTACTTTCTGATTAATAGTTGTGTGGTTTAACGGTTTTCTATGGTATTTGAGAGCTTGAAACCTGTTATTATACCTAAAAACCGTTTCAACTTGTCTTCCAAATTGAGGCTTGTACTTTTCGCTTAAGCGGTTGTGTGTAGTTTTATTGTAGAATGGATTCCTAAAAATTCTTCTCTGTGACATGAGATTTATTTTATTCACAATTTATCAGGTTTTTAATTTTCGACTTTCCAACTTATTTTGTTTGGGCATGCTTTTTTCTTGATACTGGTCTGTTTGTTGCTACTCCTTTTGTGTGTATTTTGACTTTCTCATTATATAGTTTATCTTTTTCTTGGTAATGTGATTTTTGTGCACATTAATACCAACTATTGTAAGAATTTGGAACATGAAAACTCACAAATAAGTAGCTTTATATTTTATGGATGGTTCAAAGTTTGGTCACATGACAAGTCAAGCAGTTGCTGCTTTGAAGTTGAGTAAAACTTTGAACATGAAAACCCATGATCCCTGCTTCAGTCCAGCAGCTGCTGCCTTGAAGTTGACTAAACTTTAAACCGAATATCAGCTTTCGCATACCCTAAAACTAAAAAGGTTTCAATTTTCTTAAAGCTTATTCTTTGTCTCATGCCCAATCTGATTTTCGGGTGATTTTCAAAAAAAAAAAAAAGGAGAGAGAGAAGAAGAACTGCTTAGTTTTGTTTTTGAGTTTAGCGGTTTTCAGCGATCTCAATGTAACCCAACATTTCTCTGTTTTTCTTTCAATTGCATATTAAAAACAAGAATGGAATTAGAGTTTTTAATTCATCGATATGTAGCCGAGAATCATCAAAAAACACCAGGTACGCCGGCCCGTTTCTTTGTTTATCTTTTAATATTTATGGATTTTAATTTGTTAATCTTCTATCTGGGATTCACTATAGGGTTAGTTACCAACCATAGTATCTGAAGGGGTTTGCTAAACTCTTTTTTGAATTCTTTTTTTCTGTTTTAGGGATATGATACTTTTTTACAAACTAAAAATTTTAATGTTAGTAGCAGAAAATTTGTATAAATTTAAAACAACAATCACCACCTTACCCAGTAAGGTTTAATTAAAACAAATAGTTTAATTAACTCATGGTTGATAATTTGCTTAAAACATGAGGCTGTATAAACATTGTTTTTTATTTTACTTAAAACGTTGTAGAATATTTCTTTTACATGTCAAGTTTACCAAGTATTTTTATCTTGATTTCCCATACTTCTTTTGAAAAAGACTTTCTTAATTAACGGTGTTACATAGTTTCTCAATCATTTAATAATTGTTTTCTTGTTTGTTATTTTGACTTCCAACTTATTTAATAAGATTGTTTATGAAGTTTTTAAGTAACTGTGTCATTTGATACTTATATTTACTTTTTACCAGTGTCAGCTCACGTTAAGAAATTTGAAATTCTGTTACTAGAACACCTAAAAACCATGTCAACTTGTGGTGTACTTTCTGGTTATGCGGTTTACCAAGTTTTTTTGTTCAACTTCCGTACTTCTGTAATTTTATTTGGCCTTTTACTTATCGATGTTACATATGTTCTCAACCTTTCACATTGTTCTTATTTTTTTTTATGATATTGACTTCTAAATTTAGTTGACTTTGTATATTTGTGAAGGGAATTTTCTTGGTGCAAAGTATTGCATTTTTCTTGTTGTTTTACTAACTCAGTTTTGTCTTTTTTTTTTACTTTCTAATAATTATGCTTTTTTAGTAATTGTGTGAATGTGTGGTACACAACTTATATTCGAAAACATGTAATCCTGTTAGCACACCTAAACACCCATTTCAACTTGTTTTGTACTTTGAGGCTTCTACTTTGCAGTTGATCGGGTTTACGTAGGATGTTATGATAGCGTGGATTGGTTTCTTTATGAGGTTCTGATAGTTGATATTATTATTTTTCTGATAATTTTGACTTGTTTGTTTGTAATGTTTCATCTTTGTTTCTTTTGAGATTTGCATGTGTTTTGCAATGTGCAAGACTTAACTTTAACTCATTCGAGAACTTGCAATCCTGTAACTAGAACACCTAAAAACCCATCTCAACATGTTTTGCACTTTGAGGCTTGTACATTGCAGTTGACTGGGTATGTAGGTTTTTGTTGTAGTGTGGATTGCTGTCTTCATAAAGTAATTTTTGTTCAGTCTATTTTTTTCTAATGATTTTGACTTTTTTTGCTTTAAATGTTTTATTTTCTTTCTTGTGAGATTTTCATTTGAATATTTTACCAAGTTTTTTCATGATGTTTTGCAAGAGTGAACTCATATATAATTGCGTTACTTACTAGACACCTAAAAGCCCATTTCAACACGTTTTGTACTTTGAGGCTTGTATTTTGCGGTTGGTTGGGTGTATGTAGGTTTTTTTGTAATGTGGATTGCTTTCCTGTTAAAGTTGTTTCTGTTGAGATTCTATTTTTTCTAATTATTATGAGATTTTCATTCGAATATTTTACCAAGTTTCTTAATGATGTTTTGCAAGAGTGAACTCACATTTGAGAAGTTGTAATCTGGTTACTAGAACACCTAAAACTCCATTTCAACATGTTTTGTACTTTGAGGCTTGTACATTGCTGTTGATTTGGTGTACATAGGTTGTTATTGTAGCATGGATTGCTTTCTTGATAAAGTTCTTTCTGGTAAGCTTCCATCTTATGGTTTGACAATTTTGTATGGCGTTTTGCAAGACTCAACTCATATTCAAGAACATGTAATACCGTCACTATAACACCTAAAAACCCATTTCAACATGTTTTGTACTTTGAGGCTTGTACTTTGCGGTTGATTTGGTGTATGTAGGTTTTTGTTGTAGTGTGGATTACTTTCTTTGATAAAGTTGTTTCTGTTTTTTCTAATGATTTTGAATTTTTTTTTTGTTATTAATGTTTTATGTTCTTTTTTATGAGATTTTTATTTTAACACTTTCTTACCTTTTTAATGATGTTTTGCAAGAGTGATCTCACGTTGAGAACTTCTAATCTGTTCAACATGTTGTTCTTTGAGACCTATACATTGTTGATTTGGTGTGCATATCTTCTATTTTATGGTTTGACCATTTTATATGGCGTTTTGCAAGACTCAACTCATATTCGAGAACATGTAATCCCGTCACTACGACGCCTAAAACCCCATTTTAACATGGCTTGTACTTTGCTGTTGGTGGGTGTATGTAGGTTCTAGTTGTAGTGTGGATTTCTTTCTTGATGAAGTTGTTTCTGTTGGTATTCTATTTTCCAATGATTTTAACTTCTTTTTTCTTTTATTGTTTCATCTTTCTTCTTTTAAGATTTTCATTTGAACATTTTACCAATTGACCAGTTTTTAATGGCTTTTTGCAAGAGAAGTTGTAATGGCTTTAGCACTTTAAAACCCATTTCAATCTGTTTGGGTAGTTGGGTGGTTGGGTGTACGTAACTAGAACCTACATAAGCTGTTATTGTGGCATGGATTGCTTTGTTTATATTTATGTTCTAATGTTGATATTGACTTTGTTTTTAATGTTTCATCTTTCTTTTTTATGAGATTTACATTTGCGTAATTTTCCAAGATTTTTGTTTTTGAATTCTTGTATTTCTTTTAATATTGCCCTGTTACGTAATGAGGTTACCATGTTACATGTGCTCAGTTTAATGAGTTTTGTGATGTTTGACAATTCTATAGGGTGGTTTAACGGTTCTATATAGTTTACTGAGTTTTGTGATGTTTAGTCCCCTTATCTCTCTAATTTTAGTTTTGTTTTACAGCCTTGTTATTCAAGATTCGTGACATGGAATCCCCTTACTATAACGCTTAGACACATATTTCAACTTGTCTAGTAGTTTGAGGTTGATTGGGTGTATGTAGGCTATTGACTCCCATAATAAACCAAGTAGAGCCACGTCTTCATTCTTAGCCAGTGGCGTAGCTTTTAAGGGGCGGTCGACCCTCCGGAATTTTCGCTCAGAAGTTCCGATTATATATATAGTATTCGTATATAAATTTTTTTGATATATACGGTTTTGACCCTCCGAAACTAGTGATTTCCGACCCCCCGAAGTTTTGGGTCAAGCTTCGCCACTGTTCTTAGCCTTTAGATGCACATCGCATTCACGTAAAGAGCTGTCGTACTTGCTTCGATAACTTTTGATCCTTTGCATTGGACCCATGAGTGAGCCCCCATAGGCAAGTCATGCGTAGCTTAATGATGTCCTGCAGGTCATTCTCTTTTTTCCCACTTATGCTTAATTGCTTAGTCAAAACTTCCCAATCGCAATGATAACCAGGAATAGCCATACATTGGTTAAGCTGCTGTAACACTACTTTAAGATGAATGCTAGTTTGCCAAGGAGTATAGGATCAGAGGTAGACTGTAGACACTGTTATGCTGCACAAGATGGAACCTTGTACCCCTGATAGTGCATTAGCCACCAAGTTTTCCACCCACAAGATTTCATAATCATACCTGAGCATTTCATATGCTGGTGTTCCTTTTTGGTCAAAAAAGGTGCTTTAATCTCTTCTTGTACGTCTTGATTATCAAGTGTCCCATTGAGAGGCAGCGAAGAAGCGACTTGTAGTACAAAGGTATTCTGGAAATCCGGTAATGCCAATACTGGATAGAAACTAAAATTCTGATTTAATTAAGATAAGAACAAACAAGATAGTTGGCCTGATTCGAGAGAGGCTTGCTAGTCTCCTAACATATGATCAGAGATCACAATACAAATAAAATATCCATGACACTTACAAAACAAAACAAGATGTAAATATGAAGGCTCTAAATCTAACCGGCAGTTTTACCCACTTCCTTATTACTAGGATCACTCCACCTCCTGAATTTTCAAAACATTTTCCCTCGCATTCTCCTGCCTCCGAGCCACAACTGAGTCTGTCCTGACCCATGGGTCTGCCCCAACCCATTCTGACCCGATTTGGGTTCGTATCAAGAATTCAGAACCATTTTCATTCAATTTGAATTTGTTATTAATCTTCTATCTGGGATCGTTATATGGGTTTGTTACTAACCATACATGAAGGGTTTGCTAGGATCTCCTTTGAATGCTTCTTTTCTTATCTGTTTAAATTATATTTTCTTAACAAACTTATTGATTTAATTATCTTTCAGTTGTTTGAAAAACTATGAATTTTAATGTTTGTAGTAGAAAACTTGTATAAGTTTAGAACAAATAGTTTTAATGACTTATAATTTGTGTTCAAACATTATTTTAATCCACATTCTGGAATATTTCTTTCTCATATAACTTTTTTGTACAGTTTACTGAGTATTTTTTCAAGATTTTAAATTATATTTTCTTTTACTTATTGTTGTTACGTATGTTCTCAACCTTTTGTCTTTATTGTTTATGATATAGACTTCTAGAACCCACTTCAACATGTTTTGTATTTCGAGGCTTGTGCACATCTTGGTTTAAAAAAGCGCGCCTGGGGCACGCTTTAAGCGTTTGAGGCGCGAGGCGTTTAGAAAAACGTTTTTTTTTTTGCCAAAGAGCGCTGAACTACATGAAGCGCCGCCTCGGGCGCTTGAGGCGCGCTACAGTAGCGCCTCAGCCCAAAAAACCCTTTTAAACTGCTTTATTTGGCCTGCTACTGTAGTGCCTCGGCGTTTTTATGTTTTGAATATGCTTTTTAAGTGTTCAAGGGTGTTTTATAATCATGTTTTTGTGCTAATGATTGATTAACATGTAGAAAAATGTCATATTGACATATATAAATATTTTTTTATAATTTTTTTAATACTATACGTGAAGCTCTCGCCTCGCGCTTCGGATTTTTGACCCAAAACGCCTCGGAGCGCCTCGTGCTTTTTTAAACCAAGGTGCACATATGATTTAATTTGGGAATAGAGGTAAGGTATGTCTTCATGTCACCCTCCTCCTCTATATGGGCGATTATACTTGGTAAGGTGGTGGTTGTTGTATGTTGTTAATCTAAGATCCTAAATGATTTTTTACAAACCCACTTCAAATATCCTTTGAGAATCACATATGCCTGCTAGTTGCCTCATTTGATTCTTGGCACTATTTAAAGTGTTTTAAGTTTTCACAGTTGAATTGTCTCTTCTCTATTGCACAACATCTCGTCCAATAGGGTCACTCTAGCTTCCTTAGCAACAATGGTGGTGGATAGCCAGCCATATCATAGCCTCAAATGGAGTCATGCTAACTGTACAGTGGTAATTGGTATTATTCCACCTCTCTTCAGTTAAGAGTTATGTTGCCACAAAGTGATTGACTGACTACTCTCTCGCCATCCTTGAGGATGGCATAGACAGTAGACATTGCTAAAGTCACTCCATGCAATCTAGAAATATTGGGTCACAAACCCACAATCATAGTAAGTAGCGTGTGGCCAAACGTGCAAAATTTGAAAACTATACAAGGATAATGTGCATACCTGGCCCGTGTGTCCACGACTACAAACAGTGTCTTGCATGTGATTTGTGTAAACAATCACGAGGTTCATTAATAATAATAACAATTGTGTACTCTTTAGACAAAGGAGAAAAAAGAAACGGGCAATAGGTTTGCAAAGTTCAGTTGGTGCTATGGAGCAGACCAACAATGACTAGTCACAGTTGAGAGGTTCACAAATCGGTTTGGGCCGCTGAACCGCTGGGTTGAGCTTTGACCGATTCGTGATGAAACCGGTTCGGTTTTTTAACAGGTTTGTGGGTGTTTGAAACAAAAACCTATGGGACCGCTTCGGTTTCTGGTTCGATTCAAAAACCAGTTCTTGTATATATGCATTACACAAATGTTTGTATTTTGTATATGACAAATTGATGGTGCATGTGTGTGTGCAGCCCCGGCCCAAAGGGTGGGCGGGTTGGTCAACGGCGCCGAGCCGGTCTCCCAATGGATAGGGCTGTACACGAGCCAAGTCGAGCCGAGCCAGGCCCAGCTCGAGCTCGAGCTCGAACCTAAACCGAGCCAGCTCGGCTCGGCTCGTTTTTCTGATCGAGCTGAAAAGTCGAGCTCGAGCTCGGCTCGTAAATGTTCGAGCCGAGCTCGAGCTGGCTCGAGCCAGCTCGATATATTTTTTTTATTTTTTATTTTTTTACAAATATTTATCAAATAAAAAACCATAAAATTAAATAAAATTACACATAATCATGTATATTTTTTTTATTTTTCTAAATAAAATTACACATACACATACACAAGCCTAAGTCGAGCCATATGTCGAGCCATCGAGCCAAGCCACGAGTCGAGCCATCGAGCCGAGCCACGAGCTGAATACCCCTGGCTCGAGCTCGGCTCGACTACAAAACGAGCCAGCTCGGCTCGGCTCGAAAACAAAACGAGCCTCTTCGAGCCGAGCTTTTTTCAAGCTTTTTTCGAGCGAGTTTCGAGCGAGCCTCGAGTCGCGAGCTTTTTGTACACCCCTACCAATGGACCCGAAAATAAGAATTTTACATATATATGTATTAAATTCTATATTTAGAATATATATTTGTTTTTAAAATCGGTACTAAACTGGTCAGGTGGAGTAAACATTTTAAAAGCCACCGTCGATGACCTGCCGCCAAATATGTTTCATTCAATGGACTGACTAGTGCGTGGAAAATTAGATAACAATTGCTTGTGGGCGAATAAATTATAGAAGGCATGCAAAGTGTGGTTATTTCGTTTGAAATATTTAAGAATAAGAATTAAATGAAAAAAAAGTATATTGTCGGTTAGGCATGTTCTATCATAATATTTTAACCACCTAGTGTTGATGATATATTTAGATAGTTACAATCAAAATATACTTTTATGTCTTTATTTCGCACAGGTATTTATGACATCGTTTGTTTGAAATCCATGGTTAATTAAGTCAATGAGCTTTTGATGGCCTGAATGCTAAAAGAATATGGGTTGGATACCTGGGTGGAAAGTTTTTAAATTCTGGCCCATGTAATCAGGGTGAGCCATATGCACAACCCGGTTTTTTTTAGCCCAAACCAGTTTTCAATTGAAAAAAAATGACTCAATAGAATTCTAAACCGGAGTTTTTACAAACCGGTTTCCAATTGGAAAAGTATCGGTTCGTTTCCAACCCATTTCCAATTGTTAATCGGTACCAAATCGGTTTTGACGGAGGGTTTTCATACGTGTACTAGTTCCGGTCCCAAAACCACGTAGAAAAAATTGCAATTACTCTATTAATTCAAATGTTAAAAACATCTAGAAATCATTATAAATAAACTTGTATTTACTACACAAAATAGCAAATAAAGTCTCTATTGACTATCTGCAGCCCCATATGTTTGACTAATCTAAAATGAGCAGCGTGGTTTATTCCATGAACTAGGACTAGGTGCGTGGAAAATTAAAGAAAACAGTTGCTTTGCACAAAATATTTCTCTTTAATGTTAAAGGACTTAGTGTTACAATAACATAAAATACAAAATGTGCTTATTTAGTTTGAAATGTTTAAGGCTACTAATTTTAATATAAATTCATTTATGATCATGATGTATAATAAAATACACTCATACACAATGCTTCTATTCTTGCCTAGTCATAGTTCTTAGGGGTCGCGAGGTAGAAGATGGTGACCTTCTATCACGTCTTAGATGTTGTCGTGTCGACGAGATCATTGTGAAATTGTAGGCTACTATAGTTTGAAAAATATATCGTGGTCCTCGTCGTGTGGAATGAATAACCCAAGATGATTATCAGCATCCATCTTGTTTGTGTGTGTACAATGTTGTAAGAAATATTTGAATTTTGGTGTAATGAAATAGTAAAAATTGTGGTATTTGAATAGGTAAAATAATAATCTTTTATTATAAATCCCAAAGGCTATGTTTCACATTCTTTCATTGGTATGTGTATAAATGAACTAAATGTTCCTGAAGAGTTTGTGAACTTATTTGACGGGAGGTTCGTTTATAAATAAACAAACAAAAAAAAATGATCCTTTAGTTAAATGAATGAACATGAACAAACGTTGTGTTCGTGAACGTCCGTTTATGTTCGTTTATTTATATTCGTTCATGTTTGTTTAAATTTTATTACTTACATACACCGTTATATTTATTTAAATATAAATGTAGGTTTTCTAGCTACTTGTATAAATATAACCAATTAGTAATTGAGTTTTTTTAGTAATATAAAATCGTTTAAATTCATTTATGTTCGTGAACGTCCATTTATGTTCATTCACAAACTATTCGTTTAGCTTTTAAACAAATGAACATAAACGAACATGAACATGACAATTTTCTTAATGAACGAAAACGAACAAAAAATAATGTGTTCAATTATGTGTTCGTGTTCAGTTAAAATTAAATAAACAAACACGAACATGCATTCAATTCGTTACGCCTATTCATCAGTGACTATAACCCGCTTTCCCTAGCCACTCACCCCACCCGAAACACATATCCGACTAAGAGGTCTAAATGGCTAAAAGGTTCTGAATGATTAAGTGCTAAATCATTAACTGATGTTTGGTTGGACATCTGAATGGTTAAAATTTCTAAACCAAAGCATGATACGATTAAACGGGTTCCTACACGCGGTATCTACCTAACCCTAGCAATATAAAGCATCTTATCTTCCTCTCCTTCATTTTTTCTCATCCACCAAACGCTACTCTTTCTCTAGCCCCGGTCTCTTTCTCTCTACGGTCTCCCTCACTCTCCTGGCCCTCTCCCTCCCTCTCTTCTTTTCGTTGACGGCCGACCACCACCATCTGTGGTGGTGGCGGCGTTGTGTTTGGCTCGGGTGCAGGGGATTCAAGGCGGCAGAGGTCGTGGGTTTTGACGAAGATGGTTTTGGTCTTGGTTAAGATGGTCGTAGGTTTTGACGAGCCTACAGGCACGTTTCCGAGGCTCTGATTTAGTCAGAGTCACCTTCAAATATGACCCGTTTAAAGCTATGGTCAGAGGTTTATTCCGTTCAGACGTGACCGGCCAAACAGCACCTCGTCTGACGGAGTCAGACATGCGTCCCAGTCAGAGGCATTCAGACGCAACCAAACAGGACCTACATGTCCACCCTTCTAGAAAAGATGGCGACAATGACAATATATTTTAAACTAAATAATAAAAACAAGAAATTAATAATAGGAGTGGGTGAGAAATCAGAAGGGTCATATGAACCTTTTCCTTCAGATAAGGTTTTAGTCGTTTGTTGTATACCTATTTAAAGGACCCACACCGGTAGGGTCCGAAGCCGCAACTAGCACATGTCCATGACGTCGGTAGCTGCATACCACCGCCCCTAAAGCCTTAGAGGGCCGCTAGATAAAAGTTACATTTAGATTTTGACGTTTTTCTTCTTCATACTCCACCCTTGCCATTGATAGAGGGTTTTGTATGCTTAAATATTATTAATAATGTTCGGATATCTACTTTAGCAAAATCATGAAACGCCTATTTTACCCTCCACGGGACATGATTCATGTATGATAGCATTACTTTTTAGACTATATTTTACGGTGTTCATGATCCGGTTTTCGTTGTTTTTACTTTTAGATTAAACCGTAAGACTCTTAAACCGAACCAAACTAAACCATTAGTAAGAATTTAATTCCGGTTTGTTTTGCCAGAACAGTACCCTACCCGCTGGGTACGCATAGGGTTTAGATTTTTGTGTAAAACCGTACCCGGAACCGGATCCGATTTACATCCGGTTGTACCCGCTTTATTAATACCCAGAACCGGGTTATCTAAATACCCTAAAAGTATATGTCAAAACTATTTGGCATTTTGATGTTGAGGCGGTCCGAGAAGAAATGGGTCACTTCGTGATTCAATAGGGGTTGCCATTTGACTACTTCAACAACATAAGATTGACGCATCTCATCAAAAGAACTCTACAACCACGTTATAATAATCTAAGTCGCACTACCCTTCAACGTGATTGTATAAAAAGAATTCAATACCCTACATACCCGGTGTACCCAATATTTTTTCAATACGCGGCATACTCGGAATCGGTTCTATACCTGGAATCGGGTATACCGGGTATGGTTTTTTATGCTAGGAACCGGAACTGGGACCGGTTCTTTCAATACCGGTCGAAGTGATACCTGAGACTACTTTAAACCAAGTATTGAAAAAACCCGATTTATGCACCTCTACCGAAAGATGTCAGCTTAAGATAAATTAAAAGTGGGCTTAGCCTACCCTATTGATTTACTTTAAGCCCAGTTCTAATTTACTTTAACTTGAGGTCAACCTATTGTAAAATAATGTCAACCTTTATGTGAAACTTTTTGAAAAATAATATACTAAACTAGAATGTTGGCCCGCGCGATGCGGCGGGCTTGTTGCATCGGCTAGTTGTTTATTGTTTTATTATTTAAACATGTTAGAATAGGTGGTTGTATCAAAGTGGCGTCATTCTTGTTAGATTAAGCAGGCAAGTTGTAGAATGAATGACTTGTAGACAAAAAATCATCTTAGTTTGATATATGTATTTGTCAAGTCGATGCCGCTGTCTAACTTCCTAGTAGAACCACCCCAATCACCACAAACCTCGGCCCCATCGCCAACATCGCCACCGACTGCAACCCCACCGTCAACACCACCACCGACAGCAGCCACTTCTCCCAACACCGCCACGGCTGTAACCTCCATCGGTTATCGGTGGGTCGCCACCATCAAATGAACAGTAAACACATTGCGTTGCCGGAACCGGATTCATGACAATCGAAAATGGTTTTAATGTTGAATGAGAGTGTGTAGGTTAGTTTGACAGTAAAATGGCTTGTATAAGAGTGAGTGTAGTAGGTTAGTTTTAAAAATGAAAAATCAAATTAATATTTTTAGTGACATAACCGTCAGCAACAAAAGCTGTTGTTTCCCCAATTCAAATCAAAATACAGAATCTAATATTATCAATCTATTGATTAAAGTAAACGGTTGTGTTTTCATGACGAAGACGACCATGCAAACAATTAATTACATGAATTTAACAATTAAAATTCAATAAACGTACTTCTATGACAATCAAGCTGGAAATAATTCATCGCTGACCCTCTATTTTCCATTCAATTAAATGAAAGCAAGAATTAAGAAGCAGAACCTAACCCTAAAATACTGTGTTTAGTTAATTGAAGAAGGAATTACAAGACATACCTGGTAAGGAGGGATGGTAAAGGATGGATTAGTTGGCACTTGTGAAATTGATAAAACACAGTGAACTGAACATGAAGCTCCAGAAGAATCCATGACCAATGGTATAATACTTGTTCTAACCCTATGAAGCCATGTGTAGCAAGATGGAAAAGCATTATGTACAAAACATAAAGCATGATGTACAAAACATAAATGCACAAATAACATGCAAAGCATAGTGTACAAACCCATAATGCACAACCAACTTGTAAATAATATTTTTTTATACTTATATCATTACATTTTCTCTCATCCACTCACAACCACTTTTAAAAAACATTAAAAAATAAATGACGGGGAAGAGTGTCACCCCAAATATACAGATAAACAGTAACATGTTCTCTTTCCTCCACTCAAAAATCATTTTTTAAAATATGCAAAACTCACTTACAAAAATATGCAGGACCTGCTATGAATGCTCTAATATATGGTAAGCAATAACTTGTAAGTATAACTAACTAACCAACTAACTAAATTTGGGTTATTTACATATTTCCCATTACTAAAATCATTTATTACGTATTTACCCAACTTAAAAGGAATCTCGCTTTTCTAAAACATACACATGTAAAAAGTTAATTATATATTTCACTTCTCATGGGAAATATGTAATTGTTTTTAGGGTTAGATACATATGTAATTGATATCCTTAGTTTTTTTTTTTTTTTTTTTTGAACGGCAAATATTTATACCACCTTATTTCCACTTAACCTTGCATTTGCAAGGATTTGAACCCACAACCTCACATTTGTAAGGGGAGACACCATACCACTAGGGAAATATGTAAAAAAAACCAATTTAACATATTTTTAGCTTTAAGGGGGGGGGGGGGATTGAATTATTTTCTTACAAAGGGGTAAAAGGTATATCTAGGTGAATTATATAGAACTAAAATTACATTAGTAAGTTAATGTGTGTATATACATATGTATATAGGCGAACTGCATAAGGGTTAAAGAATGAAGAAGCTGTTTAGTGTTGATGCATAAGCTGTGATAAACTGAGAATTGGAACTTGGAAGTTGACTTAAACTTTCAACCATAGATTGTCAAGTTTATATAATTTTAAATTCACAAAAGTATTCAAATAAATAAATAATTGATGATAAATTTAAGTGTTAAGAGGATAACACCGTTACCCCACTTGGGATATGCATGTGATGTTGGTGGTTGTTGGGCAAACCAATAAAATTATTATCTAATATTATAAAAAGAATGAAAACTTTTTTTTAATTTGTTGTAAGAGCACCTCTAAGTCTAATGGTGGTGTTTTTTTCGTTCGAATCCTATGTGAAACCTGGTAAATGTGAGAGTGAAGATAGATAGTGAAAACATCCAAAATTTTGGAATGAACGATTTTAATAGTGTTGTCACACACACATAATATAAATATATATGCACATAAATATACATATACATTATACATATATAATCATATTAATAAAATTTTACAATTATAAGCATAATTTACATGATACGCTAATCGCAAATCATATTTTATTCACCTATGATCGTTTACGTTCGATAATGATAATACAAAAACTTATGTTACACGACTACACGAGTATCATTCACTTAATAACAAACACATACTCAAACTTTGACATAGATGCCATACGCAAGTCAAACTCATGTATATGTTCTACGCTTTTTAGTAAATCTTAATAGCACATGTATTTATCTTTAGAATTTGTAATTTGTAATTAAGAGATAATCTCTATCCAAAATAGAGAGATCACATTGTAACACTATATATGTTTATGATAATCAATAGAAGGGGCAAGGATCCTATTCTAATATGGTATCATTGTTTCTACCCTAGCTGCCGCCTATCCCTTCTTCGAATATTCTTCTTCTTCGCAACCTTCACATCCCTTCGGCAGCTTTCTTTCTTCTCCGATCCTGTTACCCACCATGTCTTCTTCTGAAAACTCAACCACTATCATACCACCCATCACTGTTGACTCTAAAGTCCATCCAGCCACAACCGTATCCAGCATTAAAAATTATATTTCTATTACCCTTGAAATCGAGTCATCTCAGTATGCTTTCTGGGCTACTCTGTTTCGCATCCACTGTAAAGCTTTTATGGTGGATGATCACCTTAAACCTAGACCACCTCCCCCTGAAACCGAATCCTCCTCCTCTAATGATGAATGGGAACGTATCGATGCCATCGTTCTACAATGGCTATACGGTACGATTTCCAATGACTTACTCCACACCATCATCAATAACATATCCAACGCACACGAAGCCTGGGTTGCCATCGAAAATCTTTTTCAGGACAACAAGGCGGCGCGTGCCATTCACCTTATGCATAAATTCTCCAACACCCGGTTGACTGGCTTTCCTAACATGTCAGCCTACTGCCAAGCCATCAAAGTCCTTGCTGACCAACTGGCCAATGTCGATGCTCCCGTGGATTCGGATCGGTTGACGCTTCAATTACTTGCGGTCTCAATGCCGAGTATGAAAGTATTTCCACCATCATCCAAAACACCCACCCTTTACCCTCGTTTTATGTGGCCCGTTCAAAACTTATCCAAGCCGAATCAACTAAAGCTGAGAATGCCCTTCAGGCCGCCCAAACCGCCTCTACGGCTTTGGCTGCCACCACCCAAAACCGCCCACATTCCACACCCAACCCTCCTGACCATAGCCGAACCCCTCCCACACACTACGGACGCGGACGCGGTGGCCGGTCTGGCAAACGCAGCCGTGGACGTGGTGGCTTCAGGCCACAAAACCCAGCCTACCCATTCTGGCCTGGATCGTATACCCCTTGGACCCCAAACTGGGCCTCACAGCCCACTGCTCCTTTTTATTATCAACCGCCCAATTCCTTTCCTTGGCCCAATCCACCATGTCCATACCCCAATACCTCCAGGCCCGATAACAATGCCACCTCAGCCCACTTTAACCCAGCAGCCCAACAACCCGGCATTCTTGGCCCGAGACCCGCACAGAACCATTATGCCGCTTACAGTCCAACCGATATTGAACAGGCGATGTACACGATGTCTTTGCAACAACCGGACTTTACTCAATACATGGACACCGGGGCATCTTCTACCATGACAAACGAGCAAGGTAATTTTCATACCTTTTCTAACTCTTGCATTCCTCAAAATATTATTGTAGGCGATGGCAATACCATCCCGGTTATAGGACAAGGCACCAAATACCTACCACCACCATTCCCGCCTTTCATACTTAAAAACGTCCTATATTCCCCTAAATTAGTGAAAAACCTTATTTCTGTCCGAAAATTTACTAGAGATAATTGGGTGTCTGTTGAATTTGATCCGTTTGCCTTTCTTGTGAAGGACCTCAAGACGCGGGCTCCGCTCCTGCGGTGCAACAGCAGCGGTGATCTCTACCCTCTGGTGCTCGGGTCCCACTCCTCCCAACCCATCGCTCTTGCCGCCATCTCTGTTGACTTATGGCATCAACGTCTTGGCCACCCAGGACGTCAACTTTTAAATTCAATAAAAACTAATAGTTCTATTTCTTTTGATCGTTTTCATAATAATGTTTGTGAACCTTGTGTTTTGGGTAAAAGCATTAGACTTCCAATTTTTAATTCCACTACTCGTACTGTTTTGCCTTTTGATATATTACATAGTGATGTATGGACGTCTCCTGTTATAAGCTCGTCAGGTCATAAATATTATGTTCTATTTTTAGATGACTACTCTAATTTTTTGTGGACATTTCCACTAACTCACAAGTCAAACGTCTTCTCCGCCTTTACTCAACTTACCTCCACCATTGCCACCCAATTTAATCGAACCATAAAAACTTTTCAATGCGACAATGGTCGTGAATACGTAAATAATGCTTTTCAATCATTTTTCACCACCAATGGCATCCTTTACCGTTTGTCTTGTCCATACACGTCATCCCAAAATGGTAAAGCCGAAAGAAAAATCCGCACCATTAACAACCTCATCCGCACCATTATGACCCATGCCGCCCTTCCCACCAACTTTTGGCACTTTGCTTTAGAGACCGCCACTTACCTTCTCAATATTCTTCCCACCACCACCACCCACAACAAAACACCTACCGAAATCCTTTACAATACCACTCCCACCTATGACCACCTTCGTGTCTTTGGCTGCTTGTGTTACCCTCTAACTCCTTCTACCACCATTCACAAACTTGACCACCGGTCCCAAGCTTGCGTCTTCCTCGGTTACCCACCTACCCACAGGGGGTATCGATGTCTCGACTTGCAAACCAAACAGATCTATATCTCCAGACACGTCGTTTTCGACGAAACCATATTCCCATACAAACTCACTATCACCCCTACGCCTAACTACCAATTCCTTGAACCCACTACTGTAGCCTTCCCTCCTCACCTTTTCTCACACGTTAAGCGTACCGGACCTACCTTACAGCCCAATAGTCCATCACACCCCACGGCCCAAACCTCCCATTCCCCTCAGCCCGTTCCACTTACGTCTACCGCCTCACCCCAGCCCAATTACCAATCACCTACGGCCCACTCCAATAACACCCCACCCACTTCGGTACCTTCGGCCCAGCCATCTATCACTACACCCACTTCCGTCCCAACTAACCCAACCCCGTCCCAACCCAGCCAACCTCCACAACCCACCCGAACCATGCATACTCGCTCTATGAGCGGTATTTACAAACCCAAACATCCCTACAACTTACACACATCCACCACTCCTACCATCGTACCTATCCCTAAAACACCCACCGATGCCTTAAATATACCGGAATGGTACTCTGCCATGTCTACTGAGTACGATGCATTAGTTAGAAATGGGACATGGGAATTAGTACCTCGTACGTCTGATATGAATGTAATACGTAGCATGTGGTTGTTTAAGCATAAGTACAGGTCCGATGGCTCATTGGAACGATACAAGGCTCGGCTAGTATGTGATGGTCGGTTACAACAGGTTGGGGTTGATTGCGGGGAAACTTTTAGTCCGGTTGTTAAACCGGCAACTATTCGGACGGTTCTATCTATTGCTTTATCCAGAGGTTGGTCCGTTCACCAGTTGGACGTCACCAATGCCTTTCTTCATGGGAATCTCCATGAAACCGTCTACATGTACCAACCCATGGGATTTCGTAACAAACAATTTCCTGACTATGTTTGTTCTCTTAAGAAGTCTCTTTATGGTCTCAAACAGGCCCCTCGTGCCTGGTACCAGCGGTTCACGGATTTTGTTCTCACCATCGGTTTCCTCCATAGCAAGAGTGACGCCTCTCTGTTCACTCTTCATCAGGGCCCTCACACAGCATATCTATTATTATATGTTGATGACATTCTTCCTGTCACCTCTTCTGACAAACTCCGACAATCTCTCATGGCAAAGCTTGCAGGTGAATTCGCTATGAAAGATTTGGGCTCTCTTAGATACTTTCTGGGTATTTCTGTGTCTCGTCGAGCAGACACTATGTTCCTATCCCAGCATACTTATGCGTCTGGGATCATCACCCGTGCCGGCATAGAATCTTGCAATCCCGTTTCTACCCCGGTTGACACTAATGGCAAACTGAGTGGCACAACTGGTGAGCTGTTTCATGATCCTACTCTGTACCGTAGTCTTGCGGGTGCCTTGCAGTATCTTACTTTTACGCGGCCAGACATTTCCTATGCAGTTCAACAGGTATGCATGCACATGCACTCTCCTCGCATTGATCATTGGAACGCCCTCAAGCGTATAATCCGATATATCAAAGGCACCATCAGTTTTGGCCTTTTCCTGCACGGATCGCCTTCCCAATCGCTCATCTCATACACAGATGCCGATTGGGCAGGGTGTCCCGACACGAGACGTTCCACTAGCGGCTACTGCATTTATTTTGGTGATAATCTTATCTCATGGTCTTCCAAACGTCAGAGTACCATATCTCGTTCCAGTGCTGAAGCCGAATATCGGGGTGTGGCCAATGTTGTAGCAGAAATATGCTGGTTACGCAATTTATTACTTGAGTTACATCATCCCCTGTCTCGTGCCACCTTGGTATATTGCGATAATGTCAGTGCCATCTATCTTTCAGGGAACCCAGTACAGCACCAGCGCACCAAACACATCGAATTGGACATTCATTTTGTTCGTGAACAAGTGCAACGGGGCAACGTGCGCGTGCTTCATGTTCCTTCCCGTCACCAGATTGCAGACATTTTTACCAAAGGCCTACCTCGCATTCTATTTGAAGATTTCAGAGACAGTCTCAGCATACGGTCTCCTCCCGCTTCGACTGCGGGGGTGTAATAGCACATGTATTTATCTTTAGAATTTGTAATTTGTAATTAAGAGATAATCTCTATCCAAAATAGAGAGATCACATTGTAACACTATATATGTTTATGATAATCAATAGAAGGGGTAAGGATCCTATTCTAATAAATCTTCCTAGTGTATATGTTCTTTTACGACTCAAGCTCGCATAGGTTATACAATTTGTAGATGATACACACATGATATGATTATACAAGAATCAAACTTTTGTATCATGACCGTGCAACTGTGCAAGTATCACAAACGGTTATTGACTTATTGATTATACGTGGAAACTAAATTATATACATATCCATGTAACATTAACTGTGATCGAGTAACTTTTACCTACGTACAAGATGTACAACATCATGTTATCACGTAAGGTGTGATTTACTCATGTGAAAACTTAATTTCATGTTCTCTTTTATAATCATATGATTCATATCCCAAATGATAACCATGTATGTAATTACCATTGTTCAATGAAATCTTAAACTTACCATTGCTTATGTATGTATATATTGATAGAAGGTTCTAATATGTGAGTACCTAACACCATTGAAGAAAAGTAGAAAACCAAATGCAAGTAGGTGAATCTTGAAAAGCGACCTCTTTCACTTTAAAGTAGTGAAGGGGCATTGGCTACTTCATGTGGGCTCCCAACTATACATCTTTTTATTTAAGTGGGCCCACGCCCACAATTGTATCTTTTTTAAATTATTAATAATGCATTTTCAATCTTTTTCTTTCAATTATTTACTCATCTTGGTAAGAAGTGGTTATGTACTTGTTTTCCCTCAACGAGTTTTGCATTTTTTTTTAATAATATCTACAAAATAATCTTTAAAATTCCAAGTTAAACTGTCCCTTCGACAAAACTTGTGCATACACATCGCAGGGTCTTAGCAATACAACTTTACTAAAATTACACTTATATAAACAAATAGAGAAAGTATACGATATAAAGTCTCTTAACATAAGAAGTGTAACAAACCACTAGAACTTGCCACATGTCAATTTAATCTAACCACAGTTAAACCACCATTAAATATACATATTATCTTCTCCTGATCTAAACACATAACATAAACCTAACTAATCATCCTTTGAAGTTCATCGATCGAGATCTGAGCACCACCACCACCGCCGCCGCCACCGAACCACCACCCGACACCACCACGTCATCCTTCACCTTCTCGTCTGACAACACCAACAAAACCAACAACGATGAAATATACATCAAGGGTCGTAAAGCTCCTCCTTCCACGTCAGTCACCATGTCCATATCCTTTATAACCGGTTCAATTGTAGCTGTGAAGATTTTTTTGAAGTGGTAAACGTGAGGGTTTTCTTTAAAGTAGTAAATGAAGAGGATTTCCATGAGAATTTTTGTGTTGTAGCTGTTGCTATTGGTGTGAAGAGAACAGAGCATTGGTTGGTGTGTTTATAAGAATATTATTATTCAAAGGGTGCTTCTAAAAGTTTCCATGAGTACTTGTAAATGCGTTTGTTATTTGTTAGGGTGCGTTTGTTTATTTTTTTGTTTTCATTTGATAAGTAGTAGGGGTGTCAATCGTGTCGGGTTGATGGGTTGACGGGTTGAAATGTGCAACCCGAACCCGACCCATATTATTATTTGTGTCAAATATTTCAACCCTAACCCGACCTACATAAAATCCGGGTCAACCCGAAGACGACCCATTTAACCCATATTTTTAAATGAGTAATACATGTTCATGAGTTATAAGCGGGTTGTTGGGTTGTAAGCAGGTTATCAATAAAATGTTTAATGGTGAGTATATAAGTGTGACAAATAAATAATATAGTATGCCAAAAATAACACAATTATAACTAACCATGTAAATAGATTGGAAAAAGAAAAACAAAAATATAATATATTTTTTTCAATATACTTAAATGGGTTAACGGGTCAACCCATTTTATATATGTGTCAACCCGAACCCGACCCGTTTTTTTAAACGGGTCGTGTTAATTGACCCAAATCTATTTTTTTCGTGTCAGGTTCGGGTCGGTTTTTAGGTCGTGTCAATAATTGCCGCCCCTAAATTGAGTAGTAAAACTAAGGTGAGTGTGTTTGTTTATTTTTTCTAGGTGCGTTTGTTCATTTTTTGGGTGCGTCTAAAGTTTCTAGGTGCGTTTGTTTATTTTTTTTGGGTGCATTTGGGTGTTCCATGATTTAAAAAAAATAGGTGCGTTTGTTTTATTTTTAAGGGTGCGTCTAAAGTTAATTGTTATTACTAGGGTGCGTTTAAATTTGTACAATGAGTGCGTTTAAAATTTTTAGTTTCTGTTTTCACCAACTTCATCTTCTTCCTCTTCAACTTTTTTTAACCTAATTTTTATCTTTAATCATACTTATTGAAACAAAATCGAAAGTATTTGACAACTATTACGAGCGTTTATTCATCATTGTATGTTTTTTCGTATGATTAAATCGTTCCAGTGTAAATCTCTGTTTTATAATTTTTTCGTTTTCGTTCATTGTAATCGAATGTTTTTTGTTATTTTTGATTGTGTAATCATTCAGATTGGTTTAATCGATTTCAATTGTTGAAAAAATTTGTTTCGATTGATTTTTGTTGTTACGATTTGAAAAAAAAAAATAGACGTTTTTTCATAATTTACCGTTGGTTAGTTTAACCAAAGTATGATTAGGGTTTTTAATCTGTATTCAGACATGTTAATCTAATGGCTGAGATTGTTTCTTACGCTTCTTACGTTAGGAGACTTTATATGTTATCTCTTCCCAAACAAATCAATCAAAGCAATCCAAACCATACTTCAAATACTCTAGATCTCAATGGTTTAGAAAAAGTAGCCGAACATGATTGTCAAATAAACAGATAAATCAACAATGTGTTCATGATATCAAATAGAACTGAAAAATGAATTGAATTCAACTCTGATATTATAAAGTAAAGCAATCGAGCAAGTTGATCTTGGATTCCCAATATTTTTCTACCTTCCTCCTCTCTCCATAGATTGTTTCTAATTTCTCGTCTCCAGAACAGTCGTCCAAAAGTTTGGGCTTTGTAGCATGGCTGTAGGGTTTTTACGCAACCAATAGGAGTAGTTTTCGAAACCGGTACTTGTCGTGCTCACGTCAATAGGGCCAAAATGACTCCAATTCTTTAGGTACTTTGATTAAGGAGTGAATTGCTTGGTTGATCCCTGTGGTTTTCAGATCTTGCACACTTGATCCCTAAAATTCACTAATTACATACTTGATCCTAAATGTTTACAACTTATCACTCGTGTGTTCCCGTAGGTTCGTTTTTCATAACACTGACAGTCCTTGGCATGGATGGTCGTTAGTTTTGATCGCTAAGTTTGGATAAAATTACTATTATACCCTCTAATCCCAAAAGACAAAACACTTAAAAAAATATAAAATACCATAAAATTTTAAGTGGGCCCCACTTCAATCACACTTAAAAAAATATAAAATACCATAAAATTTTATGATGGTGTTGATGGGTGAAGAAGAATGGAAATGAATAAGAAAGTGGGGGTTGGGGAAGAAGAAGGGTGGGTGGGGTCTACTTAATTTATTTTTTGTTTATTTTAATAATGAGGGTATTTATGTCACTTTACATGATTTAACTGAAAAAGTTAACGATGTTAGCTGTTAAGGACCACGAGTGTTATGAAAATACGACAATTATGATCATGTTTGTAATTATTGAAGTTTAGGAATCAAGAGTGCAAGATTTACAAAGCACAGAGACCAACCAAGCAATTCCTTTTGATTAAGTGGCAACTAGTCATACCTTATCCCTAATACTCGTTGTACAAACTTATATTTGTTGACCTTATTTGAACTTTTCATCTAAATTCCTTCTAACTCTTCCAATCTCATTAAAACCTAAAATTGATCATACAAAAATGTCAATAAACGTCTATTCTTATTAAATTTGTATTTAAATAATGAACGAAAAGGGTAGAGATCATAAAAGAAACGAACTCCTATTTGAGAATTGAGAGAACCATTCCGGACCACACATTTCTATAAAGACAAAAAAAATTTTTTTTTTGCTTAATCACACGTTTTTCTACAAGATTTTTTTTTCATTTATACATATGTGTATATTGGAAAAACAATAAAAAAATTATTCCTGTATAAAAAACAGCAATTAAGCAACTTTAGAAAAATGTGTGGTCGAGAATAGTTCTCTCAGTTTTCAATTTGACCAAATGTTCTCATTCGAACCAATTTCTTAAGGAAAATCGGTATAATTTAAGTCATATCAATGATGTGGGAGGAGGGTTGGATTATTTTTTTTTTCAATATTTTCATTGGTTTTAAGTAAAATATATAAAGAGTCCTATAATTTGTGGGTGAAATATATATATTTTACATAAACTTAATTGAGTTTTTATAAGGCAGTGACTTGTTGTGTATTGGCAGCCCCGTGGCCTTCCTATGTGGAGATAATCGGTTGGAGTCTCACCTAGAGGCAAAATTTTCTGCGTTGAGCCAAAGGTTTCATCACATTCAGACTTTGCCCCGTGGGTTTTGTTTGGAATGGTGGCGGGCCGGGTCACCAGCACTTTCTGTGTTTGAGGGCGTGGGTGGCCATTTGCCATTAGGATTACCCGGGTGATCAAGCTTTCGTTAGTCGTTAAAAACATAAATGAGTTTTTTTTTTTTTTTTGAAAGTTAATATTATAATCCAAAATTATTAAGATGGAAATAATGTAACTCAAAACTAAAATTTCTAAGCATAAACCTTCAGAGCTTGAATAAGATGAAACCATAACGACTGTTTCTTGTTTGTGGAAAAATTAATAATATAAGGTTAATTTTCAAAAAGTTAAAAGAAAATAGGGAAAATATGGTTAGAATAATTAAATGATCAATAATTGAAAAGGTGTGATGGTTGGTTGGCTCATGGCCAGATAATAATTGTTGGATTGGATGTTAAGAATTAAGAGATCTAGAAAGATACTGGAGCCTTGGGAGGTTTCTGTGTCCTCACTCTCACTTTTTTTTTTTATCCCACCTCTCAATATATATCTCCTCATTATTTTATTTTTTCTGCTTTAGATTATGCATCTGATTTTCTTTCGCTCCAACAAGAAGAAAGTATAAAATGACATGAACTTGTTAGGATTTAGTATTATTAGATAAATACTTTAAAACAACACCTAATTTTATAAAATGACATAGGCATCATTTCCACAAATGGGACAAAACGTGAATCATTACTTTTTTTTTCTTTGGCTCTAAATTTGCATTTACATTTTAGCATTTCATGATTGTTTTTCTTTTAGATACTTGAAATTGCCTCCAACCTATATTTATTATCTAGAGTGGACGACAGAAAGTCAGACAAGTTTCAATCAAGATAACATATTCACTAAAACTAAATAATAAACCTGGTATCTATGATCATGGGTTAAATTATCGAATTCGTCTACTTTATTTTATTTTTTTAACATCTTGAATATAATTAACCTTTTGCAAATGCCCTTCTGGTGCATTGGCAGCTTCTTTATCTTTTAACGCTCTTCAGACGGTGAGTTTCCTCTAGAACGATGGCTGGCCCGTTAACGACGGCGTTTGCGTTCATGGGCGTGGGTGGCCTTTTGCCATTAAGTTTACCCGGGTGACGGGCATTCATTGGTAGTTCGATATATATAACTTTTCTATATACAATTTTAGTAGATATTCACTATTTACGTATCTATTTATCGTATTTACTTTGTTTCCACAATTATATATTACATTATATATTACATATTAATTTATGATACGTGAACATAGTTATGCCTCTAAATTTGCTTACGGTATTGTGTACTAATGTAATCCTGGATTCGTACCTTATATGTTGGTTGAATTTTATTATATTTTATGCAAATTTATGAACTCTTACAATATTAGTTATAACAATAAAATATAGCGCCACATTATATATGTATTATTGAAAACTGGATGAGCAGTGAAAAGGGCATCCTGGTAATTTCGTGTATAGCTGATTCATCCTCTCATTCTTCTGATTATGCCACGCGTCTTTTTGTTCCACGTGTGTGGCTCAGTGGAGGGTTTTATGGTATCATCGCTCTCATAACAGGTCAACAACAAATCATGATCACAGCTCACCTCCTCTCTTCATTGCATTGTTCATCTGCAACCGATAATCAGAATTTATTCTACATTCTTTTATTTTCAAGACCAGGTTTTTATTCTTTGTGGTGTATAAGTCAGAGAGGTAAGGAACTCTTTTCAATCATCCGATGTAGAGGGGGAGAAAGAGATAGAAATGGGTGGTCATTATATTAACTTAAGTGTTTTACAATCGTGTGTTGGGATTCCCTAATTTTTTGGTTGATTTGTTTGTTGCACTTAAATAAGGTAAATCGAGCCTTCGGATTATGCTCCCCCATCACCCATTCTTATATTATCTATTATTATTATGTAGTCCTAATATTTTGTACCTAGGTTGGATGAGATCATTCTTAAGTTTCAGACTTCATTTGCAGGTATTAATCTTAATCTTGGCCTCATTGTTAAACTATATAGTCCTAATTTTTTTTTATCTAGGTTGGATGCCATGATTTACGGATAAATTTATGGACCTCATAGCTTATATCATTTATTTGCTAATTTGGTGTTTTATATTTTTGTTTAAAATTGAGTAGGATCTGCATATGGATAAAATTTGTGATTGGAATTTTACTCAAAAAGAAAAAAAATTGTATGTATAACGACCGACTATTAGGGTTCATGGGGTTTTGTGGCAGTAGCTATGGTAATTAGTGTGGCTGCGAAGGGGTTGCTTTTCGGTGGGTTGATGGTCGCCATAAGTTGTACACGAAGAGCAACGTGATCGATGAAAAATCTGAAATAAGTTGTCGAATCTGCTAGCCTTCCTTTGAGTTAACTCAAAGGTATGTTTATATCATGGTTTTTATGAGGTTGCTATAGAATTTGATTGCCTGATTTATATTGGTCCCTAATTATATTGAGGTTTGGTTATTGTCCCTAATTATATGCAGGTTTTTTAGTTTTTATTAGGCATTAGGTTTTTATTGTTACATAAGCTGAGAGAGTGCATTGTTGTTGATGAATTGTTGAACTTTGTAACTTTAAAAGGCTTTCAAAGATTAATTAAAAGTGTGATTTTGTGAGCATAGTGGGTGGTATATAGTTGAGAAGCCTTTCAACTAGCCAGTGTCTCAGCCACTGCTCACTGTTCTTCCTTCTCTGGTTGCTCGACAGAGTTCTCACGGGCTTGTAAGTTGATAATTGCTTTTCATTTTTTTTATTCGTTCAGTTTATTTAATAATTCCCCTAGCACAATTACTCATTAACTATGTTACAACCCATTCACTATGTATCATACACTTCTTCAGTGTAGATGACCATGTATACATACATGCAAGCGAGCAGACATGGTAATTTTGATTTTTGAAAGTGTTGATGTTCAGCTTTAAATTTGGATCAATTATGGGTTAAATTTATGTATTAAAGTTCGAGTTATGAGAAAAGACTACATGTTTTATCAATTGTAGACCATTTTGAAGGTGTTCCCCCTTTCCCTTACACATGCATTTAGCATTAGCTTAACTCCATTCAGTATCCTATAGGGGCGACATGCCGTGTCGGGCTATAAGATAATTTGTAGTGTACTACTTGCTCTGCGATCTGGTATGTCCATGGATGCAGTCTTTTTGAAACTCAAAGGCTATCAATATGCTGACTTTTTTAATGCATCAGAGTGAGTTTGGTTGCAATCTTATTTAAACTCAAGACTATTAGTATTTTTTTTCCATAAATAACTTATGTTCCATATATGATGATAATCTCTTTCTTCTTTCAATAATAATCCTGAATTTGTAGAAAATGGAGCCAACTCTTCAACTGACATGTAAGTTTCATGTGTTAATATGCTAATGTCATGTATCTTTACTTATGTTTCGCTCAATATACCTGGGAACATGGTTTTGGTATGCTACCCGGGCGAGAAAATATGTTGGCTATGAACAAGGCCAACAGAACTATAATGAAACAAGAAGAGAATAGATGATTGTGTTTTTTAAGACTGAGGCTATAGATAAAACTTCTTCCTTGTCTGAATAGCAGCGAGCATAGAGCATAGAATAAATATATAGATATTGCAACAACCAAGATTCCCTCTTTGACAGTAAGAACATGGCGACATCAACCTGAAAAGAATGAGAGAAAGCTGGATTGTATCACCAAAAAAGAAATGAGTGGGAGACTAACAGCTAATTAAAGTTTTTGTTCCCATCAAGACTTTAGACTTTGACCAAGGAAAGACTAAAATACAGCAAAATAAATAACCACAATAAAATATAGAAACATGTATTTACTGCTGAATTAGTAAAATAGCTATTAATTTTAATAATTATGTTGATGAGAATTAATAATAAGGTTAAAAATACGTATATAAGCATGACGCATGTGGTTATTTTAGGGGACTAATATTTGTGGTGCTTTGTTACCTGTTTCAGTGTTACATACTCTCCCCGTGAAGCGCATGTCATCAAATGATGAACTGTGTATGAAAGGAAGGTGAATGATGAATTGAATGATGGTGGTGGTGTTGGTTTATTGTTGTTGGCAAGTTATTGTTGTTGGGTAACCAGCGAGAGCAATGGGGGAAAACAACGAAGTGAGAATGAGAGTAATGGGGAAGAACGACGAAGTGAGAACTAGGGGTGCAAGCGAGGAACGCGCCTGAATGCTAGAAAACAATAACTTTAGCAATATTTTTTTGGCGTCCTCTAGAAGCTGAACTTGTACCTTTCTATATGTGTATAGCTATTGTAGTATATTGTATTGGGGAAGCCGCGCTGCAACGCGCGCGAGAAGTATTACTAGTTAAATACAAATCTAGCGACCTTCTCAGGAGGAAACCAACTCGGCTATACCATATCGCCACAAAACTTTGAACAAAGTTGATCGAGGAACTAATCAACCCCTGACCAACGAAGCTATACCCCATTAGTCATAAGTAGAAAAACTTTGAAAACCGTAATAAGTATCATAGTTTTACAAGTAGCATCGAACAAAGTTAGTCTTCGATAGATCAAACGTATTAGCAAAGACAAAAAAAAAAGGTCAGCTATACTGTCAAAACAATTGTCTTATATATGTCATATAAAAAATTAATTCATATACGTGTTTATACCGAACCATATCTCCTTCTCAATTATGTTTGTTAAATACATCTCACAAAATAAAAAATTTGACATTACACATGGGAATATGGGATAACCACCACCCTTTCTTTTCTCTTAAATAATTTAACTTATCATATTATAAATTTATAATTAATAATTATACAAAGAACAAAGTCTAGAAATATACAAAATATTTTGGTTTAAAAAAAATAATCCCAATTTAATAAAATAAAATCATTTCATCTCCAAGCTTCTATAGTCCAATCCAACATTTTTCAAACCTAAGAAATCATAACCATAACCAGTGCTGTTACTACTTGTACCATTCAAGCTAGTGGTACAACTGCATTCCTTAATATTATTATTATTAATATTATTCTTTATACTACCCATACTGCACCCAAAGCATATTATAGCACCGCCGGTCACCAATTTCTGACGGTGATACTCAACTGACTGCTGATGTGGCATGTACGATGATGACATGGCATTGTCTTGTTCATGTGGTGGGCCAATTCTTAGCTCTAAATTTAAATCTGGACATCTTTCTTGATTTTCCGGCGAGTGGGTGTTGATTTTCCGGCGATCAAGGGATTCGTTGATGGTTTTAATATCTTCTGCTTCTTGTTTGATGAGATGATGGGTGGTTGCAAATGAGATGGTGGTTGTTGTGGGAATGTCCGGTGAGGAATTGACGGCGGCGACGGTGGTGGTGGTGGTAATGTTATTGTTTTGATGGGTGTCGGAACCGGTTAGTGGACGGTGTGTGGCTGGATCAATTCCTCTGTTTAAAAGCTTTCTTCTTATATGTGTGTTCCAGTAATTCTTTATCTCGTTATCTGTTCTTCCAGGTAATCTTCCGGCAATCAAAGACCACCTAATTTTTTTTTTGTAAAAATAAAGGTTATTAATATGTAAAAAATGTGAACTTTTTTTTTTTTTTTTGTTTTGGGAAATTAAAAGATTAAATTTTGAGATATGGGTATTGTTTGTTTACAAATAAAGATTGGAAATTTGAAGAAATCTTGAAAAAAGACTAAAAATGTGAACCTAAGTTAAACTAAAAATATTAAAAAAAAAAACAAACATTTTGTTTTTTTGGGAAAATCGAAAAATTGGATTTTGAGATATGGGTATTGTTACAAATAAAGATTGAAAATTTGAAGGAATCTTGAAAAAAAGACTAAAAAGTGAAAGTTGAATTAAAAGATATTAAAAAAACATTTCTTTTTGGGGGGAAATTGAAAAATTGGGTTTTGAGATATGGGTATTGTTTAAAAAAAGATTGCAAATTGGAAGAAATCCTGAAAAAAGACTAAAAAAGTGAACCTAAGTTAAATTAAAAAATATTAAAAAAAAACATTTTTTTGGGAAAAATTGAAAAATTGGATTTTGAGATATGGGTATTGTTTGTATACAAATAAAGATTAAAACTTTTAAAAAAAAATCTAGAAAAAAAAAGACTAAAAAAAAGTGACCTACTTGTTACCAAGGAGGCTATGTAGTTTGATGATGAGTTCATCTTCTTCTTCAGAAAAGTTGCCACGTTTGAGGTCAGGACGGAGGTAGTTAATCCACCGGAGACGGCAGCTTTTGCCGCAGCGGAGGAGGCCGGCGGCCTTGGGTAGCGACCGCCAACAACCTTCTCCATGAGCTCTGATATAAGCAATAAGACGGTCATCTTCTTCTTTGGTCCATGCACCTTTGTTTGTGTGTGCTTTTTCACAACAAGGAGACCTTCCCATCTTTAATATTCTTATTATTATTATTGTTTATAGTTTTATCAAATTTTTCACAACAAGAAGAAGCCGTCAGTTTTGAGCACTTGATTTGGGAATTTATAAGCTTTTTGAGGTTTGACTATATAAGTGGGTTTGGGTTGGGTTGGGTTGGGTTGGAGTTGGGTGGGTTGTGTGTGATAGGGAAAGAGGGATGTATAAAAAATAATTGCTTCTAGAAGTGAGTTGGTGAGACAGGTTTAAGGGAGTGGCTGGTGGGCTTGTGTTGATGATCATGATATTACCATATATATATTCATGTTAATAAAAACAAAAGATATTTAGTGAATGTTGTTATCAATGATAACATATTCACCCACTTTTAAAATATTTAATCAGAGGATTTGATGTTAAAAGTGGCATGATAAGTCCATCTTTTTATAGAGAATAAGGTTTTGTGTAAAATCAGATATAATATTTCTATTTTTATTTTCCAACACAATTTTTGTTGGGAGATGGTTAGACTAGACTTGATAAGTCATTGTGTTTAGATTTTAAGAATAAAGATTTTAACAAAATCTTGATCCAAGATGAATATACTTTGTTATGTAATCGTAATTGCTTTGTGCGATCGATATAGAAATGTCTTAAAGAAGATGGGAGGCAATGCCGGTCAAAGTCTCGCCTTTAGACTAAAAGGAGCCGGTCAAAATATCCGTTGATAAAAATTTGAATGTAAAACGTCACACACGAATAATGTCTAAAAATAGAAAAGCAAAATGTATTGACTCCCGTGATTTATACGAACTTATCTATTACAAAGTTTGTAAACAAAATGGTAATTTATAGTATCTATTTGGCAATACTATAGTTCATTGGGGGAACTCTAAACAACAAGTGCTCAACAACTAATCCGAATCTACTACAAATTTGTTGTCCGTTCAAAAAAAAAAAGGAGATTAATGTTTCTATGGACCAACCACATATCGAAAATTCTTGTTCTGGTTTTGAAGTGGTCTCCATGGTGTAGGAATTTTATAATTTCACCGTGTAAGTTAACACTTCTATTCCTAGTCTTTGCCAGTCTTACAGCTTGTTTATTTACTAAATAAAACCTTTCGCCTAAAAAGAAAATAAACTCTATCGTTAAATATGCACTACCAACAAAACAGCCGGTACGTAATTTCAACTAGAATGAAATACAAACTAACCTTCCAAAATCTTGTAAGTAAAACATAAAATATGACTGTATATATAAACTCATGTATAAGGTAGGGAAAAAAAGTAGGATGAGGTTCATGTAGGTGTAAAGTGAAGTGTAGGTAATAGAGTGAATAGATGGCACAAAAGTGTGATCCCTTGGAACAACTTTTTAGGTCAATAATAATATAGAGTAATACTAATTAGCTAACCTTCCCAAATTCTTCAACTACTTTTGCATTAATTTATAACCCATGCCCATATATTTATTTAATCATGTTGCTGGAACTAACATCCCACATTGTGTTTCTGGTGACCCTTTCTTTTGTCGTGCACTTTTTTTTTCTTTTATCATGGAAAAAAAGTTAAGATTGTAAGACAATATCTAATGTATATATTATATATTATATAATTAATTTTATATATATTGGTGATTGGTAGGAGTGAGTGAGAGTTTCTAGAAGGTATGATGAGTAGGAAGTTGGTTAAAAATGAAATGGAGAGAGAAAAGTTAAAGAAAATGGAGTGTGGTTGGGTTGTAGTTGAATGTGGGCTTTAATTTACCTTGTGGTCCAAGTTTAGGAACAAGTAGGATTCCCAATCCCAATTGCCATTGAGAGGTTGGCTAACTTATTTTCACCTCAATTTGCACATCACTTGTCAACCCAGACTATACAATTTGTTTCAAAACTGGATAATCAATTATTTGTTGACTCTAATAAAACAAATTAAAATTTTTTGTTAAAGCGTGGAAGTTTGTTTTTTTTTTATTTTTTTTTTTATGTGGATAATGAAAAGATTAAGATGTTATCTTATATTCGTTTATTAAAAGCAGTTCCACAAAACACTAGTGGTGGACTATATTCGATGATACACTCAAAAATTCAACTGGATAAAAAGAAAACAAAAATAAATATGCAAGTTCTTCTATGAAAATAGTGGGTTGTTGAATAAGACTAAAGACTCGCCTTTTTTCTCCGGAAAATCATTAGAACGGTTAATTTTAAAAAAATAAAACTCATCACGAAAGAGTATGTTAGTAGGTGATTATAACCGTCGACAATTATTCAGTCACATCATCAATTAACAAGAATTCCATCAGAAGTAACTCCATCACTATTGATTTTCAAGTTGACGCCAATAGAAACCAAGTTATTATTGATCAATTACTGTTGACCACACTTGCCACATATTGGCCATGTTAATATTAGTTGCCACTAATGGTAGGTTGCAACTTACTACTGATAACCAGTTTAAACTAACGATGAATTTCCATGCAATTTTACACTAATCATACAAATCCAAAACAACATCCAATGACTTTTCAATAAAGCAAAATACTAATTTTTCCACATTAATTGGGTAGTACGACCCCTACCAAGGGTGTTTCCCATTGGAACCCCATGGTGACTAGGGGATTCACTCTTTAAATCACCTAAGTCTGAGGTGCCGAAAGTGAGAATAGTTTTGTAAAAATGTGTACTCAAACATCCTAACTTGGATCAATGTTTATTCGCATTCCTCTTTGGTCTTAAGTAAATCAAATTAAGTTAACATGGCCAAGATGACACTGAAATCACCAACATGGACGGTGGTGGTAAGTGGTCACATTTGGAGAAATTATAAAAAAGAAAGGTTTAAAAGTTTAAAAATTGAAATTAGGTTTTGAAAATGAAGATAACTAACATGTCCATCTACATAGATTGATTACTTGCTGAACCAAACACTACATTTTGAATCCACAGAACATGTTGAAAAGTTTGGTAGAATTAAATAGCAAAGAGTTGGTATTACAATAGTTAAGCCACGAAACCAACAAATATTCAATAGAAAGGGAAAGAAAGCACATGCTAATTGTTAGGGTAGGTTGTGCCTACTTCTCTTAAATAAGAAAATTACTTCTGATTTTGACTTAATAATATTTATTCTTCATGAATTAAAAGTTGAAGCCCTATGAGATGTTTATCTTGTATGAAATTGTTTTCATTCCTATAAGATCAAGATCAAATTGAATTGTGATTAGAAGATACTACTAATATATTCTAGTCCTCATTAACCATAACCTAGTGGTCTAGTGGTATGGTGTTTACCCATCTTAAAGGTGATATAGGTTAAAATCCTTGCAAATATAAAATTAGATGGTATTTAGGTGTAGAAAAATCATAGTTAAAAAAAAATACTCCGTAATATTCTAGTCTTGAACACTAATTGTGTGATAAAATCAAGAAAGTTGTAATCAATTGAAGAGACCAACAAGCAAGAACATGACCAACCTCATTTAAGTATGGTTAGAGCCAACTAAGACAAGCCTTGTGGGGGTAGTTTTCCTCTTTCTTCCATGTGAAAATCTTTATTCCAAGAATTCCACTCCATTCATTCTTATTGGATCTTGATCCATATATCTACATGCATTGGTTCAACATAATAACAGTTAGTTTATTCCCTTTATTAAAATACGTTACCGATTTTTTTTTAATATTGTAGCCCTGCCAAAATTATTGAAAACAAAGTTTGGCCCCCTAATTCACAATACATCTTCTCATGTCACCACAACGTGTTTTTGCTCTCAATAGCATACCGAACTATGACTTTACATCTTCTCAAGTTTTCTATTCTCATGTGGGTACACTTTTCCTTATGGCTTTTCATGAGTATTTGGCTATTTTACTTGTATATTGTTCAATCGGAATTCGGTTATTTCATATTTCAGCTTTGATGTTTGGTATTTGCACCGGGTTCAGTCATAATCATCGTTGCTTCCTCATTTGGCTTTTTTTTTTTTTTTTTTTTTTTTTGGGGGGGGGGGGGGGGGGGGGATTTTTAATATGAATAAATGATAAACATACATAGAGATTAAGGGATGTTCCAACCAAGCTTGAAAGCTGGAGGTCGGTAGGGTTGTCAATAGAAAAGTTTAAGGGCTAAAGTTGCACTCTTGTGTTTCTTTAAAATATTGAGAAATATAACAGTATGCTCTTCAAAACTTGAACTATCCTATGAAACAACATAAAAACTAGAGGTGACAATCCATGACCCAAAACTCGCTATGTAATAACAAATTCTGAATATACTTTAAATTTACACAAGTGTGTATGATCAATAACTTCAAGTAACTTGTTGATTACAATATATTTTGTATATGCCATCTTTTTATCCTTAACTATTAACATCAATCGACTATATAATTGACACCATAAAGTATATGTTATCAAACGGAAAAGACATGTGAATATCGACCCTTACATGTTTACACATGAGAAAATTCTCCTAATGCATTATGCACGACTCATTTTAGAACAGCTAAGATGAATCTCAAACAACTAATAAGCAACCAAGAAAGGGTAGTGAGCCACATATAATACCTTTGGACATGGTGCACCCTTGTACACACCATAAATCCTAAATCGTGTAACAGGTTTTTCTTGATTCTAGCATTCATTTGAAGTTCTTACATGTTACCAACATAAGACACTCACCGAATTCCTGACTCTTGAGCCTTAACTTGTTAGAAAATCTAAACATACTGAAGAAACACCGATGTAACAATATACTAAATATGTAGGCACGAGTAAAGATATGATTCTTATTAATAACCAATAGCTATTACAAGACTCAAGACTAGTAATCGTTACAACGCTTCGACTATAATCTATCTTCCTTAACTATGTATATTTCTCTCCTTGATTGATTCATCCCCTTCTTCGTCTGGCCTAAGAGGGTATTTATAGGCCCCTGGGGTGGCCTGTGATTGGATGGAAGAAGAATGACAGCTGGCTGTACGATTTGGGCCGTTGTCATCTGTTGCGCTGGCGCTCTGCTATTGGTCCACGTGTCTTGTGATTGTCCTTTCTCGTACTATTCTGTACCTCGTACCTGCAGGCGATCATGGAGCAGGGAATAAACGCCTCTGATTGGCTGGATGTCCCTTTCCTTGTCGGGTATTAGTTGTCATGTACGAGGTGTCTTGCGCGGCCTTCTGGAAGTCCACGTCAGCGTCCTGTGCTGGTATGTGTGGAGGTGTGGGCCCGTACGCATGCGCGGGTACATATCTCTTCACATACCCCTTATTTTAATTCACAATTACGTTGTTCTACCATTTGACTTCCACTTTTAAACTGAGCAATTTTGACTTTACTAATTTATCACCCCTTTATACAAATTTCACTCTAGATCAACATGATTTGTATAATATAATTCTTTATCCAACACCGTGTAATAAAATTATACTTTATTTTATTAAAATATATTTGACTTTGATCCTTCTTGGTCTTGACATAAAAAATATACCGTTTTGATATTATCTATACCCTCCCACCATTTACTTTTTTTTTTTAAATCTTAATGCTCTACTAAAATTTTAATTGCTCACATTAGAATTTTGGGTTGTTACACCACCCCACTTGCCCACCATCACTACTAATCAAAATATCACATGTGACTGAACTTCTTGTTTTCTGTTTTAATTAAAAACCCATCTGAACAAGTTATTGACACTTTTGGCCATAAGACCAAATATAAAAGAAATATTAGAATCATGCCGCGTAGTGGACGAAAATGAATTTGGCTAGTATTGAACGAGAGATGATTTAAACGCGAATTCCTTTCTATAACAAGGTTTGATATCACATGGAGCAAGAAAGGACCACTTGCACGTTATAGAAATGCAATGAATCGTGTAGTTGACAAAGAAAGAAGAAAATCCCCTTCTCTAAGAGACCTTTTATTGTTTTTTGTCCAAACTTTTATTTTTATTTTTGAGGGGGGGATTAAAATGACAAAAGGCTAAACATGGAGGTTGAAGGTACCAAACACACTCTTCCAAACTAGGAAAGACAAAAGGCATGAGTTTAGGAGGGTTAGGTAGATAATGGAGGGAAGTTGGCAGATTCAATAATTTGCACATGCTACAATCAAAATATTATTCCACTTAGTAACTTGATACTTACACATCAACATGTGTATGTTGTCCTCAGTAGTGTGTACCTTATGCACTTACACTTGTAATCTGTTTTCAACAACTTGAACCTTGTGTACCATAATTTGTAAATTTTGCTTAATAGCTTGTATCATATGCGTAGTTGGTTGTACATTGGATCGCTAAGTAGAGGTGTTTATAACCATTTAAATCTTCTTCTTCCAACTTTCTAGTACTAATTGTTATAAAAAGATTATCGACACATGATTCATTTGTATAAGTCTCTAGTTTACCAATTAACTGATATACGCATTTATCAAGTATTTGCAAATTTGAGGATCCCATTGAATCCTTAATTTATTGTATTTTTAATAAAATTATAATAAATATATAAACCATAATACCCATGGGACTTCAACTACTATGTTTAAGCTAAAATAGAACCTTAAAATAGAACCTTGAATCGATATAATTGTAGACTCAAAGATTGGTTTTTTATCATGAGCATCTTGTATTGCATAAAAACCATAAACAATATAATCCTTACGTAAAGTCGGCCATCCAATCCAACTTTCAAGAATTAAGACACGTTTCAAACGTGGATCATTATCATAAGAGATTCCTAACTTATCATAAAATTCCCGTTCTTGAAAATCCATACTTCATATTTCAAAATTATAGAGCAAAACTATAACTTTTAGAAACTTGAGAGCAAAATCATAATACATCGACATCACTTGACTTATCTCTTCAATTAACTCATAAATTATTTAAACCAACATGCCAGATTTGAAACTTGATTATTTTATAAATACAACACAAAGGAATTTAAGTACCTAAACATTAGTATATTGTGTATCGAGTCCAATAGTCCATTAACTAATCAAACCCAAAGTCAATTTTGTCTTAAAAGAGTTTTGAACTTAACAATAATGGCACAGTAACTTATATCCCCTGCTGCATAGAAAGTTGTACCTTATTCCAAATTTGACATTTGTAATCACTTGGTCTTTTTGCGGGCTTCATAGAGGTAACTCAGAATCACCACAGCAGCAGTAACCAAAACACCAACCGCGCTTTGCGCCAATACCACGCCATCCTTAACCACTGTTTTAGAGCTTGGTGTAAATCCTAATTCAGAGAGTTTCTTGTGTGATACTGCATAGTCATTAAAGAATGCATCTTCATCCTGAAAATAATTAAAAAAAAATATAGAAAACTAATAAATAAATGTTCAATAATTAACCATAACATGGAAACAACGTAAATTTAAATCAATATATTAAATATATAACGAAAAGGACACCTACCAACTCATAATATACCATTTTAGTCATACCATATAATAAATAAGGTATAAATTTGGAAAAAGATGTGTTAACCAATCAAATAAAAAAGTCAAATGAGATTAATTGTGGCATTAATAGGTTGTACTGTACAAACTGTACAAGTATTAGTTTAAGAAGGATGGAATCTAAGTCATGTTGCAGCCAGGAGGATTTAGTTTCCTATGACAATCTCTGCAAAGGTTGTTGGCTACAGGTGAGTGTGTTATTATTTGTAAGTTGAATAGAGGATAGAGTGGGGACAAGATAATGGGAGCAGACCATTAGTCAGAGTCCAGAGAGGGTCCCAACTGTCAATATAGGCGAAACCAATCACACAATTGTATTTGGATTTAGTGTTTGTTTGGTTAGAGGTTCCCATTTTAGTCGTTAAGGTAGGTTCCTACCCTATTAAAGAATGTCTGGTTGTTTAAAATATAGACATATGGTTAACTAATGAAAGTTTCTAGAGAGATTTACAGATCTGCCGTTGCTGTCATAACTTATCGAGTCAAAAAATGTAATGTAAACTGAGTGAAACTCGTGCATATAAGAAAAACGGCATACCTTGGCATACAGGTCGACGTAAGGACGGAACGCAGGATCATCTAGCAATGCAATGTCTGTAGGAAGTTTTAATAGCCCTCTGATTCGCCTTTCAGAAGTTCACTGGTTTCACAATAGTAGTGTCAAATCAGTTTTTTGAAAATTGGTTTTTTAGTATAAGAAAATGATAATGATAATGAAGCTTGAGCCAGTTTTACACAAAATAGGAGTTATCGAATTTCAGTGGCTCCCTAGTCCAAGGGCCTTCGAAGCCAGATCTGTCTGCGTGTGCTCTTCCCTGCAACATCAAAAGTTAAAAAAAAAATATATATCATTAACATGAATGGAAAAAGAGTATTATTAAGCTATTAATTTAACAAGAAACTAGCAACGTACAAGAGTGTGTCCTCCAGATAGGGCTACAATATCCTTGTCTGATAAACCCATGCGATAAAATATGTCCCGCAAGTGTGGTGCACCTAAATTAGTGTATGTTTAGTAAAATGATAAAACTAACATGTTGATGAAAGTAACAAGCGAGTAAAATACATAAATATCAACACAAAGATCCTAGTGGATACTTGACCTTGTGAAATCCTTCAGAGACCAATTGAGCTTTGTAGAAAGTAATACAAAATGAAAATGATTGTTGGTAAATACGTCACAATATTCGTATGACTTTTGCATATAACAAGTATTAATGTCAATGCTCATCATTGGTATTTCAATTATTTCACTTGATTATGTTGGCATAAGTTTTGCAAAATACAATTACTTCTCGAAGATAAACTTTGGAGTGTGTTCATAAAATTCTTTGGATATACAGATGATATAGGTAAAATCTTGTTTGTTGAGAGGATAGACTAGTTGCAGCAATATCACAATATAGTACCATACCAAAATGTCCAAAACACCCCGGTTGAGCAAGGGGAAATAGAAAAGTTGCTCATCACATGAGGTGATGCATGCCTGTGAGACACACACAGGGGTATTTACCAATATTACCTCATGATCTACAATGGATTGATGACAAATCTGCTTTAGGTGTATAAGTGGCTTATGACACCATGCATCGAAGTTAACGAAGTCTATATTTGTATTATCCTGATAACTGATATGTCAAGTGAATGGCTTGTTTATTACTAGGGAACTAATGCATATATACAAGGACGGTTAAAACCAATTAATACAGGAGATGGAAAACAACAGATGATGAAATGTAATCAGTAGGATCAGCAGCTCAAAAGAATTCAGCACAAACAGGTAAGGTGTGATGTAGGATTCCTAATTCAAGAGATCTTTATAATGCAATCACTGACAACCATCTTGCAAATTTTCTCTGAATGTTTTCGGTGTCTGGATTTAACGTAATTTGCATCGTCAATCCAAAGCAAGCCAATTACCATAAAACATTACTTCACCATGTGTAAGGCGTCTTTCAGCCAATCAGGGTCATTATGTTAGTTTGTTTTGAGTTTATGAAATATTAAAGAATTCCCAATTCAAGATTCCCTTCGATTGATTGAATTCGTTTGAGCATCAGACATTTAAAACATATCATCGTCATCAGAGTGAGATTAGGGTACCATGCAATTAGCCAATGACTGGCCGGCAACTCGTGCATTGGTGGGTGATGAACCAAAAACACCCTTCAACTGTAGTGATGTCGTTTACAATTATAAACAAAAATTCATGCATCGTGTCAATGATGTAACTGTTGGTTAATAAAAAAAACACCAAGTGTACAGTTGAGGTTGCCCGAGTCTTTAGACAAAAAGATCGGGAAGAGATGAGCTAGGCGCAAATTTTTTGTTCCTAATAGATACACAGTTGTAACCATGTCATGCAGGGTTATGCTTCTTTAATCTTAGAATTCTTTAGATCATAATTAGAGTAATTCAGGAGTTTCACTACTAAAGAGTTAGGAAAGATTATTAACATTAGTAGGGATTTTCATTTTTCGAAAAATTATGAAAATTTACTTCGGAATTTCCCAGTTGGAAATTCCTAAAATATGAAAATATGAGATTTATATGATCATAAATAAATGATCTCCCCCTACAAACATCCAATCTCCACCATATATGTGTGTATACCCACGGTGAGCATGTGACTTTATCTAATTTCAGTAACAAACATGAAAATTTTAAAGCTGAATAGCTGATCCAGGAATCGTTTTGTAGCTATCGAGAAGCTGTTTAAAATAGACCTCATTTCTTATATACGATTTTTAATTAAATGTATAGCGAAAGGATGAAAAACCTTTGGTAGCATTTGGGAGTCTGCCTTCCTTGGGAGAGACCGTTGAATCCTAAAAAAAAACAATTTGTTAATAAAAAGTAAACTTATTGCAA
>JAUTDX010001265.1:0-84661 GCA_030844895.1 Ambrosia x helenae | reverse complement strand
AATTGTCTGCATGTCACATGGTGAATAATGCGAAAGCATCCTCATGAGGAGAGATGAATGTGTTACGTGCATGAGAAAAAAGATAATGAAGTGAGAGAAGCATGACATAAAAGAAATGAATGTTTTTTAAAGTATAATGTAAATAAATGTATAATAATGCGAAGTAAATACGTTTCGAACTTTCGAAGCACTATGAAAAATACTTTAGGCTTGAATGTCAAAAGTAAACTAGGGAAGGAAGTGTTTGTGAATAATGAAACCGTGAACACGCTAACTATATAACTAATAAGCAGAAGTAGACGTACACACCAGGTATTTTACTAGATAAAACACCAAGGAAGCTTATATCTATTAAAGATGAGATGATTGGTCAATATGTACAGATAAGCATTTATTTCAGCCGCATTCAGTGAAGTTCTAACTTCCAACAAGGCAAACAATCTTACTGTTCTGTCTTGGGGGCAGATTTCTGTATCTGCTATCAGAGTATCACTAAATAGATATTCGAGAGAGAGTTAAAAGTTAAATACTTAAATGACAGCAATTGGTGAGTGAACTAGACTTTGTGAATGATTGTAAGCAATTAGATAGTTGATGACTCAAAGAAAAGCTCTGAATGTCTAAATGCATAGTTTAAGAAGTATTACTATTATACTACAACGTAGGTATCCGTAACAGAAAAGTACCCCTTTTTTTCCCAAAACATGAAACCAATACAGAAACATACCACAGGCTTAAAGATGTATATAGTTATATACCCACCTCAAATAATCACTGTTTATACTCTTAGAATACAAAGTACAAAAGTGTGCAACTAAGCAGTGAATGGCGGTGGATAACGGTTATCGGACTTTTCCAAAATAGCGGTGGCAAATAGCAGCCCAGAATAGTAGAGCCGCTATATTCAGCGCTATTGATAGCTATATTTGGCGTTATTGCTGCTATTAGTGTTTTAAATCTTAATTGTTGATTGTTAGTGTTAAATGCTAGTGTTTTAAGTCTTTATCAATTTACAATGCTACTTAACTTTTTAAGTCTTAATCCTGCTGTTGTGTATACTTGTGTTAAATATTATGCATAATATTAAATTACTAATATCCCACTGCAATAACCTATATCTCAAATATCGGCCCTGCCGCTATTTGAGTTTGGTCTTTTGGACCGCTGTAACTGCATAGGTGACTAGGTGTGCAATAAATGTTCAACAAAGATTCTTTCAAAATTGCATACTGCAATCGGTTCCCCTACACGTGTCTCCTAGCAGTTAACTTGAAGTTGTAACAAAAAACCTACTACTTCCATCATTCCGTTTCCTGACCAGAGTTCAGGGGTTATTCATAGCAATGTCTCGGTTCCGGGTGGGCAGGGTTACGTTTTTAGTAGATTAGGATTTGCTATTCAAATACTAAAATGTGGTCAACGCAGGTATTGTTGATGTTTATAAGTTGCGTATAAGTTAAGAAAGACAATAATTGAAAGACAATAAAAAGGGAGATACGTGGGACGAGGAGTAGAAGAAAGAGATCTTCGAGTAATATCAACATCAGAAGCTTTCTTCCTTGGCAATACCATACTTCTTCGTGTTGAACCACCACCCGTCTCACTCTTCCTCATCGCCTCAACCTGATACTGTTTCAATCAATCAATATATTAATTAATTAAACCATTAAAACTACGTAACAATATAATATTGGAGTGATCAGCAATTGATTATTATTATTATTAGTTAAAGAAGAAAACTCACCAGACAGAACAGAAGAGAAGGAAGGAAGGAACCCTAGATGGTGTTGATTGGGATGAAATGGAATGGGGTGTTTTGATTGGATACCCCACAACACACACACAAACACCCACGCAACGCACGCACGATTTTGTTTTGGGGTTTTACGATTTCCCTTTCTTAATTTATTACAAGATATTTTTGTATGTGTATATATTCCAGAAGCCACCAGTTTGGTCCAACTTCTTACAACCAAACGGCCAACATTAATTTCACAACAGCAAGTTTGGACAAAAATCAATGGCCCAATATTATCGAATCAGTAGTTTTGTAACAATACCCGGCCCACCCCCAGCCCATTTAATCCACCATATTTGAATTTAGAGGTGCACATTTGGTTTTTTCTCGTGAACCCAAATCGATTTCGGTTGCAGTTTGGTTTGGCGGTTTCAAACCAGTTTGGGGTTTAGGGGCTGTTTGGTAGCCTCTTAATCAGCCTCTTAACCATTCAGCTCTAAATCATTCAACATTCAGATTGTTTATTTCAGCTCTTAACCATTCAGAGCCTCTTAACCATTCAGATCATCTTAATGATTCAGCACCTAATCAACCAACCGGCTCCTTAGCCGTTCACTCCCAAATTGGTTTTGGTTCCAGTTTGGTTTCGCACCAGTTTAGTCGGTTTGAAAGACCGGTTTCAATTCGGTTTCGATTTCGATTTTCGGTTCTTGAAACAATTCTTGGTTGCACTTTTTTTTAAAGCAACACACGTTTTTTTTTACAAAAAGTTCAACTTTTTTAATCTTACAATTTTTAAAGGTATGTAGATATATATTTGTAGGGGCAGGTTCAAATACAAAGTAATGAAAACGTGCGAAGTGTCACTTGTACATGATAATTACGTAATGATAATTACGTAATGCCTTCATGAATATACAAAAACATTACGTAATTATCATTACGTATTTATCATGTACAAAGTGACACTTCGCACGTTTTCATTACTTTGTACAATAACCGTCCCCTATATTTGTATGTGTAGAAAATTTTGTTATATATAATTTTATTATATAAAATTCTATTTTTTTATAATATAAATTACCGGTTTCAAACCTGTTTTTAATTGTTTGGAAACGCTTTGGAATCAGGTTGGTTTAAAAAGGTACATATATAAAAAAAACAAAAAAAAAATAAAAAAAAAAACTAGTTTTGCGGTTCTTCAAAACATTTTTGTATTTGGTATTTAACTCCCCGTTAATATTCATATACGGCATTGTTTAATCATATGTGAACTAACGTGTAATTTTGTAGATCTCGTGGTTCTCGTGTTTGATGTGGTTCTTATATGATTTTTCCGATGTATAGTAGAAAAATCATGTACCTTTGAGACAAAGTTTATTCGTGTGTTTTCATCTCTTAACATATACCTAGGCACACTTGATGTGCTCATAAGATCTAGAGCATGTTGAACGTGTCATCAACATGTGTTGACGTCATTTTTCTAAGATTAACGTGAATCGCAAGCAAGCAAGCTTGGCCTTCATAGTTTCTTGCATAATTTAGTACTTATGTGAGGAACTTAGTTCAATTTGATTAACCCAAAGTCTATCTGGTTAAACTAAAAACCTATTTCAAAACAATGCATATGATCATCGAACAAATATCCTCATTAACCGAACTTTATTATGACGATAGTGGTCTCGTTCAAAAGTTTCAAAGATCTTTTGCATATAAGGTATTCCTCAAGTAACATAACATTTAGAGCTTCTGTAGGAAAATGCTTTGTATACCTTATGGTACAGTACATAAGTACATTGTCTTTAACGAGACATGGACTTTGATCATGAAGACATAAAGTCAACTCACACTAAAAACAAGAGCAAACAACATGCACCTCCTAACTTGTCCAATGTAGACTTATCTCAAGCATATCATTGCCCTAACTCTTTGCATATTGGTAATGGTAAAGATCCCCCTAATCTTTATGTAGGCTAAGTACAAATTTTATACCACAAAATTAATCCTTTCGCTTTCCACTATTTTACTTGTTCCAACTATTTGATTTTATAAATTTCACTTGTGGTTTCAATCAGTAATGGTATTGACATTCTTGATGTTTTACAATGTCAATCACCAAAGCAGGTTGCATAGTTTTTTCAATACGTCTTAATGTCTCATATCATCCATTCATAGTTTCATACTCATTCATGGGTATTTTGTTCCATACCAAATCAATTCTCTCCGTAATTTAAAAATACTTTGGGTAACTTTTGTACGACTTGTCAACTTCACAAGTCTTCTAAATTGGGATTGCATACGTCTCCTTTTTGAAGTAAACATATTTTGGGCCAAAGCATGTCCACTATTGAATACAGGGTCATTCTTAAATATCGTTTGATGATCCCTATGTACCAAGAAGATGAAATCTACTTGATTTGCCGTAAGACCTGCCTTGCTGAATACGGGGAACATGCGGGTTCATTGTAAGGAGTTACCTAAAACTAAGAATAAAGATAAACAAACACGAACACATCCATTTTTTAATAAATGAACACGAACAAAAAATCTAGTTCCGTAAGTGCTGATGAATACATATATTTCATAACAAACGAGCATGAATAAGACCTTGTTCATATTCGTTCTGTTCGTTTGCAGCTCTGTGGGTAACACACTTGCCTCTTTTAAAGGATTAGGTTTTTATGTGTAATTTATTCAAATTTTAAAAGTTCAAAAATAACACATAATCTATATCTATATCTATCTATATCTATATACTATTCTATATATCTATATATCTATATACTATATATAAAGCATGAGGGAGGGATGACCGCAAAAGTTAAGAAAATACAAGTATTTATGCTTATGGTACAATAGTAAATGAGGCTATTTTAGGGGCAAAGTTGTCTTTCAACTTCAATATTAAAGTGATCATCAATATAGAAGGTTTCTTTTGTAAGTTTTCTAATAGTCTAGGGGTAAATATGAAAGTGTAAATTAAAGCTATTAATTATGTTTAAAAAATAACCAAACAATTCTTTTATAAACTATTGGAAGGGCTCTTTACAAATGTGTAATATTTGGTCATTTTCTTTCATTTATATCCCTTGTGTACAAGATGTAATGCGCATTGTATATATGTGTAATACACACTCTTTATCCCTCTTCACATGTACCCCCTTCATAAATTTCATTAACTTTATCTATACTATATTATAAAGCATTTAGGAAGGATGCCTATCAAATTTAAGTAAATACAACTATTTATGCTTATGGTACAATACTTAATTGAGTTTTTAAGGGGGCAAAATTGTCTTTTCAACACCATCATCCATAAAAAATTTTAAAGAGTGATCAAATCACAAGGGTTATGTTTTATCTATATATACTATATATAAAGCATGAGGGAGGGATGACCGCAAAAGTTAAGAAAATACAAGTATTTATGCTTATGGTACAATAGTAAATGGGACTATTTTAGGGGCAAAGTTGTCTTTCAACTTCAATATTAAAGTGATCATCAATATAGAAGGTTTCTTTTGTAAGTTTTCTAATAGTCTAGGGGTAAATATGAAAGTGTAAATTAAAGCTATTAATTATGTTTAAAAAATAACCAAACAATTCTTTTATAAACTATTGGAAGGGCTCTTTACAAATGTGTAATATTTGGTCATTTTCTTTCATTTATATCCCTTGTGTACAAGATGTAATGCGCATTGTATATATGTGTAATACACACTCTTTATCCCTCTCCACATGTACCCGTTCATAAATTTCATTAACTTTATCTATACTATCTATACTATATTATAAAGCATTTAGGAAGGAAGGATGCCTACCAAATTTAAGTAAATACAACTATTTATGCTTATGGTACAATACTTAATTGAGTTTTTAAGGGGGGCAAACTTGTCTTTTCAACACCATCATCCATAAAAATTTTAAAGAGTGATCAAATCACAAGGGTTATGTTTTAACATCATAACTATTATAGGGTAGAAAATGTAATTTTACATTAAAACAAAAAATGGCTTCATCTCCCTCTATAACAACCGAAAGAAGGCATTGAATTTATTAATTATCTAACTAATGCTATTCATACTTGTTTTTTTTTGAACGATCAACTAAAGTATTGCCGGGTACTCTATACGCGGCCTCCAATGGCCGAAAGGGACCCCAGACGGCCTCTAGTCCGTACGGACAGAGCCCTTCGGCCCACCCGTCTCCTGATCCAGGGAAAACCCGGCCCGCATACCGCCCGAAAGCACGACGGTAATGAACCAAAAGATTAGTAATTCAATCAATTCCCCATGCGCGCACACACAAAAATGCAACATCGATCTAATCACACACCGCTACAAATACAATATCATTATTAATGATTCCGGCAATATTTAAACAATATCAATTTCTTTTACGGAAAAAAATAGGAAGCTGCAGGTTAGATCGCGAGCAACAAAACCGAGTTTTTGAAGAGAAAAAGTTGAAATTGTTCTTCCATCATCCATGAACCAAATTTGATTAGCATCTGAGGCGATGAAATGATGTTTATGCATTTGTTGAATTGTTCATGATTGTGTAAGAACATTATTGAAGGTTTATGCATCATCTCATCTTCATAGGGTATGGCAATTTATGATACCTTAACTGGACGAGTAATGTGTTTGAACTCACTCAAGACGTTTTTTTACTATAAAAAAATATTAAACGCATAGACTCAAAACATCCCTTTTCATCTCTTTGTTTATTTTTTTTTCTTTCTCTGTTTGTTTGCCATCGCGGGTCACAAACAATAGTCGCCCCTGTTACGCCTTTGCTCGCGGGTGTCACATACCACCTGATAACCAAACCACATCCAATTCAAATGTACCCGTTGCAAATGTCGACACAAATGGAGCAAATCAGTTTGTCGAGTAAAGCTAGGTTCAGTTGTGTGGACAAAATCTAAGTCATCCCATGTTTGAGGACCATGCACCCCACGTGTTTGTTAACCGACGTTGTAGTTATTTACTTTCAAGTGTTTTTCTTTTATCAAGCTATTTTTCCTTCTATGTTATTTTTATTTATTTAATTATGCAGTTAGTTGTTTACTATTTCCGTAAATGTTAGCATTGTGGGTGTTTCAATTTTATTTCCTCTATGGATTCTAAATTGATTTCATGAGGTGGTGTATCTGTATCCTAATTTTTCAATTCAAATTTTGCCCACCGTATAGACCGGGTGGTGTTTCTGTAACCCGTGACACTATTCGTTCAAATCCGCTACCAATTCTATTTCTTTAAGGTTTGAACAGTTTGTGTTTTTAAGTTTTGTCACTGCTTCCATATTTATATTTTCTTAATTGTGTTCTTCTTGGTGAATTATAAGCTACACAAATCTGTTGACCAAGCCACCACTGCGGATGTCATACACCACCAAGCCGAAGAAACTGATTAAATAGTTACTTGTTGACATCACAAACAACGAACACAGCCACCGTCACCTGTAACATCCCGTCGAATTATCAACTACGAAATTATACTTGTAAATTATCAAACCCGCTGCATCGCGCGAGCTACCCACTAGTACTATATTATAAAGCATTTCATAAGGACTTCTCAAATTTAAGAAGTACAAGTTTGATTCCTTATGTTACAACACAAAATGCATATAATAACTATTTTTTGAGGGTAAAATTGTCTTTTAAACACTATATTTAATCAAAGGAAATCAAGAGTCATGAGATGTTTATAAGGACACATGATATTCAATTCTACAATTATTTTAGGGGTTGTGGATTCATACACCCCTACTTTAGGATTCATACACCCTGGCCCACACTACACACCAATAGAAAGCTGCCACATATTCAGAATATGATGTCATACACCCTAAATATGATGTCACATGGTGTATGAATCCTAGAACCCTTATTTTAAAGACATTAAATATAACACATACAAAAAATAATTCATAATACTACATATTTTGTCATGATCTTTTATATAGTATTTGGTACTTTATAAAAGTTATAGTTTTATAAACTCGATAATACTATATAGAAATTGAGAAATCAATAATGAAAGTTAGGGCTGTAAACGAACCGAATGTTTGTTCATTTAAATTTAATCGAACACGAACACATAATCGAACACATTTTTGTGTTCGTGTTTGTTCATTAAGAAATTTGTCATATTCGTGTTCGTTTATGTTTGTTCATTTAAAACCTAAACGAACAGTTCATGAACATAAACGAGCACAAATGATCAATATAAATGAATATAAAAGAACAAAAACAAAACAAGTTAATAATGATTCATCAGTTCATTACAATTCAACCAAGTCTAATATATCACAATACAACCAAAACCAAATCTAAATTAGTAGTTTGAATGTACATGATTCATTCAAAATATCCATCATGTGGAACTGGAGGCAGGACTGTGAAGGTGGTCAGCCGGAAGTGGAAGAATGTAGGGACCGTAGGGTTATGGAGTGTGGAGAAGAAGAGAGGTGGGGGTTTAGTTACTTAACAAAAGGAAATAAATGATAAACATAAAGTAAGTTTAATTAAACGAACAAAAATAAACGAACGAACATAAATAAACATAAATGAATGAACAAAACGTGTGTTTTCGTTCGTTTTTTTAAATAAACGAACTTTCCGCCAAACAGTTCATGAACGTTAGGTTCGTTTACAGGCTTAATGAAATCCGTTTTTTAATCATAAGGCAACGATTTGAATTCTGAAATTACTACGTATGGCTAATCTGATCTAAACTATACGGTCACCAGATTCTATGATCGGAGTAGAAATATTATGTTTATAATGAATTTCTAACAAAGATATTAAGAAATATTCATATAAAATGAGTGGACAATAAGCCGATAACAGAAAAATAAATAAATAAATTAATAATAGTGGGTTCAAGTCCACATTTCCAGCTCAAGTAAAATTTCCGGTTATTTATTGAAAACCAGTTGGACCGATGTTCATAACCGATTAACCAAACTGGAACAAATGAATAATTGAAACCCATCGACTTTTTGAAATATCTTAATCAAAAGTTATGGTTTTGGTTATGGCTCGAAACTAAGGTGAGCCGAACAACAGCTTGTACACACACTTAAAATCACCAATTAGAGTATTGTGGTCTCCGCTGCAACGCGCGGGCACCCCACTAGTTTATTATTGTGGACATGTACACTTGTGATTGGACCAAGTGTTTTGATGGAAGTTTTTTTTTATGAAACTGTAAAGTGGTTCAAGTAGGTTTGCCGCTCATGTCAACTCGTGAATGCTTTTTTTCGTATTTGGGTTAATATACCTGACACATTTTTTGGATTCATGTCAATTTTTGTAGTTCATGTCTTAATAGAAGTACAAACACGATCTGTCTAGTTATGAGATATTCTATACAACCATAAGCTCGTGTAATCATTATATCCGGTTAGAGGTGCACAAACGGGGCTTTTCAATACCTGGTTCCGGGTAGGGTCGAGTATCACTTTGATCAGGTATTGAAAGAACCGATTCCAGTTCCTAGCATAAAAACCATACCCGGTATACCCAATTTCGGTTTTTCAATACCCGGTTCCGGGTAGGGGTGTAAACGAGCCGAGCCCGAGCTTCATTGGGCTCGAGCTCGGCTCGGTTCAAGCCTAATACTTTGAGCTTGAGCTTGGCTCGGCTCGAAATACTTTTAGAACAATTATAAAGCAGCTAAAAGCTTGGTTCGAGCTCGCTTTGATGACTTAAATGAGTTAAAGCTCGACTATAGCTCGCCTCGCCAATGTTATATAGTGGGGAACTATATATATATAAAAAATATTATAATATTTGCTTTGGCTCATTTAGGCTCGAGCTCGTACTCGATAACTAAACGAGTCATATTTCAGGCTCGAGCTCGTTCGAGCTTTTTACCGAGTAGTTCTCGAGTCGCTACGTGTCATTTACACCCCTAGTTCCGGGTATTGAAAAAAAAAATTCATGTACACCGGGTATTAAAAAACAGGTATGCCGGGTCTTGAATTTTTTTTTTATACAATCACGTCTAATGGTAATGGGACTTAGATGATATAACACGGTTGTAGAGTTCCTTGGATGAGACCCGTTAATCTTGAGTTGTCGAAGTAGTTAAATGGCAACCCCTCTTGAATCACTTCGTGACCCATTCCTTCTTGAACCGCCTTAACATCAAAATGCCAGATAGTCCCGTTGCTTGACATATACTTTTTGGGTATTCAAAAAACCCGGTTCCAGGTATACAAAACTCGGGTACGGGTACAACCATGTTTTGGGTATTTAAAAATCCTAGGTACAGGTACAACCCAGGTACGGTTCCGGGTCTGGTTTTTTACATAGAAGTTTATACCCTATGCGTACCCGTCGGCTAGGATCGGGTACGGTTTCAAGTATAAAAAAACTAGTTTTTTTAATACCCAATTCCAGGTTTTTTTTTTCCGGTTTCAAGTTGGTATTGCACTATTGCCTATTGGTCATATTGCTACTTTTTATTTAGGATAAAATAAAGGTGGTAAAGATTTTCCAAGGCTCGAGATGTGTGATAGATAGTTTAGATACTATGGTAGCATCACTATTGGGCCGTCTAAACTAAGTGGGCCCACCATTAGTGTTAAGGTCCACCCACTAAGTTAACAATGTTTGATATAACGTTACATGTTCCTTTCATGCTAATGTAATCAGTAATCTATTCTTACACAAGTGGCCCACTTTCACAATCTCTTTATTTATTTTCAAAAAGTTGTGCTTGACGTGTCTACGTTTTGTTTGATAACATATTCAATTTTGCTTATCTTCCCCCCTATTTTTATCATTAACCATTCTTTCTTCTACTTTTACTATTTTATTATCATATACAATAAAAAAACATCTAATATAAGTTTTAATATATAGAAAATGTAACATGATATCTTTACTTTACCACATCTATATAAGCGTATTTTAATACATCACCAATCCTAATTAGAAAACGGTGAGAATGGCGACATAGCGCATGACATAAGTAATGTAAGTTAGACTGTCACTAAAACAGACTCACCAAGAGGTAAATCAAGTTCATCAAATGGTTATGTGCCAATGTGACGGTGCCACCAGGTAAGATTGACGCCTTGATTGGAGTGGCATCCTTTGATCCATGGGAACTTACGTGCCTTATCTGAACTGTTAAAAAATATGCCACTTAGGCTTTAACGAATTAAATAATTTAACTACATTTTATGTACGGCGATCAAAGTTACAACAATAAACATAGAAATTGACAAAATTCGAGCTTCTATGGGCAAATAGATATTGTGCCCGTAAATGTGTTGTTGTGGGTTACTTAACAAGTTAACAAATTTTGATTTTTATTAGGCCCAAATTTAAGTATTAAATGAGTTTTTTATTTAAAAAATTACATTTATATATAGGTGTGTAGACACACTATATAGAAATTTTATAAAAAATATATATATATATATATATATATATATATATACCTCTAATAATTACGGTCCTTAGCCTGATAACCTCCTCGGTCACCATAAAGTCCACCCATGCTTGGTTGGTTGGAGTACAGTAAGACCATAAAGATAAAGTTTCTCACATCACTTAAGCTTAATTGTCAAACAAATAAACAATAACATCAAATTGGTTAAGCTTTATGTAAAGGTTGGAGTTTTACTAAACCAGGTGAAGACTACAATTGGTCATTGAAAAAGAAACAAATAAGAGATTGACACATGAGGAACATTATGGGCCCATCCAATTAAAAGAATTGGACGCGTTTGTACATTTAAAGAGGGTGAAATCAACCTAGTACTATAGATATTCTTGATCATGGGGGGAGATGTTCCGATGTAGTAGGATGTATTATACACATCCTCCATCAGTCTTCGGATATTCCTAGGTTTTTAGCTTAGCTTTCTTATTGACACGTGTCATGTTACTATTATTCATTTAGGACCCACATCAGCATCTTATGCTCCAAGATAAACTACAATTATGTCTCCTTCATTTATACAACAACAAAAGACCCTATGTATTATACACCATATATTTATTATTCGTTTGGGAGGTTTCTTGGTTTATAATTATATATGTGGTGGATTATATATAAGTGGCCAGTAACCTGTTGGTCAGTTTGAGTTTTAATAAAGTTTCGTTTGGCTGTTAAAAAAAACAACATCTATTTGTTTTCCATTATTATTTTATCTTACATCTTACATGTCATAACACAATAAATATATGCTTGTGAGATTATATGAAGTTATGATGGTGTTCATGAGATAGATTCAAGATAAAATAAGCTCAACCGAGTAGATAAGACTAATCTTATAAATTTATTTGAAAATTCATACTTGTAAGTTGCATCTTTATAGTTATTATATAACTTTTTTTAAAACGAATACTATCATTTCATTGATAAATAAAGGGGCAGATTACACAAAGATAGCAGGTAGGCGGCCAACAAGCTGCACCATCACCCGTTTTTTTGATAGAGAACCCTAATCTACTGAAAGCACACGTAGTAATCATGACAAGTGAGACATTTGGTTAGAATCTATTGTACGGTTCTTGTAAAATGGAACACCTGAAACCACTATGTAGTGCCAAACTAAATCATGTCAGGGTGGCATTTTTTCACTCAAGAAAAGGTTTTATGGAAGAAAAAGAAACACTAGTGTCATGTCATTGTTTAACCTAAGATAAATACAATTTGTGGTTCTAGTTTACATTATCAGTTACATCATCAAGCATGCATATATAGTAGTAGCTTAAAAGGTTTTGTAAGTTATTATACTTATAGGACTCCACTAAAACCTAAATATCTTTAAGAACTTTACAAATAGAATAAAATTTTAAATTTGGATTATCTAAATTTATGTACTCAGAAAGTTTACAATGTTTGCTGGAGCATTTCATAAGTTTTTAAAACATCCGCAATCGTTAAATAATCTTTGTAAAATTGTAGTTAACACATACATGGATTTTTTTTGTAAAAGTTGTATCCTAACACACCCTGACAATCTCTACGTTCCAAAACTAGCTAAACGTGTAATTAGATCCGTTTTTTTTTTCACAACGGTTAAGTTGAAAGTTGAAACGACACAACTCTTTGCTCTTAAAAGTTCGGTTAAATACTTAAATCCCTTGATCTCACCCCTTGAAAATAATTCCTGGGTCCGCCACTGCTTTTTGCTCTGTCTATGCATATATATAAGAGATTGAAGAAAGACAAAATTAAGATGCAGAATGGGAAGGGGAAAAGTAGAGCTAAAGAGAATAGAAAACCCAACAAACAGGCAGGTCACCTTCTCAAAGAGAAGAGATGGTTTGTTCAAAAAAGCCATTGAACTCTCCATTCTTTGTGAAGCTGAAGTTGCTCTTCTTGTCTTCTCTTCGTCCGGAAAAGCATATCAGTTCTCTAGTCATGAGTAATAATTCTCTCTCTCTCTCTCTCTCTCTATATATATATATATATATATACACACATCTATATTTTATTTTTAAAATATGATAATTAGATTTTGTTCTAGTATGCATTGTGTATGTATATGATGAAAGTTGGTTGGTGGCATATTGTTGCAGCATGGATAGAACTATCAGAAGGTACAGAAATGAAAAGGGTCTGCATAAAATGAACAGCCATGGAGTTAGAACTATAGAGGTATCACACTTTTATATATAAGTTACCGAAAAGGGTATCGTACCTATATATAGATTCATAACTAATTAATTTTTGTTTTATATTTGTCATTACAACCTTAATATTGTGTTATATAACTACACAATGAAAATAAATCTGAGTAAAACACAAATGTAACCATGATTAATTTAAACCCAACATATTGGGTAAACCAAAAACTGATCGATACATCCCAGTCTGGTTAACGCCATGAATCTTTTGTGATTCTCGGACCAGTCTAAATATGTTTATCAAAAAAAAAATGTTTTGATGTGTGCAGGTGTGGAAAAATGAAATGGATGAGATGAAGAAAGCAATCGACACACTGGAAACAAAACACAAGTAGGAATAATATAATAAACAAGTTCATTATATTAATTAAGTAATTACTATTATTAACACAATTAACAAAAGGTCAATAATGATATTTTTTTTTTGAGACATCTTGCTGGAGAAGACCTTTCCACATTGGGGATGAAAGAACTGAAACAACTCGAGCGCCAACTGAAGATTGGGGTGGATCGTGTACGCTCTAGAAAGGTACATCTATTCTACGAGCCAATTTCGCTCATTTAATTAATAAGATATTATTACTATTACTATTACTATTACTATTATTATCTTATCGTTCTTAAAAGTTTTTTCTTGAAATCCTAATTATGATTTAATAAATGGATTTGGACAGTGGCGCCTTTTATCGGAGCACGTAAGTTTATTGAAGAGAAATGTGAGTCTTAAGCTTATTATTTTATATGTCTATATATACACATGTCCATCTATCTTATGCATTTCATTTGCTAGTGTTAAAATCTATGTTACTATCATTTTCTTGTCTTTTTTTAATCTTTGGAATGAATTTTCTATATAATATCTTAGTTGGCACTCCATTTTAATGAAAATAATAAAATAAAATGTTTACTTTCTGCGTGTTATATATATATGCAGCATAAAAGTATGCAAGAAGAAAATAGCATTCTTCAGAAAAAAGTGAGCATTCTCTTGAAACTTATAATTAGTTAACTAAATATATCTGTGTTAAAATATATATTGACGCTTTTGTGATATAATTGGAGATCAAGTTGCATGAGCTACTGAGCGAGGGGGGCGATGAAAACTCAGGATTGGATTCATCTGATCATGTTATTCAAAGGTATTAGCAATTTCTTTTTAGTTGTCTTGTTAAACTTAATTTGTGGCTTTTAGTTTTTCTAAATTACTAGTGTTATATATATAACACAGGATTAGAGTAAACTAAAAAGACTTGAAAATTTGCAGGTTTATTCCAGATGGGCAGCCACTCAACATGAACCAGCCTGGTTTTCCAGGCAGTTGATTACCATATACACAATTATAGATATATATTATATGTCACGCACCATATATCTTATCCTTTTTTATCACAAAAAGGAAAATATATATGAAAAGAATATAGGTTTTGGTTGTGATCATAAGTTATTCAGCAATAGTTTGTAAGTTTAATTTGATTTGTAAAATGGTGATGCGTGATACTCTGGTTGGTAATGCGGTGTGTAATTAATCTTTATAAATATATTTGGGTTTTACGAAAAAACTAATGTTTATGCTGAAGAGTTTAAATTATATGGTATGAGTGTATATGGATGTTTTTATCATTACGTATGATTTCCTTTTAGTGTGTTTAGTTATATGGTATGAGTGTAAAACATAATATCTCATAAACAATATTAAGTCAAATATTCCATGGTTAGATGATGTAACAAGTTTTGAGTTTCACAATTCAATGTTATGATTATTTACAACATGATTGAGAAAGATGATGAAGAATATCTCACATGGTGCAACAAGTTTCGAGTTTCAAAGTAGAGTATGTGATGTTGGTTATTTTACAAGATGATTGAGAAAGGTGATAAAGCATGTCAAAGCAAAATGTGGTTCGTTAAATATATGAAAATCATGTGGCGTAACAAGTTTTGAGTTTCAAATTAGAGTATGTGATGTTGGTTATTTTACAAGACGATTTAGAAAGGTGATAAAGAATGTCAAGGCAAAATGTGGTTCGTTAAATATACGAAAATCATATCCGTCTATAAATGTGCTTAAAATCATATCCATGCATAAACGTGATTAAATGACTGAGTTTCTAGTCATCTTTGTGCGCCCTTTGAGTGTGGCTCAACAAATGAGGAAATGTGTCAAATTCTTTGTATTGATCACAAGTTAAAGCCACTTACTTGACAAGTCCAAAGTAAACCCAAACCAATGAAATCATCATAAGCGACCATAGAAGTAAAAGTCATCGACAATACGGTGTGTTTGGAACCAAAATAAAACATAAAATAATTTTTTCTTATTAAAAAAGCACCTTCTAAAAACAACCCAAAAAATAATTAGATCCAAAGGGCATATGTGAAACAGTTAAATACGAGGGCTTAAAAAATAAAAGAGCAAATTGCGGTTTACATCTTTTAAGTTTGAGTTAAATTACAAACGTTCACTGCTTCTTATCAGGCGACTTTTACCCTAACCCATTTATATTTTCCATTAACTTTTAACACCATTAAACCCTATTTTTTTCTCTTTTAGTCTGAGGTGCACTTTGATACAAAAGTTGTTAAGAAAAATTGATGCTTAAAGTTTTACGCCCAAAACATTATAAAGTTGGATCTAAAATAGGTATAGCATCTTGCTAAAGTTTTACGCTTGATGTTGTAAAGTTTTACGCCCAATCTTTGGTGATTCTTTGTAATTTTGGCGTCTAGCATCTTGCTAATAATGAATAAAATTTTATGTTGGCCGTTCAAAAAAAAATAGGTATAGATCAACGGGAATGTGTCCCTTGTGGGAGTCAATGAGGGAGATGGGTCTAATTATAGACAAACATTACTAGCAAATAGCAATTATAACTGTAAACATTAAGAAATGAAAACCAACATGTGAACATGAATAATGAAAACCAATTTGAATATTGTTTTTAAATTATATAATCTAATAAAAAACAACGACAAATACAACAGCAGGGTATTATACTATTCCGTCTCACCAAAATTTTGAAATACCCATCCTTCCTAAGAAATTTTATGGATTGATTCTATCATATGAATCTCATGAGAGTGCTACTTGGTTGGAGATTCAGATCTTTCCTTTCGTTTACCCGTTATACAAATGGTTTCAGAACTATTTGAAGAATTGGAACATGGGTTTATAAATTTTCCATTAGTTATCTTTCCAGATTCCTGGGCTTCTGCAGACTTGCAGAACTCATCGGAAACTTTACAGGTTTCAGAACGGGTAATGCAAAGCCATGTTCTTTGTGACACATTATTGGATTCACTCGTTACAGGAACATGCCACGCTCCTCGCTCTGATTCCTGACAAATTAATGAATTTTGTATTCAGCTCTGAGCACTCCATATTGCTGACTAATGCATATTTTTGACCAGTTTAATTATGAATAGGATGATTTGGGTTGTGTTTTATCGCAAAGGGTCAAAAGATAAAAATAACAAGAGCGGCGTGTCTAAATCACATGAGTTTTGTGCATTCATGTTATGTTATATTATATCTGTGTAGTGAAAATTTCCATAACCTCATGTTTTGTATCATCTTAAGCAAGAAGAAAGTGAAACTAGGACAGCAAAATACCTGAATAACGACGGAATATGGAGGTGGCATCTCAAGTTTAACTTGACCTTTTGGAAATGTGTAGTGAACCTGCATGGTTGAAAGTAATAGCACGATTAGTTTAACTGTTTTTATTTCTTACTATGCAGTACAGTTACAAACTACAGATCGAGTAAGGCTCAAACTTTTTTCATTGCTTGATTATATGAATCATGCTATATGATTTATGGTTTCAATATCTTGGTTTAAAGAAGCGTGAGGCACTTTGAGGCATATAGGTCCTAAAAGCCAAGGCGTGAGATGTTGCTCTACGTACAACCATAAAGCTTTAGTTGCAACCAGAAGTTGCGTTTCTCACTTTCTCTCATCATTTTGCATATCAACATTTTTATCAAGTAAAAATGTTCACAATTTCTTCAACCCTTTGGCTGTTTTTATATATAAGCCTCCCAAACCATAACTAATCACTTTGACCCAAAAGTACAAGAGTCACCGCCTCAAGCCCCTGATGTATTTTCCTGAGCACCAAGCGCTCATACATGCCTTTAAAACCAAGTTCAACACAGATGAAACAGATGAAAAATCACTGAGAAAGTTAAACGACTAATTGCACTTGAAAATGTGTGCATGTTGAAACCTTTAAATAGGCAACCAAAGCATCTGAATCATGTGTTCATTTGCTATTACCACTGAAGAAGCCTAAAGTGGATAGAGTTAACAAATGCACGGATAGTTAAACACTTAAACGCTCGACCAACATAATAAAAATATCAAATATGATATGTACATAGTACATGGTAAACACCTGATGTCTTTCTTTCCACATGGGAAAGAAACTGCTCCCCAGAAGTTCAAAAATGTGATCTCTCATTTCATCATTTGTCACAAGCATACACTTGAGTTTAACAGAAGCATAAAGCCAATACCTACATGTAGAACAAAATAATATGAAACTTTTAAACACCAGAAAGCATATACTAAACTGAATTAGTATCTAAATCACCATGAAATAACATAAATTTTCTTACCAGTCATCATTTGAACCAACTGGTGTTCCATATAAAACCCCATTGTCAATCCACTCTTCAAGTATCCCTCTATTACTAGGATTAGCTAAAAGGGTGTGTAGTCGTTTTTCGTGTAGAATAACTAGTGGCCACTTATTGCTTCTTTTATATAGTTCCTCAACAACAGCTTCAAGCTGCTTTATAGCAATTTCAAGAAAACAATAATGAATCTGTTAGAATAAGTGGCCTCTAAAATTTGTAAGAAACCAAAAACATAATAAGCCATGAAAAAGGAATTGGAGATGTACAACCTGAGGAACACTGAATCCACCATCTGCGAAGTTTTGCTGGTAGAGTCCGATATTTGCCCCATCCACTATAGCTTCAAAATCATTATGTTGATCCAGCCAATTCTAAAAGACAAAAAACAGATTGCACATCAATTTTGATCGATACAAAAAAAAAAAATCTCCACATCTTGTGAAAATATTTGATCACCACCTAAATCTCTGAAACAAATACAGAAAAGTAAACAAGAAATACATGTTGTGCAATGTGACAATATCTAATTGTATATCTGAAATGAAGCATGACACCTCTTGACCAACCGCTGAAAGGGAAATTCAGGTATTGCAAACGTGTCCAACATTCTTACAGGCTGGTAATCGCACAGCACTAAAAGACAAGTGAGCCTAGGATGGAGACGCCTCCAGTTTGTTTACAGTTATAACTTTTTTAAAAGAAATCAAAAAAATGTTTAGCGAGGAACCCTTCAAAATGGAATGGATCAAATGGGTTCCATCAAAGGTAAATTTGTTTGTATGGAGGGCTGCAATAAATAAAATACCATTCCGAGAGGAACTATCAAAAAGAGAGCCTGCGTGGATACAGCTTGCAGACTTTGCGACTTGCCCTTGGAATATTGTTATCATGTTGCGCAGCAAAGAAGGGTTGGAAGCTGGTAACCTGGTGATGCAACTTTCCATCAGCAACTACAGGTTCAGTGGCATCTTTATTAGATACCTCAAAACAAACCGCAAAATCGGAAGCATAAAAAAAGGTGCTGCAAACACTTTTTATGGCCACCTTGTGGTTTATTTGGAAAGCAAGAACGAAAAAGATTTTCAACAATAGATCACAAACACCAGAGGAGACTTTGAAGGTAATCACGACGAACACATATCTTTGGCTCAATAATATGGCAAACATGCATCTAGTAGAATGGGACACTCTTTTAAATTTGTACATTTTTCATTTCGCATCTTGGCAGTTCCTATTCTATAAAGTTCGCCGCTCATAAAAAATTATAAAGCTGTCCAAACTGAATGTGAAACAAACTAACCGATACAATAACCAAAAATTTAACTGCTGGCTGCTTTGCTCTCATATACACCATCAAACTAAACATGCGCAACACCATGTGGCTTGGACCAAAGAGTGTCAAAAGGTGTGAAAGACAACCTTTTGATCAAAACATGTGCAATCTTAGTCTGCCAACCGCAGACACATAGCAGCCTCCAAGACTTTGTGCAAGCACACGTCTAGTATGAAATGCATGTTAAACTCGTTTTGTACGCTGACCTGGGTTGGTAGCTATTAGCTAAGTATGTAGGCCAAAATACTCTACCTAGATACTAGAACAAGCATAGACTAATTACATCAAAGAGTAATCTAAAACTATTTACCTGAAACTGAGTAAAATTAGACCGCTTTTCCCTTTCAACCGCCAATGCAACAACCGACTGCGCAAACTTCTCCGTATCCTCTTTACCAATATCAACACAAGCCAACCGTTCTCCACAACCACAACAACAACCACCCGAATCAACACTCGTCCTCGTCACCACCCACTTCCCATTCCCAACCCACCCAAGCCCATGCCACCCACCTCCATTCTTCACCATCACATCCTTAACCCTCTCCATATCCCACTCCCCCACCCCACTACCCACTCTCTCCCCACTCTCCCCACTAAACCACCTCTCAATAACCTCAACCGTCAATTCGCTAACACACCGCACACCCGTTCTCAACTTATGCAAATACTCATACACCTTATCCGCATCGCCAACCGCAACGCTAACTTTCAACAATGCCGCAATCTCCGGTTCCTCCAAACACAATCCCCTACTCAAAATATCCTTCTCAACGATATACGCCATTTGAGCGTCTAATTTCTTCACATAACAAAACAAAGCAGGATCATATGTCCTCAACCTAGGTTTATCATTATACCTAACCAAACTTTTAACCAACTCAAATGCATAATCAGCATCGTTATTAGCTGCAGCTAACCTAGCAACAGCAGTAATAGTAGCTTCGTTAGGGTTTATCATACTGGATACCATGTGATTGTAAATATCGAACCCTTTTTTTATTGCTAGATCTCCGAATGAGTCGATTGAGTTGGAACATATGTATAGGAAGCAGTTTAGATGGTGGAGATTGAGCTTTAGGTTTTGAGCGATTGCGTAATCGAAGAGTGTGATTGCTCCTGTGAAGTCTTTGTTCTTTGAGCAGATGCTGAAATCGGAGTGGAACTTCGTCGCCGGTGTTTGTGTTTTGCAGGTGTTTTTCTTCTTTTTGGTTTGGTGATTATTATTATTCATTGTTGATTGTTGAGTTGCAGGTTTTTGTTATGGAGGTGACGACACCAAAAACCCCTAATTTGGTTTGGGTTTGGGTTTTTCGATGGTTAAGTGTATAATTGTAGCCAATTAGGCGGGGAAAGCCTAAGAATGTTGGACACGTTTGCAATTCCCGAATTTCCCGTTCATAGTCACAGCTCCGGTTCGTGGTACGAAAACGGGTACGCGTTTTGTGCATTTCTAAAATTCGGTACAATGGGGGTAGGTTCATTCGGTTCGCCAATTCAGTATGCGGTACGGTGTACCCTATAAGTTAGTACGTCGTATCATCGTATATAAACATTATAGAATATATATATTTTTTCAAATAACTCCAATAAACATTTCATAATCAAAATCCAAAACAAAGTTCATAATTACAAGTTCAAAAACATAAAACAAACAAACCAAGTTCATAATTATAAGTTCAAAAAACAAACCAGCCTTCAAAGCTGATCAATCCTTTTTCTTTTTAATTCCGATTCACGAATCGAAGTGAATCTAGACAGCGAATTCGACATTCCGGTACGCGAATCAATGATCTTTGGTTCGAAATTCTACACAATCGGGTACGCTCAATTCTATGAATAGGATCGCGAACCCTAGGTGAACGGGTCGCGAATGTACCCGATTCCGTACGCGCGATTCGATTCGCGGTACACAGTTAAAGTAGCGAATCTTGTGACTATGTTCCAAAGCCATAAACCTTGCACCCTTTAAGTTTTGATTTTTGAACAATTGCAACTTGTATCAAACTACCAAGGCACAACCCAGGTTTATTTTTCTTTTCTTTTCCTTTTTAAGAAACTATTGTGACTGTCACAACGTGTATTATATGTTTTGATAAAATAATGGGTATAACTGATAACCGTGGGTATTTTCTACTACAAATCTCAACTGGTATTTGTTTAACAACATGACAGGTATACCCAATACCCGTGGCCGTGGGTATACCCTATACCCGACGGGTAATTACCCGACGGGTATCAGGTCGGGTTTGGTATACTGTTTTATAAACGGGTTCGGGTTTGGTATTACTAATACCCGACCCATTGTCATCCCTAGTTTCCACGACCATTAGCTATGTTCCCGAGTTTACTAACGGAAAGAAAAGAAGAGAAAGAGAACTTAGGATGGAAAAGTAAGGGAAGGAAATAGAAAGATATTATTCATTTCGTGTTCCTGAGTTTGAAGGAAATAAACGAAAAGAAAAACTCTATGCGTTCCTGAGTTGAAAGGAAGAGAAAAGTAATAGTTAATTTTACAAGTATACCCTCATTGAGTGTTATAATAGATTAAGTGCGAGGATAAAATAGTAAATGATAATACTTTTTATTTGTTTTTTTTCCATTGTTTTCATTTCTTTCCATTTTGGAAGGAAAGTTTTTAGGAATGATTTTTCTACTTCCATTTCTTTGCACATCCTTCAAAACTCGGGCATTTCATTTCCTTTATAGCTTTATATTTATTTGAATGCAATGGTTGGTTTTAGGCTCAGCAAATCTCATGTTTTCGTCAGTGGACGCAATAGGCACCACTGTAGAGGTATGTTACAACTAGTTTTTCATGATACAAACTAGCTTGTACACGTATTCTGTTACAATTTATTGGAGACTTACAATGGGCACTTTGTTTTGTAATGTTGCTATGAGGGTTTTTTTTAAGCGAGACACATAAAATAAATATATCATTTTTAGGACTAGTTTAGTCTGTTTTAGGTTTATTCTAGGCTGGTTTAGGGCTAGTGTAATTTTTCAGACATGTTCAGTCGATTTTCCGTGGCCGTCTATTCAGGCGAAGCGGCAAGAAAGACTATGGATTGATCATTGATGTATTGTGAAACTTAACATTCATTTCACCTGTCATCAAGCATTTTGGCCCATCTCCTTATATGCAGTAATACCTTGAAGATTGTGTGTTTATATATCATTCACCCTATGAAATTCCCTTAAAATACAACTCCCTTTTATTATTTTGCCCCTTCTCCTTCAACACACTTTAAACATGGTGCAGAGACAATGATCGTATGCTTCGTGACGGTTTAGTTTGTGGTTTGGTTTTCAGGTTTAGCAGCAGAGAAAATGATCGAACGCTTTGCGACAGTTGGAGCCTGCTGCCTATTAAGGTCTTGTACAATTGAGCCAGAGTGCATAATCGGTCAACATTCTATACTGGAAGCTGGATCCAGTATAATATAACATCATAAACTGAACATTTTTTATTCCAACTAAAAACACAGTTGCATACAAACATACAGTCGGCAGTCGCTAAGACTGCCAATAAAAGGGAAGTGTTTGAGGATCAGAAGATTCATGATAATGAGGATCCATATCGGTCACACCACCCCAACCCACCTCATAGTCATTTTCTGAACCACCATAACTCGGTCCTTGATCTAGTGGACTTGCTGCTAAGGTGACTGAACCAGACTCAGATGGGGGGTACATCACATGACTCAGGGTTGAAACAGATGCCTGTGGTGGTGCAACCGAAGATGACAGAAGAGAGGGAGCGTAGCTCGAGTGATCCACCCAACCTGGCGCGTCAACAACCCCACTCCATAGAGGGTTGTTGAAATCCAAGGTTGGGTGCTGGTGCAGGTGCGGGTGCACTTGCACCTGTTGATCAGCAAACTGCAACATATTGGTTCCTGAAAAGTAACAAACCGAAAATTAATTAACAAAATGGTACGCCGTTTATTCGTTTAACCATACAAACATATAAAAAACCAAACCATGGTTCAGGGGAAAAGGCTGCTGCGGTCGAGGCTTTCGTCTTCTTCTATTATGCCCATCAAGACGCTTTCTGCAGCTTCTTTTTCCCTCGTCAAACTCGCCTAACGAATGGAACCGGCTGCATTGCTGGCAGAATCGCAGGATTTGGCCGTTGATCGAAACTTGTGGACTCTTGGAATGGTTTTCACAAACCTTATGACGTTGGTAATACTTTCTGCAGTCACTAAGGTCTGCTGCACACCCATCCACTAGGCACATGACTGCATTATTTACTTCAGCCATATTGTACAGACTTGTAGTTGCTAATTGTTTCCTTAAAACTAACAATTATTATTATTATTATTATTCAAATTCCACTATATTATCTTCTTTAATCTTAATTAAAACAACCCATCAACAGCAATCAAGTAAACAACATCCTGCAACAGCAAACCAAGAGTGCTGAAACTGATTGTATACATGTTTGTTGTATAAACTATAAAGAACTTACATTGAGATGATCGAAGAGTGGTTTGTTTTGAGCATAATAACAAGTCAACGGGTGTTTTTAACTGGGACATTTCATGGGTTCATCTTGTGGTAAGCTGAATAGGAGTTGATCATCATCAAGAATAATATTAATAATAATATTGGTATGAAAGTAGAGATATGTTGTGGGGATGGTGCAAATTAAGGAAAAATGGTTGAGTTAAGAGAGAGAGATGGGGAGTAGTATTGGTATTATTCCAGTTCCAATTTAATGGTGGTAGGGAGTCCCTGTTTATTGCAATAATGGAGTTCATTTATTGAGACTGGTTACACGCTTCCATGCCAATTCATGGAAAGCTGCTTTAGATTAATACAGTAATAAAAGAGATGATAAGACAAAATGTTACTGCCTTTTTAAAAAAAAAAAAACAAAATTAAATTATTGTATGTTGATTTTTCTTTAACGGCAATTTTATAACACCTTAATTCTACCTCATTTTGCACCTCATTTTGCAATTGCAAGGATTTGAACTTACAACCACATATTTGTAAGAGGGACACCATACCACCAGACCAAAAGGTCATGGGTCAATTAAACTATATCAATATGTAACGCCCCAAAAATCCATTTTTGCCTAGTTACGCCACTAGGCACGATTAGCAAAATAATAAAACGGGACTTAGACAATAAGAATGTGGGGTATGTTCTAATATGGAAATAACCTAGTGAATGTTATTATCTATATAATGGAGAAATAACACTAGAAACTAACTTGGTTGGTTGAGTTTTTTTTTTTATAACAAAAGGCTTTGGGGTAAACATGAGGGACTATAGTTGACAACTAGCCAAACATAACAAAAAATCTGCATTTTAAGATCAAAACACACATTTTTGTGTGTTTTATGTTGACATTAACAAGGGAAGAAGGAAAGGAGTAACCTAGTTCATCATCTTCACAAATTGATGCGATTCTCCACCAAATTGTAGTATTTGAGGCTTGATTCTTTGGTTTTAAGCCTTATCTATTCATCTAAGACAAGGTATGAGTTATATTCTTGTTGGTGTAATGAGTTTTGTGGAGGAATTAGTGTATACACCAAGATGTGTGAAATTGGTCATGTTTTGTTGTTCTTGTAGTGTTTAACTACTTGTTATACTAAATGCATGATTAATTTAGAAGTTTGATGTTGATAATTGTCAATCTAGCAAGAATCAAGGGTTTATAAACACTTGGTAGTGTTAGAGAAAATTGATGTTGTGTAGTGCCTGCAAGGTGTTTGATAAAATGCCTACATGAAACTTGAATTGAGTCAAATGGTATGAAATTCGTCACTTTTGACAGCTTTAGATAGTCATCTTGTAAAGGTCATATCTCATTCGTTATTGGGAGTTAGAAGACGAGCCTTATATCGTTGAAAAGCTTGTTACGCATATTACATTTCATATTTAGTCATGTGAGGCTGGTTATGAGATTTTGTGGGTCAAAACAGCATGATAAGTTAGTAAATTCGTTTTAACAGCATGCTGTTTGGAACCATTTTATGTGCAGACCTGAACTTTAAAAATGCATATAAAATCATAGAAAAATCGTTAGGAGATGTTCTTTATATGCCTGGAAAGGTCTTTGAATGAAGCACATTTTTCATTTGATAGTCAAGGTCTGATTCTGAGGTTTAGAAGGGGAAAAGTGACCTTGAACAGCAGCTGCGCAGAAAATTGCTGCACATTTATAATGTAATCTTTAATAAGAAAATGTGTAAGAATGTACACGCTTGTATTAGTCTTGGAGTACGGATTGTAGGGAAAGAATAGCGTATTATGTGGCTTTCAAAAAGTGTCTAAAAACAATTACCAACTAGCTCATGCAAGTATTTTCACTAACGGGTCGAATGCGTAGTATATGGAAAGACTTATTGAATAGAACTAGTTGTTGAATGCATTGATGTCATGTTTGAATGATGTAGAATGAATACTAATGTTTGAATAGGCAAGTTCCAAATTAGTATTCTAACACGGCATGTTGACTTGAAAGTAAGCTAGGTACAAGAAGCTTAAAAGTCAACGGGTCAAGTGGATATGATCTCGAGCTGGGTTAAAAGCTTGGGACTATAACTCAAACGCGTATAAGGCGAAAACACTCCTACGGGCAAAGGTAAGTGACTCATGATGCAAACTCTTGGTTTAGTAATTGTATGTTTATGTATAAATATAGAATGGGAACAAGTATCAAATGGCAATTTATAACAAGGTAAGCAAATTGATGTTGTTGGTGAATGGGTATAGTTCACCATACAACAATGAAGTAGTTGGGATAAATTGACAACAAAGATAAAATGAGGTGAGGTAACTAAGCATGAAACAAACCTAAGATTAACAAGTATGGCATAAGAATGAATGGTAAAATGTACGGATTGATATGTGTGTATGTATATAGATGGCTATATTTATCATGGGTTTGGCTATTTAGATTGAAGTGTATAGTTATGCAAGGTCACACAAATGGTAAACTGTTTGGTAAGTAGAGTTATCACGCGTCGGGTGATTGTGTAATAGAAAGTGTGCATGGGTGCTTAAGCCTGGCTATGTGTGAAGGTGTTTCGTATGTAAAGGTTGGTCGTTATGTGTAGATTGAGTATAGATTCGGAAACGTCATGTTTGTCCTAGAGAATACACGAAGGAAGAATGGTACGACGGGCAAGATAACTTGTACATGAGAATTGTACGTGCGTGTGTATTGTAGTGTTACTAATATTTTGTTATGAGGATGGTAATAAAGATGCAGGTATGTAAGCATGAATATATGGAAATTGGAGGATAGGATCCGGAGACCGGATCCAAACTTGCAAAAAGGCGTTTGGATATGATTTTTGAGTATTATTGATGTTATTTCCATATTTTGAATATTTGCATGAAGTCACTTAATGAACTAACGAAATGGTTATGTGGTAGTTGCAGGTTGTCTAGTCTAGCTCTCAAAGCAAGAAATGGTTGGAGATCGAGCGAGGACGCGGATTGTATGGGATCGCGGTCACGTAAACTAATAAAGATGAGTTGTATTTGATGTACTAACAAACAATAAAAGATGAAACACCTATAATATCTTGTAGCTATAGGTTCCAAACATAAGAGAATGTTTTTATAAAGCAAGAAATTTTCTGGTTCGAATTTCCGCTGCGTATTTTCCGTTTGAAAGGTTTAGGGTGTTTCAAGTTGGTATCAGAGCCCTGGTTTGAGTGAAATCTCGTACAAGGAAGTAAGTACTTGAACTCAAACTTGTGTGCTCATGAAATCAGTGACCCGTACAATCCAAGACTCGATCGAGGCCCAAGGGTAGAGTTTAATATTAACTCACATAACAAGGTAGAAACTAATCGTGGTGTTTATGTTAAGGTGCGCTTTTGTGGATAATGAAGAGGTCTCAAGGATGCTATCCAAGATAGATCTCGGAAATTTGGGAAGGATAGAAGGCTCGCAGGTACGTAGTATTAATACCTTGGTACCGGTGGGAGAGAAATTTCAGGGATGGTAAAATTAGATGGAAAAACAACCATGTTGTTAGGAAATGGAATTGAAATGTAGCACGAAGCTGAAAACCAGTCCCCAGGCATAATGTAATGATTTCATGAAGGCACGTGGATAGCATGTGGACTGTGCGCCTGGCCAGTGCACAAGAGGCATGCGATGCACGTGAGACCGTGAAAATCATCACAGGCATGCATGGTAAAATTGGAAAGTAAGTGGTCGTGTGGGTGAATAGTTGGGATGAAAGGTTTGAGTCCGTAGGTAAGTACGGATCAAACCTATATGAATGAAAGGATGGAATGAAAGGTTTGAGTCCGTAGGTAAGTACGGATCAAACCTATATTGTAGAAGTACCCTTATGGGTCAAAATGGTTGGAAAGATCCTTGTGGGTCAAAATTGTAGAAAACCCTTATGGGTCAAAATTGTAGAAGTACCCTTTTGGGTCAAATTGTAGAAAACCCTTATGGGTCAAAACTGTAGAAGTACCCTTTTGGGTCAAAATTGTAGAAAACCCTTATGGGTCAAAATTGTAGAAGTACCCTTATGGGTCAAAATGGTTGGAAAGATCCTTGTGGGTCAAAATTGTAGAAAACCCTTATGGGTCAAAATTGTAGAAGTACCCTTTTGGGTCAAATGGTAGAAAACCCTTATGGGTCAAAATTGTAGAAGTACCCTTATGGGTCAAAATGGTTGGAAAGATCCTTGTGGGTCAAAATTGTAGAAAACCCTTATGGTTCAAAATTGCAGAAGTACCCTTATGGGTCAAAATGGTTGGAAAGATCCTTGTGGGTCAAAATTGTAGAAAACCCTTATGGGTCAAAACTGTAGAAGTACCCTTTTGGGTCAAATGGTAGAAAAACCTTATGGGTCAAAATTGTAGAAGTACCCTTATGGGTCAAAATGGTTGAAAAGATCCTTGTGGTTCAAAATGGTTGGAAAGACCTTAACGGGTCATATGGTTGAAACCATGTAAAATAGGGTGGAAAGACCTTAGCGGGTCAAACGGTTGGGACGACCTTAGCGGTTCATAGGGTGGAAATCATGTATGATAGGTAGGAGAACCTTAATAGGACAAGGATGGAAAGGCCTTGACGTGTAAGGATGGATGAAAGTATGTAATAGGCTACCTTATGGAGGATGATGAGGAAGGATGGTTTCCTTTTGAAAATGTATGATTAACTGACTTGTTGGTTTACAAGCCATAAAGCTCCGGTATGTACGTCTTTTATTAGCCTTTGAAGGGAATGTTAGAATAGGTATAGAATACCTTTGTTGATAAGTGGACAATAAACGCCTTGTGGCAAGATGCACAAGTCCAAGCTCGGGAAATTTACGTTGTGGCAAGATGCATAAGTAAAAAGGAAAATGATGACTACATTGTGGAAATGTGGAACAACCCATGTAACGGGTCATTTGGATAGGAATGAAGAAGAGAATACATTATTATTATTAATTTTTTTTTTCTCTAACCAAGATAAGCACAAGTTAGTAACTTAATTTAGATATGCATGTTGTGTGGCATATAAAAATGCATATATGTGTAGTGGAAGGTGGTAAGGCATGGTATTAAGGTGAGTTATTTTGTAGAAACCTATAGAAAACGAATGAATGGTTGATCTTTTGAAAGATTCGTACCTCTATATGCAGAGAATGAATGATGTGGTGAGATGCAAGAATTTTAAGAATTATTATAAAGTAGTAGAATATGGCGCAATTACCTCGAAAAGTCAAATTGTAGAAAATTTGCAAGATAATGAATAAATTGTAAGGATTTTGCATAGGAAAATGCAATAAGTAATGTAGTATAGCACGTAAACAGGAGATCAGGAAGGAAATGTATATAATTAGACATTACAAGTGAAAGAAAACTTGTATGGACCAATAAAGGTCAATTTTCATGAATGTAAGGTATATGCCTAACCAATGATTTTGTAGATACGAATGGTCGAAATTATGGATTTGATGAAATCTACAAGATAGGTGATATGAAGTTAACGAGTTGGAACTCCTTGTGAATGAACTAAAGCAAGATAAGTATGGCATGGAATTATTAAGGAGAAAGTCAAGCCGACGTCTGGATGGTCGGTTAACGTTGCAAAAGGAAGGTTAGTGAATTTGGTTATTTTGTGATTGTTAAGTAGGAAATTGACATGTCGAATAGTACCCCCGTATGAATGAATGATATTTTACGTGTGATGTAGCTCGGAAGGTTTGACTTTTAAAGGTCAAAAAGTTGAACGAGTCTTGGTTAGACTCGGTGTTGTTAAGCAATGGACATACGTATCTACAGTTGATAGTGCATGAAATGAACTAACAACCAAATAGGCATGAACAGAATGGCTCGAAAATCTACCAAATAGGGGTGGGGCGAGTATGGTAGATACATTGGTCCGGTAGTGACTATAGAACGATGTCGGACTCTCAAGTTAAGCATGATTAAGTGAATGCGAAACAGTAGTAGGTTTTGATAGTTTGGTATGCTTGATAATTGCATGAAGGATTGTGTTAATATTAGAAAGTATAGACATATAATTATGTTTGCTCACGGTTAAGTCGTTGTATAGTCGATGATGTAGCCTCGCAATATGGTACGAAGTCTTGAATAAACAAAAGAGAAGATAAATAATTGGAAACGACGTTGGCAAAGGATTTAGCATTATGCTAGAAATTTTAGCTTTGATAGGCTAGAATGAATGCCTATGGACAATAATGTCAACGAATCCGGGATAACACATAGTGGATACATCGTAAACGGTTTCGCCCACATACCTACATGTGTGTGTGTTCTAATTAAGCTAGTTAATGAGTAAACAAACGGAGAATAATGGATCGATGGGTTTGGTAGTAACGAAAGTGGTTTCGGGGACGAAACCTTCTTTAAGGGGGGTAGACTTGTAACGCCCCAAAAATCCATTTTTGCCTAGTTACGCCACTAGGCACGATTAGCAAAATAATAAAACGGGACTTAGACAATAAGAATGTGGGGTATGTTCTAATATGGAAATAACCTAGTGAATGTTATTATCTATATAATGGAGAAATAACACTAGAAACTAACTTGGTTGGTTGAGTTTTTTTTTTTTATAACAAAAGGCTTTGGGGTAAACATGAGGGACTATAGTTGACAACTAGCCAAACATAACAAAAAATCTGCATTTTAAGATCAAAACACACATTTTTGTGTGTTTTATGTTGACATTAACAAGGGAAGAAGGAAAGGAGTAACCTAGTTCATCATCTTCACAAATTGATGCGATTCTCCACCAAATTGTAGTATTTGAGGCTTGATTCTTTGGGTTTTAAGCCTTATCTATTCATCTAAGACAAGGTATGAGTTATATTCTTGTTGGTGTAATGAGTTTTGTGGAGGAATTAGTGTATACACCAAGATGTGTGAAATTGGTCATGTTTTGTTGTTCTTGTAGTGTTTAACTACTTGTTATACTAAATGCATGATTAATTTAGAAGTTTGATGTTGATAATTGTCAATCTAGCAAGAATCAAGGGTTTATAAACACTTGGTAGTGTTAGAGAAAATTGATGTTGTGTAGTGCCTGCAAGGTGTTTGATAAAATGCCTACATGAAACTTGAATTGAGTCAAATGGTATGAAATTCGTCACTTTTGACAGCTTTAGATAGTCATCTTGTAAAGGTCATATCTCATTCGTTATTGGGAGTTAGAAGACGAGCCTTATATCGTTGAAAAGCTTGTTACGCATATTACATTTCATATTTAGTCATGTGAGGCTGGTTATGAGATTTTGTGGGTCAAAACAGCATGATAAGTTAGTAAATTCGTTTTAACAGCATGCTGTTTGGAACCATTTTATGTGCAGACCTGAACTTTAAAAATGCATATAAAATCATAGAAAAATCGTTAGGAGATGTTCTTTATATGCCTGGAAAGGTCTTTGAATGAAGCACATTTTTCATTTGATAGTCAAGGTCTGATTCTGAGGTTTAGAAGGGGAAAAGTGACCTTGAACAGCAGCTGCGCAGAAAATTGCTGCACATTTATAATGTAATCTTTAATAAGAAAATGTGTAAGAATGTACACGCTTGTATTAGTCTTGGAGTACGGATTGTAGGGAAAGAATAGCGTATTATGTGGCTTTCAAAAAGTGTCTAAAAACAATTACCAACTAGCTCATGCAAGTATTTTCACTAACGGGTCGAATGCGTAGTATATGGAAAGACTTATTGAATAGAACTAGTTGTTGAATGCATTGATGTCATGTTTGAATGATGTAGAATGAATACTAATGTTTGAATAGGCAAGTTCCAAATTAGTATTCTAACACGGCATGTTGACTTGAAAGTAAGCTAGGTACAAGAAGCTTAAAAGTCAACGGGTCAAGTGGATATGATCTCGAGCTGGGTTAAAAGCTTGGGACTATAACTCAAACGCGTATAAGGCGAAAACACTCCTACGGGCAAAGGTAAGTGACTCATGATGCAAACTCTTGGTTTAGTAATTGTATGTTTATGTATAAATATAGAATGGGAACAAGTATCAAATGGCAATTTATAACAAGGTAAGCAAATTGATGTTGTTGGTGAATGGGTATAGTTCACCATACAACAATGAAGTAGTTGGGATAAATTGACAACAAAGATAAAATGAGGTGAGGTAACTAAGCATGAAACAAACCTAAGATTAACAAGTATGGCATAAGAATGAATGGTAAAATGTACGGATTGATATGTGTGTATGTATATAGATGGCTATATTTATCATGGGTTTGGCTATTTAGATTGAAGTGTATAGTTATGCAAGGTCACACAAATGGTAAACTGTTTGGTAAGTAGAGTTATCACGCGTCGGGTGATTGTGTAATAGAAAGTGTGCATGGGTGCTTAAGCCTGGCTATGTGTGAAGGTGTTTCGTATGTAAAGGTTGGTCGTTATGTGTAGATTGAGTATAGATTCGGAAACGTCATGTTTGTCCTAGAGAATACACGAAGGAAGAATGGTACGACGGGCAAGATAACTTGTACATGAGAATTGTACGTGCGTGTGTATTGTAGTGTTACTAATATTTTGTTATGAGGATGGTAATAAAGATGCAGGTATGTAAGCATGAATATATGGAAATTGGAGGATAGGATCCGGAGACCGGATCCAAACTTGCAAAAAGGCGTTTGGATATGATTTTTGAGTATTATTGATGTTATTTCCATATTTTGAATATTTGCATGAAGTCACTTAATGAACTAACGAAATGGTTATGTGGTAGTTGCAGGTTGTCTAGTCTAGCTCTCAAAGCAAGAAATGGTTGGAGATCGAGCGAGGACGCGGATTGTATGGGATCGCGGTCACGTAAACTAATAAAGATGAGTTGTATTTGATGTACTAACAAACAATAAAAGATGAAACACCTATAATATCTTGTAGCTATAGGTTCCAAACATAAGAGAATGTTTTTATAAAGCAAGAAATTTTCTGGTTCGAATTTCCGCTGCGTATTTTCCGTTTGAAAGGTTTAGGGTGTTTCAAGTTGGTATCAGAGCCCTGGTTTGAGTGAAATCTCGTACAAGGAAGTAAGTACTTGAACTCAAACTTGTGTGCTCATGAAATCAGTGACCCGTACAATCCAAGACTCGATCGAGGCCCAAGGGTAGAGTTTAATATTAACTCACATAACAAGGTAGAAACTAATCGTGGTGTTTATGTTAAGGTGCGCTTTTGTGGATAATGAAGAGGTCTCAAGGATGCTATCCAAGATAGATCTCGGAAATTTGGGAAGGATAGAAGGCTCGCAGGTACGTAGTATTAATACCTTGGTACCGGTGGGAGAGAAATTTCAGGGATGGTAAAATTAGATGGAAAAAACAACCATGTTGTTAGGAAATGGAATTGAAATGTAGCACGAAGCTGAAAACCAGTCCCCAGGCATAATGTAATGATTTCATGAAGGCACGTGGATAGCATGTGGACTGTGCGCCTGGCCAGTGCACAAGAGGCATGCGATGCACGTGAGACCGTGAAAATCATCACAGGCATGCATGGTAAAATTGGAAAGTAAGTGGTCGTGTGGGTGAATAGTTGGGATGAAAGGTTTGAGTCCGTAGGTAAGTACGGATCAAACCTATATGAATGAAAGGATGGAATGAAAGGTTTGAGTCCGTAGGTAAGTACGGATCAAACCTATATTGTAGAAGTACCCTTATGGGTCAAAATGGTTGGAAAGATCCTTGTGGGTCAAAATTGTAGAAAACCCTTATGGGTCAAAATTGTAGAAGTACCCTTTTGGGTCAAATTGTAGAAAACCCTTATGGGTCAAAACTGTAGAAGTACCCTTTTGGGTCAAAATTGTAGAAAACCCTTATGGGTCAAAATTGTAGAAGTACCCTTATGGGTCAAAATGGTTGGAAAGATCCTTGTGGGTCAAAATTGTAGAAAACCCTTATGGGTCAAAATTGTAGAAGTACCCTTTTGGGTCAAATGGTAGAAAACCCTTATGGGTCAAAATTGTAGAAGTACCCTTATGGGTCAAAATGGTTGGAAAGATCCTTGTGGGTCAAAATTGTAGAAAACCCTTATGGTTCAAAATTGCAGAAGTACCCTTATGGGTCAAAATGGTTGGAAAGATCCTTGTGGGTCAAAATTGTAGAAAACCCTTATGGGTCAAAACTGTAGAAGTACCCTTTTGGGTCAAATGGTAGAAAAACCTTATGGGTCAAAATTGTAGAAGTACCCTTATGGGTCAAAATGGTTGAAAAGATCCTTGTGGTTCAAAATGGTTGGAAAGACCTTAACGGGTCATATGGTTGAAACCATGTAAAATAGGGTGGAAAGACCTTAGCGGGTCAAACGGTTGGGACGACCTTAGCGGTTCATAGGGTGGAAATCATGTATGATAGGTAGGAGAACCTTAATAGGACAAGGATGGAAAGGCCTTGACGTGTAAGGATGGATGAAAGTATGTAATAGGCTACCTTATGGAGGATGATGAGGAAGGATGGTTTCCTTTTGAAAATGTATGATTAACTGACTTGTTGGTTTACAAGCCATAAAGCTCCGGTATGTACGTCTTTTATTAGCCTTTGAAGGGAATGTTAGAATAGGTATAGAATACCTTTGTTGATAAGTGGACAATAAACGCCTTGTGGCAAGATGCACAAGTCCAAGCTCGGGAAATTTACGTTGTGGCAAGATGCATAAGTAAAAAGGAAAATGATGACTACATTGTGGAAATGTGGAACAACCCATGTAACGGGTCATTTGGATAGGAATGAAGAAGAGAATACATTATTATTATTAATTTTTTTTTTCTCTAACCAAGATAAGCACAAGTTAGTAACTTAATTTAGATATGCATGTTGTGTGGCATATAAAAATGCATATATGTGTAGTGGAAGGTGGTAAGGCATGGTATTAAGGTGAGTTATTTTGTAGAAACCTATAGAAAACGAATGAATGGTTGATCTTTTGAAAGATTCGTACCTCTATATGCAGAGAATGAATGATGTGGTGAGATGCAAGAATTTTAAGAATTATTATAAAGTAGTAGAATATGGCGCAATTACCTCGAAAAGTCAAATTGTAGAAAATTTGCAAGATAATGAATAAATTGTAAGGATTTTGCATAGGAAAATGCAATAAGTAATGTAGTATAGCACGTAAACAGGAGATCAGGAAGGAAATGTATATAATTAGACATTACAAGTGAAAGAAAACTTGTATGGACCAATAAAGGTCAATTTTCATGAATGTAAGGTATATGCCTAACCAATGATTTTGTAGATACGAATGGTCGAAATTATGGATTTGATGAAATCTACAAGATAGGTGATATGAAGTTAACGAGTTGGAACTCCTTGTGAATGAACTAAAGCAAGATAAGTATGGCATGGAATTATTAAGGAGAAAGTCAAGCCGACGTCTGGATGGTCGGTTAACGTTGCAAAAGGAAGGTTAGTGAATTTGGTTATTTTGTGATTGTTAAGTAGGAAATTGACATGTCGAATAGTACCCCCGTATGAATGAATGATATTTTACGTGTGATGTAGCTCGGAAGGTTTGACTTTTAAAGGTCAAAAAGTTGAACGAGTCTTGGTTAGACTCGGTGTTGTTAAGCAATGGACATACGTATCTACAGTTGATAGTGCATGAAATGAACTAACAACCAAATAGGCATGAACAGAATGGCTCGAAAATCTACCAAATAGGGGTGGGGCGAGTATGGTAGATACATTGGTCCGGTAGTGACTATAGAACGATGTCGGACTCTCAAGTTAAGCATGATTAAGTGAATGCGAAACAGTAGTAGGTTTTGATAGTTTGGTATGCTTGATAATTGCATGAAGGATTGTGTTAATATTAGAAAGTATAGACATATAATTATGTTTGCTCACGGTTAAGTCGTTGTATAGTCGATGATGTAGCCTCGCAATATGGTACGAAGTCTTGAATAAACAAAAGAGAAGATAAATAATTGGAAACGACGTTGGCAAAGGATTTAGCATTATGCTAGAAATTTTAGCTTTGATAGGCTAGAATGAATGCCTATGGACAATAATGTCAACGAATCCGGGATAACACATAGTGGATACATCGTAAACGGTTTCGCCCACATACCTACATGTGTGTGTGTTCTAATTAAGCTAGTTAATGAGTAAACAAACGGAGAATAATGGATCGATGGGTTTGGTAGTAACGAAAGTGGTTTCGGGGACGAAACCTTCTTTAAGGGGGTAGACTTGTAACGCCCCAAAAATCCATTTTTGCCTAGTTACGCCACTAGGCACGATTAGCAAAATAATAAAACGGGACTTAGACAATAAGAATGTGGGGTATGTTCTAATATGGAAATAACCTAGTGAATGTTATTATCTATATAATGGAGAAATAACACTAGAAACTAACTTGGTTGGTTGAGTTTTTTTTTTTTATAACAAAAGGCTTTGGGGTAAACATGAGGGACTATAGTTGACAACTAGCCAAACATAACAAAAAATCTGCATTTTAAGATCAAAACACACATTTTTGTGTGTTTTATGTTGACATTAACAAGGGAAGAAGGAAAGGAGTAACCTAGTTCATCATCTTCACAAATTGATGCGATTCTCCACCAAATTGTAGTATTTGAGGCTTGATTCTTTGGGTTTTAAGCCTTATCTATTCATCTAAGACAAGGTATGAGTTATATTCTTGTTGGTGTAATGAGTTTTGTGGAGGAATTAGTGTATACACCAAGATGTGTGAAATTGGTCATGTTTTGTTGTTCTTGTAGTGTTTAACTACTTGTTATACTAAATGCATGATTAATTTAGAAGTTTGATGTTGATAATTGTCAATCTAGCAAGAATCAAGGGTTTATAAACACTTGGTAGTGTTAGAGAAAATTGATGTTGTGTAGTGCCTGCAAGGTGTTTGATAAAATGCCTACATGAAACTTGAATTGAGTCAAATGGTATGAAATTCGTCACTTTTGACAGCTTTAGATAGTCATCTTGTAAAGGTCATATCTCATTCGTTATTGGGAGTTAGAAGACGAGCCTTATATCGTTGAAAAGCTTGTTACGCATATTACATTTCATATTTAGTCATGTGAGGCTGGTTATGAGATTTTGTGGGTCAAAACAGCATGATAAGTTAGTAAATTCGTTTTAACAGCATGCTGTTTGGAACCATTTTATGTGCAGACCTGAACTTTAAAAATGCATATAAAATCATAGAAAAATCGTTAGGAGATGTTCTTTATATGCCTGGAAAGGTCTTTGAATGAAGCACATTTTTCATTTGATAGTCAAGGTCTGATTCTGAGGTTTAGAAGGGGAAAAGTGACCTTGAACAGCAGCTGCGCAGAAAATTGCTGCACATTTATAATGTAATCTTTAATAAGAAAATGTGTAAGAATGTACACGCTTGTATTAGTCTTGGAGTACGGATTGTAGGGAAAGAATAGCGTATTATGTGGCTTTCAAAAAGTGTCTAAAAACAATTACCAACTAGCTCATGCAAGTATTTTCACTAACGGGTCGAATGCGTAGTATATGGAAAGACTTATTGAATAGAACTAGTTGTTGAATGCATTGATGTCATGTTTGAATGATGTAGAATGAATACTAATGTTTGAATAGGCAAGTTCCAAATTAGTATTCTAACACGGCATGTTGACTTGAAAGTAAGCTAGGTACAAGAAGCTTAAAAGTCAACGGGTCAAGTGGATATGATCTCGAGCTGGGTTAAAAGCTTGGGACTATAACTCAAACGCGTATAAGGCGAAAACACTCCTACGGGCAAAGGTAAGTGACTCATGATGCAAACTCTTGGTTTAGTAATTGTATGTTTATGTATAAATATAGAATGGGAACAAGTATCAAATGGCAATTTATAACAAGGTAAGCAAATTGATGTTGTTGGTGAATGGGTATAGTTCACCATACAACAATGAAGTAGTTGGGATAAATTGACAACAAAGATAAAATGAGGTGAGGTAACTAAGCATGAAACAAACCTAAGATTAACAAGTATGGCATAAGAATGAATGGTAAAATGTACGGATTGATATGTGTGTATGTATATAGATGGCTATATTTATCATGGGTTTGGCTATTTAGATTGAAGTGTATAGTTATGCAAGGTCACACAAATGGTAAACTGTTTGGTAAGTAGAGTTATCACGCGTCGGGTGATTGTGTAATAGAAAGTGTGCATGGGTGCTTAAGCCTGGCTATGTGTGAAGGTGTTTCGTATGTAAAGGTTGGTCGTTATGTGTAGATTGAGTATAGATTCGGAAACGTCATGTTTGTCCTAGAGAATACACGAAGGAAGAATGGTACGACGGGCAAGATAACTTGTACATGAGAATTGTACGTGCGTGTGTATTGTAGTGTTACTAATATTTTGTTATGAGGATGGTAATAAAGATGCAGGTATGTAAGCATGAATATATGGAAATTGGAGGATAGGATCCGGAGACCGGATCCAAACTTGCAAAAAGGCGTTTGGATATGATTTTTGAGTATTATTGATGTTATTTCCATATTTTGAATATTTGCATGAAGTCACTTAATGAACTAACGAAATGGTTATGTGGTAGTTGCAGGTTGTCTAGTCTAGCTCTCAAAGCAAGAAATGGTTGGAGATCGAGCGAGGACGCGGATTGTATGGGATCGCGGTCACGTAAACTAATAAAGATGAGTTGTATTTGATGTACTAACAAACAATAAAAGATGAAACACCTATAATATCTTGTAGCTATAGGTTCCAAACATAAGAGAATGTTTTTATAAAGCAAGAAATTTTCTGGTTCGAATTTCCGCTGCGTATTTTCCGTTTGAAAGGTTTAGGGTGTTTCACAATATTATATCCAAGTCTTATAGAATGGTAGCTTAAGTGTTTTGTCTTTTGTTGTCCAAGTTAAAACTTTAACAAAGATACATTTATCACGGATTGCTTACACTCAAACACACTTAAGTTGGTACGCTTCAACACTTATGCATAGCCTATACGCCAACACACGTTTGTGGTATTTAATGGGAGAACAATAGCCAACACATATCCATAGACTCAACATAGTTATCTGAAATGTGTCTGAAAGATGATTTTCATTGGAATATAACTTCACTTTTTAAAAAAGGGAAATTGGATTGTATCGCACTCAACTATTTGTTATTGTCCGATAACGCACTGAATTATAAAATTGATCACCAACGCACTGAACTTTAAACCTCTTGGATTGTGTCAGACTAAGGCTGTGTTTGACAAGGTCCAAATGGAAGAATCCATATGTGTTAATTGTATTAATTTGTCACTAACTAATCGTTTTAAACCTCTTTATCACTAAGTAATCGTTTTAGTGGTTCTGGACATGGTCAAACACAGCCATAGTGTGACACAATCCAAGAAGTTTAAAGTTCAGTGCGTTGGTGATCATTTTTATAGTTCAGTGCGTTATCGGCCAATCCCAAATAGTCGAGTGCGATACAATCCAATTTCCCTTTAAAAAATTACATCTTAATTTTTTTTTAACCTCCTGTGTCACCTACTCCATCACTATCTCTATATTTTTTTTAACCGCATGTTTGAGGTACAAACCGATATGCTTACAATTTTTAAATTTTTGAAGATGTAGATAGTAAAGCTCTATATACAAAGATGCACCATAGCAAAATCTTTATATTTTTTGAGATGGAGAAGGAGAATACCGTAGATTTTTTAAACTTTGGATATGAAGAAAGAAATGGAGGCTCCAATATCAAAAGTTGTGATGGTCATTTAACATGATTGTTTGTTGTTGTCTATCTTGTGAACGATTATTAATTTTCCTAACATAAGTTTTTAACATGTATGATGTAATATAAATGACGCAACCTTACAACCTAGATATAATTTTTAACATGTATGATGTATTATATTTTTTTCCTCAAAGTTGATATATGTATCTGCTTTTGTAGAAAAGTAAAAAAAATAATGCATAATGATGTATATTATATTATTGATAAATTACTGTGTCGTAAAGATATTTAAATCATTATCATTACTCCTAATAGTGTAAATATATTACTCTATATATTAATTTAGAACATCTTAGAGACAGTAGCACAAGGGTAAATTGGTAATTTCACCTCTTCTAACCTAAAACAGTCCATCACCTTCTTTGCTCTTTTTGCCGCCTCTACTCTCCACACCATGGGTTGGTGATGGGAGCACATACCCAGAAAGGGGATCTCGCAGGTGAACGCCTTTCCGATCGACATCGACAGAAGGTATAAAGAAGATGAAGTTGATTTGGTCATAAGAGACCATGAAGAAGATGAAGTTGATTTGGTCATAAGAGACCATGAACAACAAAGAGCGAGTGGAGATAAAGGTCAAGGACACATTTATCAAAGTCCAACGGTCACAAAATCACACTCCTCTCTTCGTTAAACGCTACTCATGATCACAACCCGTTGTAACTACCCGCAATGGTGACGGCGGTGTACCCAATTAGTGTACCCTACACGAATTGCTTTACACCAGACACCCCCTCCACCCTTTGGATGCTAGTAGATATGGAGGTAAGGGCGAGTTACCTGCTCGAAAGGGGGCTAGGTTTGACAATTTTTTAGGTTTTTAGCAAAACGACAAATTAGACTTTTTACGTGAACACGGAATATGACAATTTTTTAATAAACATCCACTCAAATGACCATAAGTGTTACCTACTAAGGAAAAACTATAATGTTACACAACCGATATATAACGTTACAACGATTATGCATATGTCTTGATGAAATCTAGGTGTTTGGAGCCCTAAGCCAAAAATAACTTGATAGTCAATACCTTTCAAAGGGGTAACGGTTAACTCTAGTAAGTATTAATGTATGTATGTGTGTGTATATATATATATATATGTAGAGGATTCTGTAGAAAAATTGATTTTCGTAAGAAGTGTGAGAAAGAATTAACATGTAACCATCATGTTTTGGATTTAGGAATGATGTTTTGGCTTGAAAAACACTAAACACAACAATTTAAAACCCAGTGGAATGTATTATAGTCATTAAATTTAAAACATAGCTAAAACATACTAGTTAACACTTAAAACACACTACTTAATGTTCTTGGAATGGTGTTTTAAGCATAAAATACATTGTTTTCGATTTTTAATTGTTATGCTTGGTGTTTTTCAAGGTAAAACAATCCAAAACCTCATAAATAAGTCCAAAAATGATGCATACATATCAATTTCTAATCCTTCTCACAGTATTCATGTCTTAGATGAGTCTTCATCGTCATCGACAAAGCCTGATTCGTCTCAGTTTTCTCTTTAGAAAATGAGATTGTATTAGGGAGAGAGAGAGAGAGAGAGAGAGAGCAAACCATTAGGGAGAGAGAGAGAGAGAGAGTAAAATATAGACAGAGAAATGAAAATTCTGACTCACTTAAAGGAAGCATGTGGAAATGTGGCCATGTGGGCACATAGCTGGAAAGCACAGATGAGAGAGAGGAGCCTGATCCACAGGTTTGAGAACCACTTATAAAACCATCATACACCTTTTAAGCAATAAAGTACAACAGTCAAATGCATAAAACACTCCTAAAGCCAACAGTAAAACCCATCAATGCATAATTAACTTGCTAATTAATTACGACAAACTCATATTTATATCTTTCTTTATTTCTTTTAGTTTTTTTAGCATAACGACAAATTGGACTTTTCATGCGAACGCGGATTACGACTATTTTATTAACAAACATCCCCTCAATTGACCAAATGTGTTGTTACCCACAAGGGAACAACCAAGACTATAAATGTAACTTATCTATACTACATTATAAAGGGCCCAAAATGGCTAGGATAGTAATTTTATATGCTTTTTAAAATGACATATGAAAAGTTCATTGCTTCATAACCCCCCTTTTATAATTTCATATTAATTAGTAAAAAGTTTATTATGTATAATATGAATTCAAGCAATTTAAAGGTTGTAAACACTTGTTAAAAATGCTCATATTGTATGACTTTTTTTCTTTTAGTTAATTTTACACTAAAATACATTTTGGTTGACTTCTAATGGTTCAACCTTTTTCGTTTTACATTATATATCAAGCTCACTTACCCGGCCTGTTAGAGACAAAGTACGACTATAACTATTTCTACATTTTAAACTTTAGCCTTTTACGATGTTTGCTTTAATTTAAAATTAGTGGGCTAATCAATATTTCTATTCATAATTATCATATTTGATGTGATTGTAAATAAAAATAATTTTAATCAACATTTCTAATTCTAGGGTGGGTGTACAATAATCAACAAAATTGTATTCTTTAATTTCAGTTTGAGTCTAAGCTAGGTAAAACAATAGAATTGAATACCGCTTTGTAAATTGTTATCGCAGTAGCAACGCGCAGGTTTTTTTACTAGTAAAACTCCAAAGACCGTAAGTATGTCCTTATCAGATAGAGAATATGGGAGTTAAAGGTGATACGTGATTGCTAGTCCGCACGTTTGATACATAGAGATGCAATTCACGTTGGTTATAACATAGATTTAATGAAATTTACTTGGAGTACTTGGGCGAAAATTGATACACTCTCAAGAATTCAACGTATTACATGTCTATAACGATGTGATATGGTTATGTATATAACATATAGCGAAAAAAAATATATTACTTTTGAACACATTTGTTATTTATGTTTTACTTAAAAAATAATTTTTATTTTTATTAACTTCTATCTATTGTTAATAGTTCTAAACATATTGTAAGAAGAGGATAGAAGATAAAATAATATTTGACTTAACTTTAACATAGAGGGTGGCTAACAAGAGGTCGAGAATCCAATATTGAACATGTGACATAGTAGCTGGTACATTTTGACTATTTGAAAGGTGGGGGTTGGCTAATGGCTGTGGATGATACATTGATACCTATTAATCTGGTATAGAAAAATAGTATTGAATATTGCAACAATATCCATTATGTACATCAAATTCTTAACAAGATATTACATTATTACTTTTTACAGTAATACATACAATTACATGTATAAGGCAAAAAAATTTTATCGATTGTAAATTTGTATCCTCATATCTCACTAGTTATATTGTTTTGATAAACTTTCCATGTGTTTTGTTAAATGTGAAAGGCTAGCTAGGTTTTGATGTAAACCAATTAATTTTGTTCAATTAAATTCCTATATGAATACATGTTACAAGGTCGTGTTCATAGAGGATACGTGGAAAATGTTCAAGTTTTGAAAAAGCTTTTTTTTTTTTATTATTATAAAGCAAGAACTTGATTGTTGATTAAATTCAACTTAATGAAAAGCAACTTCCTCTACACTTCCGGTTTAATGATTCACCCATGTTTGTTTAATTAGATAGATACCACATAGATATATATGGTCTTGCAAATAGTTCAATTTAAATGATAATTAAAGACAAGACTTTTATATTATCTCGTACAATTTGTTTCTAAAAATGGTTTTAATTATAAAGCAAGAACTTGAATAGTATCAGACTATCAGCCCCTCTCTCATTGGTTGAGAGGCGCGGTGGTACTTAATATTTTTTTTTCTCATTTCAGCATCTTTAATTCATGTTAAATATAACTGGTATCGTATTAAAACTCAAAATGGGTTTGTGGTGTAGTGGTTTGAGGAGCATTCCTTATACATGAAGTGTCTGGTTTGAGGCGGGTGGAATGCAATTATTTACATTATTGGTATCCGCCAATGTTTTTTTTAATATTTACAGAGCGTTTTTAATAATAAATAAAAATGGTTTCATATTAAAACACAACTTGGGTTGGTGGTGGAGTGGTTTGAGATGCAATTCCTATATAATGAGATCATAGATTCGAGACCGGTTGGAGGCTTTTTTTTCATTTACACAGTGTTATTTACATTATATATAGTTGGATTGTGAATACCAGACAAATTGGGTCGGTGGTGTAGTGGTTTGAGGGGTATTTCCTTAAGTGGAGGTCACAAGTTTGAGACCCGGTTTGGGCAATTGTTTTTCCATATATTTTTTGTTGTTGCCTAGGCTATCATTGTCTCATTGGTACCCTAATAAACCAAAACGATATTGACAACGTAGCCGCATCAACGCGCACGAACCCTGCTTGTTCAGTTCGAGACCGGTTGACGGGTTTTTTTTTCATTTACACAGTGTTATTTATATTTTATATAGTTGGACTGTGAATAGCAGACAAATTGGGTTGGTGGTGTATTGGTTTGAGAGGCATTTCCTTAAGACAAGCCGGAGTGGGGGGAAGAAAGGGGGGGAGGCCTTTCACCTTTACTACACCACCCCGTGAGGGCGTGGAAGGGGGGGGGGGGATTTTCCACAGGCGTGGGGCGTAGGGTTAGGTCTAGGTGGAGCAATTTGATTGGGTCTTGTTTTTTTTAAACTTTAAATACACAAATAAATCAATATAATATTATTCCCTTCACCCCCCTCCCCCCTTCCACTCCCCACAATTTTCACATTTCAAACATGGGTTCTACAAATACCACACGACGCTTCATGCCCCTCTTCCACCCCCACCCACCACTCCGTATGGTCTAAGTGGAGGTCACAAGTTTTAGACTTGGTTTAAGCAATTGTTTTTTTTTTTATAAGTTAAAGTGTGTGAAGTTCACCCCTTCAACATACCTCAACATACCGACGAATTAAAATGACTTGGTAAGGCATGCCTTTCATGCTCATGTCGGATGCTACCATACTTGATAAATTTGGTCTTTTCTAATTTACAGTGTAAAATTAATTATTATTGGTGTAATAGTATTCTAGATAATTAGATATAACATTTGCCATTAAAAAAAATAAAACCTTATTACAAACGTATAATAAAAATATGTTGGGCCTATACTTATTGGGCTTTAATACCATTCAGCCCAAAGACTTTCAACATTTAAAACTTTCCAGTATTCCGAGCTCAAAAGTCCCAAAATTTCCAACATTCATAGATACGTTTCCACGACGCTTCGAAGCTTGATTCACACTATTAATATTAATATTATTATTACCTTCATCTCCTTCTCGATTCTTCACACCTAACTGTTTCCTACTTGAATTCGAGATGAACGGTGAGGAGTTGACCGAGCAGGAAACCGCTTTGTATGACCGTCAGATTAGGGTTTGGGGCGTTGATGCACAAAGAAGGTACTTTACTCAATTATTGTCACCTGTTTTTTGTTTTTTTTTTTGCAATTTGTTTTTTATAGCTTTATATTTACCTGAATGCAAATTGTTGCTTGGTTTTAGGCTCAGCAAATCTCATGTTTTCGTCAGTGGACTCAAAGGCACCGCCGTAGAGGTATTTTTACACTATTTTTTTATTATTTTTGTTTTTTTTATTTTTATAATAGGAACTGTTTGGTTTTAAAAAGCGAGAACCGCACAAAAGCAAAAATGCCTAAAACCGAATCATAAGCGCACACTTTTTGCATCGAGGCACAATTAATTATATAACTTTTTATATATTTTTTTATATGTTTCTAGCATTGTGTTATCCAATATTATATGATTACGTTAAATACGTGTGCAAACCGTAAAACATGTACAACAAGCTGATGCACAAAAATATGATGAATACATGTAGTTTATTGGCTTTTAGGAATCATAGATGGGCAGATGGCTAATTATGCATCTCTTTGTTAAGTTGTTTAGCTGATGGAGTTTAAACTACCTGATGATAATTGTTATATTTTGGGGTGGTTTAAATGTGTATTATATGGTTTTGAATTGTTATGGAATTATGGATGCAGTTCTGCAAGAACATTGTTCTGGCAGGGGTAGGAAGTTTGACCTTGAACGATGATAATCCTGTCACGGAAGAAGCGTTATCTGCTAACTTCTTGATTCCTTTTGATGAAAACATGGGTGGTGGAGGCTCTCTTGCAGGGCTTTGCTGTGATTGTTTGAAAGATTTTAACCCTATGGTTCATGTTTCTGTAGAAAAAGGTATGCCTTAGATTTCATCATAGGACATAATGATCATTAAGATCTAATTATCTATACAACTGAGTATTATTCTGAAATATATTAAGATAACGTCATCATTATTGTTCGTTCTACACAGGTGATTTGTCAAGCTTTGATGTAGATTTCTTTCAAAAGTTTGATGTGGTTGTCATCAGTTGCTGCTCACTTGCTGCCAAAGTATACTTGTCTTTCATATTAGCTTTACAATAAAATGCCAGAAAGTTGATACAAGCATTTTCTTTGAATTAACAAAAATGTTATTTTGGTGTTAAGCACTACATCCATAGGAGCTCTTTTCATAGTTTTTCTCTCATGCTGCAGAAATCAGTGAATGAGAAATGCCGCAAGTTGTCAAAGCGAGTTGCGTTTTATACAGTCGATTGTAGGGACTCTTGTGGTGAAATATTTGTTGATTTGCAGAAGTATGCATATGCCAAGGTGATAGATTACATTTGTTGCTTTCCTACTTTTCAAGCTTATAATCTTATTTGTACATCTTAATAGTTAAAATAGTGAAGATCATAAATTGGCTTCTGTAACAACTTTTACGTATTTATCTTATAAATTCTTTTGATTTCTATTATACAAATTCTAAGAAAAATGTATTATCGTATTTTAGTAAGTATTGGTACTTGGTTTTAATACTAGAAAACTGAAAATGATAATCACAATACAAACCTCTTTATGTTTAACTGTCCTTTTTTCCCCTGTTTGCAGAAAAAAGCTGATGAGACGGTTGAATGCCAGTTGCAGTATTCATCATTTGAGGTATGAGTTGATCAAATACAAGTATACAACTCTAAACAATTAAACATGGATTATTAGGATCATACATACATACTTATAACTCAAGTCACCCATTTATTTTAAACTTCTCACGCATGACACATTTTGTTTACAAATTTTCTTACTAGTCAAGTGAATTATATAGGATATTAAATTCAAATAATGATAATTTTAATATGTAGGAAGCAATTGCAATACCCTGGAGGTCTCTTCCTAAACGGGTATCAAAGCTGTATTTTGCTATGAGAGGTACAATAAACTATTGATTATTTTTTTATTTTTTTTTAAACTATGATTAGGTATTTATAAGTGATCAAATTTTGCAGTGGTAGAAAGGTTTGAAGAGGTGGAAAGGCGTAAACCAGGAGAGACTTCCATTGAAGACCTGCCAAAGGTCTTGAAACTGAGAAATGAACTTTGCCTTGCACACGTATGTATATGCTAAACACTTTATTTATTTGTTAAATACTTGAGAGTTAATCCAAATTAATTAACCTTACATGTTTTATTTCATGATACTATTGCAGTCACTTAATGAATCACAGATTCCAGACTCCCTTCTAGAAAGATTAGTTGTGTCGACTAAAGAGTTTCCTCCAGTCTCTGCTGTACTAGGGGGAATCCTCGGCCAGGTAAACTATTCATCTGATTATTGTGCTTTTAAATCGTAGATGATTTTATTATATCATCCTATCATGACATAGTCATTTAAACGCTATCTCGCTGTTTCATTTTTAATTTGAATTTACAGGAAGTAATAAAAGCAATATCAGGCAAAGGTGACCCCTTGAAAAATTTCTTCTTTTTCGACGCAGTGGACGGGAAAGGCCTCATAGAGGACATTTCCACCTCTTAAAATTTGGAGATAGTCCAGGTCAGTCAGTTGATAACTTTAGAATCTAGCTAAAACTGGTAATTGAAATTGATAAATCTGAGAGATTGTTCTAACTTCTATGTATCTGTATTTTCTTTATGGTGGTGCCATTGTTTGATGAATATCAAATCTGGATATCGTTTTGTACCCAACCCTGACATCGAACTTGGTTATAAATAATGCATATTTAGGGTAACTCAATGCAATTCGCCTCAGAAATATTATTAATCTGGATTGATATATCACATAGAAAAATTAGTCAGAACTCTTTATTATCCTCAAAAGAAAAACAAGTACCGTCAAGCAAACAGTTTCTAAAGAAACCTTATTCCAACAATGAACACTTATAATTAACCATCTTATCCCAAACCCAAATAGATATGGCAAAACTGCATGGGTTTACTTCTTTTTGGGCGCAGCAGCATCTGTATTCTTGACTGCAGCCACATCAGTTGATGGGTTAAGCTCATTCCAAGCATTGATCCATGTAACCATCTCACCGGAAAGCTTCCCAAAATAAGGATCTATAGGTCCAAGTTTTTCCTTCACAAGCTTTGCAAGCTCAACATAGCATTTCTGTGGGGTTGTGCAGTCTTTAGGTAGAATCACTGATTGGAAAAATGGGATAATCTCCTCTTGCCAGTAGATACCCTTGTATTCTTTCTTCAAGTTAACAAATGGGTTGCTGGCTTTGCTGTGCCAAATGTATGGCAGCCCTGTTTTCACCCCTAGTCCCAAATGGTCACATATCACCTTAGCACACCAACCGGCCCACATGTCGTCATATCGACCAATGGGCTGACCATCACCCATGAGCCCGAAGTACATTGCTGGTCCAATCAGTTCTCTGTGGAACCCAAGGTTCATTCCACACATTGGAAACAAGGTTCCTTTTGGGATGGTCAAAACTGCATCCACATACCTGCACCAACCATCATCATCTTCATCAATATGAGTCTATTTGATAAATTAATATATAATCATAACGTACCTGGAGTTTCGTTCAAGGGGTTTGACTAGCTGAGTAGGTGCATCATAGTCAGGGATGTTGAGCCAAAGGCCATGGGAGATGGCGGTGGTGACACCTTCCCTTAAGCTGAAAGGGTACCCTCTGACGAAATCTGCACCTTCTCTGTACGGGTCGTACAATGTGTTGAAGAAGTAGGGTGTTGATGGTGTTAGCAGGTTATGAATGTGCTGAGCTAATGCATTTATCTCTTGTCCTGATGGATCCTTAGCCACCTTCATTTCAACAATTATTATAGAATTTACCGACAAATATTAAAAAATAAAACAATCTTTCTTTAGTGACTTGTAATCTACGCATCACTAGTTGTATGTGTATTTGGAAGAGTTTATTCCCTGACAAAAACACCGGCTGAGGAAGCATAACATACATCTAATGCATCATAAAAAATGCTCTTGGATGTATAGAATTATGATCAACTCAAAATATATATACTGTTGAGAGAGACTTACGAAGCAGTCGTCGTCAATGGTGAAGAGGTACTTCTTCTTGGAGACGAGGAAACCAAAGCAGCGACAAGCGGAATCCTTGAAGGAAATGCAACTGGCTTTAGTACCTAAGATCCGATTGATATCGTTACGGTTATATAGTTCGTAATCGAATCCATCGGGCACTCTAATGGTTTTTGATGGATCGCCATCTTGAACGATGATCAAATGGTAAGGCTGGAAGAAGGATCTCCACTGCTCTAGAAAATCAAGGTTTCTGATCGTAGGGATGACGATGTCCAAGTCATCAGCCAACGGTGGTGTCACAGTAGTCGCCGGCACAGACATAGTTAAGAATCCTAGGAATTGTTGACAGACGTTGAGAGTTGATGAAATAGAGAAAGAGGGTTGTACATATATATACAAGGGGAGGAAGAAGTGAGGTCACAAGGGGTGGCTGTATAACCACGTTAGTTAGGGGTTGAAAATGTGATTTTTTTTTATATATTTGTATTGAACTAGTTTACTAATTATAACCTAAAAATGGTGTTTTACAGAAATAAAAAAAAGTGTTTCTAATTTTGGTGATTATTTAAGAGTTTTAGAGGATGTTGAATACATAATCAATATCAAGTGCAGTTTTCTTGTTTTTTTTTAATTTAAATTATAATTTATTGGTTTTTATATAATAAATATTTTGTAGCAAAGAAGAGTGAGGAGGGATAGTAATGGTTACGTAAGGGTCACATAATAAAAGGAGTTAAAGTTAATTGCCTTTGCTTGGGTGGGTTATAGTGCAAATCAATAAATACATGAAGGGCATGTGACCAACAAAGCAGGCTTTTTATAACTCTAATATTGTTTTGCATCGTTAAGTTAGGCATCCATTCCTTTTAATGTGTACTCAATGTCGTCGCTTGAAAAGACGTCATAAAATGTACTTTAACAAACGTATTTTGATGGAAAAAGGAGACACACCACGTTTTTTAGATATGTAATAATCACGGGTTGTTACAATCCAAGTTACGGTTACTTAGTTTTCTTTTAGTTACTAATTTTTTTTTGTGTTTTCTTCGTATTTAATATATTTTTTGAACGGCAAAGAAACTCACGTGTAAACTCACACTTTTAGTGTTGTCCAAAGTCGATTCCTCAACCGCCGTGAGATTGTACCCCCTGATGCGCGGGAACTGGATGGAATTTGTAACCCCCCCCCCCTGCGGTCAGGTTTGAATCCTGGATTAAAGCCCTGATTCATCCATTTACCCAGATGTTTGTAAAAAATGGCCCAAGCGGGAATCGAACTTGTGTATCCACTAGGGAGGGCGTGCCTCTTAACCGCTGAACCAACTTCTCTGAACGTAATTTTGTTTTATTTAATCAGTATGGCTTGCGTAGATGGATTAAGCCTACACTTCTGTCTCGTATCACCATAAAGATGCTTAAGCTAGAAAGCTAGAGGTGCTTACGGTCCAGTTTAGAATTGAACTGTGAACACCCCTTAAGACCATACTTTTTATCTTTTTTTACCAAATCTATCGATGTTTTCAACTTACCATCTTCATCTTAATCTATAAACAATGTTTTTTACGTTTATTTTCTAATGGAATAAACGAACTTTTACTATTTTTATTGATGAAGTTTCTTAATTCTTTCAATAGTGATGTAATCTATACTATATTTTCTACTACTTAAACATACCTATATAAATAGACTTAAATATTTAACAAGTCAAATTATTGAAAACTTAAATACGGAGTATTAATCATCAAAATATAAATTGAAGGTTGTGTGGTTCATTATTAATCCATGATGTTAATAAGATTAGAGTTAGCAGTTGGCCCAGGTCCAAAATAGCCTAGATTCATGGACCATCACTAGCGGATGGAACCAGTAGTGGCCCATAAAAGCACGCCTTTTCTTTTATTGATAGCCCAATTAGTTCATAGGAATTTGGACCAACTGACCAACTACAACTCAATGTATTAGATTTTTTTAGTTGTAGATCCGTTAAACTTAGTCTAATGTCCCTCCATTTGGACGAATATCATGTTGGGGATATGATACCTTCCTGTCCCATTGTGTTATTAAAATTTTCATGAATGTGAGTACAAAAATGTGAGGATGTTTGATTTTTCCTTCAAAAAAGTTAATATATCAGACAAATATTAATTAACATTTCTAACAAAAAGATAACTACAAAATCAAAATTAGCATTACCAATTTTTGGATCCTTGGATATGTCAACCCGTCCGAGCCAAATTAGCCAACGTGAGCTCTTCATTTGTGGCCCATGTTGCACTTTAGCGAACGGCTCCTTTGGTTGCAGATGTTGTTGCTACTTTCTTTTTGTGTTTCCGATTTGTGGTTTTTGATTATCTTTTAGGAATAACTATGGGTTCAGGCTATGTTTTGGGAACAAAATTATGTTTGAGCGAAGATTGGTTGGCATTGGAAAGATTTGGTTTCAGTTGGCAAAAATGTACATTGGTGGATTTTGGTTGATTCCATTTAGGGGCATAACAAATGTTAGAGCCGAAAAGGTTAACTTGGTTGGCGTTTGGATCATCTGGGTTCAATGAACGGTTTTGATGGTTGTTTGGATTGAAAGGGTAATTTGGGTTCATGTTTGTTTTGGTTGAATTGAAGGTTTTAGTATTTAGTATAATGGATTCTTTGGATTGAAATGGTCAAAAGATCGAAAGGGTGTGAAAAACTTAGACTAAACTACTACAAACACAATCTCTCAACAATACAATCACAAACATTCAAGAACAACCAGAAATAGCGACAAAACAGGTGACAAAACTTTATTATTTAGCCAACCCTAAAAAACATCCAACCAAACCCAAATAAGTTCTTCTAAACAGAAGAACTCTAAAAGTTTACAATACTTGATCAACTGATTGAAAATCAGTTGATCTGAACTGGAAAAAATACAAAGATAAGAAAACTGGAACGATCTTACAAAATACAAGACAAGACAATATCAAGACTAGACAATATAGCTGCTATCAGGATCTTCAACCTCTGGTTGAATCAACAAAACCCTAATCGCCAAAGACTGAGAGACAATAATGTGAGAGAGAGAAACGAACCAGCTAAACCTGTAACAAAGAACAAACACACCCTTTTATAGAACCAATGGAACCTTCGAGAGAGAAAACACAAAATGGTTAACTCTCAACCGTTCGATCAAAACTCTCACACGGATCGTTAATCCAACGATCAAGAATAATCCTGATTAATAACAACTGATCTGGGCCAAACTTATGGGCCAGCCAACATAACCAACATAACTCTTTAATAAGCCCAATAAACAACCAAAACATATAAGCCTGTTAAACCAATTGGGCTACCATCCAGTTATATAATAAGAACATAATATTTGTAACAAAATATTTGTCATATATTTATAACCATGAAATTATATAGTAAGATATATCATATTTACCACATATTTTTAACAAAGGGTAATTTGTAGGTTTTTAACTTTTATTTTAAAAGATAAATCAGTTGTAAAACGGATAAACATCGGTCACCACTCCAAACGGCTCTTTTCTTTCTACCCACAGTTGTGACCTGGCTCACGGAGAACTACCCCATGCCTCACTCACGAACGAAGTAAGTAGTAACTGCGTAACGTTATGTGAGTGTGAGGCTGATGTGGCATGAAGTGACTCATGCTCGTGAATGCATTACACATGGTCTCATATGCATGTTTAACTGTTCGGCCAACTTAAACATCTCATCGAACAGGCTGCTTTAGTTTTATGTTTGATCAACTTTATTGTATATATTTAGTTTAATGAGGATAATGTTGCACATGAAACATCTCTTTCATCTTGATCATGCATTCTTAAAAAGTAAAAGAATAAAATAATTGGGTCACAAGTGGTAGCTTTTCTATACATTCATTATTTCATTTTCTTGGCTCCACTTGTTTCAATACATATTTATAGGTCCCAATAATCTTCTTTTTATTTTACCTTTTAACCACATATAATTATTGTCCTTTTTTTTGCAATGTTATTGTCAAAAAAAAAAAAAAAAAAAAACGTTAGTACAATCTTGAAGACGTGTTGCACATCTAAATTGAAAATTTAGACACTTTACTCACTTAAAACACTTTAAAAGAATATTACATATATTATTTAAGGTTCGTGTAACCTTGTGGCTAATACCATAAGAACACATGTAAGTTAGAGATTAAAGTTGTAATTTGTAACAAGAAATTTAACAACATTAATTAACATTCGATCTATTTTAAAAAATGTAAATATTAGAAGTATGACTAGCCTAATAAAAAACTACCCGGTTGACCCAATCAAAACTACCTATCATACCCGTATTAGTTGTTACATGTGTTCAAGGGTTTCCAAAAGACTTAACAGAGAAGGTGCTCATCCAATCAACATGTGGGAGATGTTTTTACTTAGGTTCAAGTTGAAAGATACGGTCGAATCTTGCCCTATTAAGACTCTCTAGGAAACCCGACAATCTTTAGAAATCTGTAGCTCGAGAAACCTAGGAAACAACTCTTTCAAAGAGGACTTGCCAAGCCTGAAGCCTGCTTTGAAAACCGAAAATTGCACCAAGTCTTAACTACCCTATTGATAAAGACTAGGCAAGGTGACCCCTTTGACCAAAAGATCATTCTCAACTGAAAAGATGATCTACAATGGGCCTCTAGATGACATTTTTACCAAGCCACCAGAGAGTAAGCTGATGTTATACATTGCTTTAAGACAGTGTCACCACAAAGCATTCTCTTTATCGAATAATCTCCATTTTGAAGAAGGATTATATTCATGACAATAAGCTACCACACCCAATCCGCCTAACTCCTTAGGTTTAACCACATTATCGCAAGCAACCCATGGAATTCTCCTTACGGTATCACTTCTATGTAATTCCAACGCCTTATTGACTTTCTTCGGAGCCTTGAACATGGAGATGTAATATGCTGCAAATTTGGTAGCGGTTTCATGTGCGTGAGCGGCTACCAAATGAAAGTAACTTAAAAAATAAAAGTAACTTAACTTCTATTGAATAAAAAGGACAAGAAATTAAACGCTGAAAGAGTTAGCGGCATACGTGAACCTCTCACACATAATTTACTTTTGAGACGACGATTTTAACCTATTTTCACAAAATTCAGCAAATACAACGGCCACTCTACACATATTACATTCATTTGTTTTGTTTTAAAGCCTTAGTTTATGTTTTATAATTAGCTAACAATTAGTTATTTTCCCGATAAGTAATGTATCATCACCATAAAGGCATTGACCATCACCTTAAAGATATTGACCAAGACTTTGCATAATCTTAGCTTAGTCAATTATAATTGTAATTATGTAATTAAGTGTATCCCTTAGTATTAGCCTTTTCCTTATTGTAAATCCTCTATAAGAGTCTTGTAATTCTCCATTGATCAACACAATTCAATACAATAACATTTCAACCTTTATATGGTATCAAGACCCTAAAAGCTCATTTGAGCCATCTTCGATCCCAACCTACTCGACATACACCTTCTGTCTGCATTCTGCCTTTCTTTTTCTTTCGATTCACCATGGCCAAACAAATCACCAACAATATTGAAAAGACTATCATGAAACATTTAGTCCCGTTACTAAACCCGTCACCATTCGCACCGTTCTCTCCATTGCTCTTTCAAAAGGATGGTCTTTACGTCAACTAGACGTTAATAATGCGTTTCGTCATGGGACTCTTCACGAAGATGTCTTTATGGTGCAACCTCCCAAGTTCACCAATACGGAATTCCCACGCCACATTTGCAAACTCAAAAAATCCCTATATGGGCTTATGCAAGCACCACGTGCTTGGTACATCGAACTAACCAACTTTCTCACTCGTTTTGGCTTTAAAAATGCATTTCTGACCCATCTCTCTTTGTATACAATCTCAACATGAGTCACAAGACTTGCTACCTCCTTGTGTACGTTGACGACATTGTCCTCACTGACAATCACAATCCATTTATGGATTCCTTTGTTCAAGCCCTAAGCAACAAATTCTCTATCAATGACTTAGGCCCTCTCCATCATTTTCTAGGAATCGATGCCATTCTTACGCCTCATGGTCTATTTCTTTCCCAACATCGCCACATTCAAGATATCCTTACCACCTTTAAAATGGATGGTGCAAAAGAGGTTATCACTCCTTTAAGCACTTCCGACTCTCTTTCTTCCTTTGACTCCACTCCCCCAGTAGATCCCACTCCCTACCGCCAACTTATAGGCACTTTGCAGTATCTTGCCTTCACACGTCCCGACATCTCCTTTGCCGTCAATAAATTATCTCAATTCATGCACTCAACGCAATACTAACCTAAACTTGCAGGCTTTTTCGGACTCGGACTGGGGCGGTATTAATGATGGGGGACGGTCCACTACAGCATATCTCATATATCTTGGGTCCAATATCATCTTTTGGAAATCTGCTAGACAAAAAACTGTCTCTAGATCATCTACCGAAGCTGAGTACAAAGCACTCTCTAATGCTGCGGCTGAACTATCATGGGTTAAAAATTTACTTGGTGAACTCGGGCTCCCGATTAAGAGCACCCCATCGCTTTACTGTGACAACACCGGAGCTACTTATGTATGTGCAAATCCTGTTTACCATTCCCGCATGAAACACATCGCTTTGGACTATCACTTTGTGCGGGAACAAGTCAATTTCGGGCAACTCAAAGTTCTTCATGTCAGCTCCAAGGATCAACTCACGGATGTGCTCACCAAACCGCTTGCACGTGCACCCTTCCTATATTTTCGGTCCAAGATTGCAGTCTCCAACGGATCCTCCATCTTGCGGGGGCATATAAGGAATGTATCATCACCATAGAGGCATTGACCATCACCTTAAAGATATTGACCAAGACTTGACCAAGACTTTGCATAATCTTAGCTTAGTCAATTATAATTGTAATTATTTAATTAAGTGTATCCCTTAGTTTTAGCCTTTTCCTTATTGTAAATCCTCCATAAGAGTCTTGTAATTCTCCATTGATCAACACAATTCAATACAATAACATTTCAACCTTTATATTCCCTACGTCATACGATGGGAAGATGTATATTACAAAATAATAGAAAATATATTTACATTAAAGGTACATCGTAACAAAAATAATAATAATAATAATAAATGGTATTATGCGCAAAAAAATATTGAAATGGGATTTACATTGATTTTGTATTTGCTTCGGTACCAGTAGTGTAAAAATACTGGAAAATTAAAAATCGACTTGCATTAAGACCACAAACCACAAAAAAAAAAATAAAGGTATCGATATAAAAGCACATGCAAAAGTTGTTTATAAAAAAAATGAATACAATTTCGATTTTAATACAAAGGGGTTGTAGAGATTTCGGAATGATGCAATCATTGGGATGAAAAATGACACGATGGAAAGTATGCTTTTTCTTTGTGCGAGTGGAAACTGAAAGGTAAACTTTGGTTGGGTAGAATGGATGAGAAATCTCGTACTAATTTGTCACGAGCCACTCTTTCTCAATTCATTTTAATGGTTAAGGAGGATGGGGTTGACGTGGAGGATCTTCACCACACCCTAGTGTCACCTGGCAACAAACATGCCAAATCTACAGATGTCCAAATCACTTGCCACTTACTCAGAAAAGTGTGCGCTCCCTAAATGCTTGTTTGCTTTTCGACTCGGTTTGGTTTGTAAATGTCACACCCCAACCGATGGCGGAAACATCGAGGTGAGACTTGTGATAGATTGTTCAAAGACTTCATAACACTAAATTGTGACAATAGATTGAAATAGATTTCATTCGTATCTAAGATTCAACAAGTATACAATTTACTCATGAGAAAAATACATTAACCCAAACATGAAGTAAAATAAGGATTGTTTCGTTTGTTTCTAAGGCCAAATCCTAAGTGATGTTTCTTGTATCGTCTCATCAAGCTTTTCCTGCAACATGTATAAAATATCCGTCAACACATAAAGTATTGGTGAGCATACTAGTTTTGACTTGCATATATAGTATAAGAAGGTTTTACTCAAATCATCATGTTATAGGCATATGCACGTAGAACCATACAAACGGCAACAACACTTGATAACACAAAAGACTTTAAACTTATCATGACCCATAAAGGGGGCGGCGTGTCAACCTATAGCGCTATACATGTAAGGTGGGTTGTTGGCTATTTGTATGGTTCTACGTGCATATGCCTATAACATGATGATTTGAGTAAAACCTTCTTATACTATATATGCAAGTCAAAACTAGTATGCTCACCAATACTTTATGTGTTGACGGATATTTTATACATGTTGCAGGAAAAGCTTGATGAGACGATACAAGAAACATCACTTAGGATTTGGCCTTAGAAACAAACGAAACAATCCTTATTTTACTTCATGTTTGGGTTAATGTATTTTTCTCATGAGTAAATTGTATACTTGTTGAATCTTAGATACGAATGAAATCTATTTCAATCTATTGTCACAATTTAGTGTTATGAAGTCTTTGAACAATCTATCACAAGTCTCACCTCGATGTTTCCGCCATCGGTTGGGGTGTGACAGATTGGTATCAGAGCCATAACTATAGGGAATTAGGAAAATTGCCATGATTGACCTAGTCTATAGTTAGGAACCTTTATTTGAATACTTCCTTTACATGCTTGAAATACTTGATTTTTCTACTTGTTTCATATCAATTTCAAAAACCTTAAAGATGCATGCCTTTCCTAAGGCAACGTATACTCCAAAACAAAGACTCGTACTTCACAAACGAAAGAATCTCACCGAAATAGGCGTGAAACCCTTACTTTGGTGACAACTTTCAATCCGTTTCATTCCTTTTAATTTTTTGAAATTTCACCATCGAGATAGGAGTGATTTCCTTACCTTGATGGCAAATTCACTCATCTCATTTTAGTGAAACCTTACCAAAGAGTTAGGATTAACTTCCTTTACTCTATGGGTAAGTACCAATCCACATTTTGAAAACGAAACCATCAAGTTAGGAGTGATATCCACATCTTGATGACTAGTTTCATATTCTCTCATTTCGTAAAAGCTCTACTTCCAAGTTAAGAGTGAATCCCTTTATCTTGGTAGCGCTTCATTCCTATACATTATCATATCACTTTATCATCAAGCTAGGAGTGATTCCCTTTACCTTGATGATTAGTTCCATTCCTTGAATTTTTCAATCTCTCCAAAATCTTAAACTTTCGATTGAGAATGGACATGTAGTAATTGGAAGGGTGAATACCGTTAACCGAAATCTCGGCGAGAGTATTTTACCTATTAGGCCAAAGCCTGACTCCCCAAACTCAAAAGAATTTTCGACCACTTTGGTTAATCGTAGTTCCGTTCAGGAACAATCCAAGTCTTGTACAAACCTCTTTTACATTCTGCAATCAGCTTCAAGCCCATTTTATTAGAATGCGTTACTTAAACCTCTCTCACTTATGTTTACTCCTAGTTTTGAATTTCTCAAAAGTATCCGTAAACATCTTCAATTCCGAAAACATTTTTTTTATTTCTTCAAATATTTTATAATAAATTTGGTTCCATATAAAGCATTTATTTATCAAGTATTTTCAATTATGTACTTTACAAAGTTTTCTCCAACCTTATACATCGATTGGCAATCAATTATATAAAAAGTTATGTTCTAAACAAATCGAAATTTTCACTTTTATGACATTGTGTTCAAATAAAACATCGAATAAATATTTTCGCGTATTATGAATTATTATAAATATTCAGCATCATGCATAAAAACTTTAACATCATGTATTTTAATTCATATTATCATACTTCACATTCTGTTCTTGTGTACATTACGTTATACCAAATTAATTTTTTTTAATACTTCAATTATTATTTTATACCTTCTAACATTCGTTAACGTCTAATTTACAGAAACGCATAATACCAATTATTATTTCACATTATCCTACTTACGACATTTTTATCCAAATCATATGGCTCTCTTCACAGCATATTCGAAATTTTCAAACAAAAATATTTACCTATACTGTACAACTTCATTACCTCCGGTACTTTCTTGTTTTCATTCTAAATCTCCTCTGTACTTTCTAAAAAAAAAATCTTGTTCGAAAACAGGTACACAATTATTTTTGTTATGTGTGCTTTTGTAATTTAAAAAAAAAAAATTTGAATCTGAAATTCTTTTTCTTTCATGAAACATGAAGTCCTTTTATTTATCTAGTTCGTACCTGGCTTACAATTGAATTTTTTTTGACAACATATGAAACTTGACTTCCTCATATATGGGTTATAGTAAAATCATAAGCTCTTTCATAAGCAAACGTCTATAAACTATTAATTCTTATTTTGTAAATCAATCGTTTTCATAAACTTAATTTCATGTCAACTAGTCTATACCCACATATCTTCAAATTTGCAAGTTTTAATGAGTTAAACTATTTACCAACAACATTTTCATTTTCCAACCAAGGTTTAAATTTCAACTATATTCCATATACATCATTCCCTACGAAATTGGATTATGTATCGACCAAAAACTTCATTCTTTCCAATATCAAAATTTCCTTATCACCCATCATTCACTTACGATATGTGTCCTCCATTTCTACAATCACTTACTTACATATCGAACACATTCAACACCTTTATCTTCTACAAAACATAATTACTCATTAATTACTCTTGCCAAGAGGATGACTATTTCGTTTTTCGATAAACTCAAACATTACTTTCCAACCTGATTTTCCATAAACATTTATCTTCATATGATACAATCACAACTACCTCTACATGTACGTTTACACTTGCATCTTAACACTTTACTAATACACTTTCAACTTTAATACTTTTATCCACAAAACAATTGGTAGAGATCTTTATGCCTGCTCGAGAGTTGGGTACATTTCTAGATACACCTTCTAAGATACAATTATGCTTATAATACATTACTTGATGCGTTTTGATACATATACATCTTCTCATAAACTATGAAACCTGATACTTGAAATTCGATGTTATTCCATGCTATTTGCAACTTGGTCATACATGAAACTTGTGTACCCATAAAACCTAAGACTTATTTATGCGTAAGACTAGATTTTCCCATGATATTGAAAATGAATATTCTATAATACTTGTAACATTCTATAAACTTAATTTTTCACTTAATGCATATAAATCGCCATAAAAACACTCCATCCAAAATTTGAACTCGCTTATACCTGAAACTCAAAACATCCTAATACTCATGTTGAATCTTCTTTAAGCTTGGGAAAAGTAAACGACTCCTTTCTATTTCAATAAATGCATAAACATTACTTCGTGGATTACACTTACGACAATTATAGGAATACATCTCGTGGGATGTAGCCTACCAGACAAACAGTTTTGGTTGTAGCCCATACCTAAATTCATCCATGCTTATATTCATATACATGCGCTTTGTTTCGTTAATACTTGCTTGTCTACCTGCATACATCATCTTTACGTTATCAACTCGTCACATATCCACGTGTCTGTTCACAAATATAATGACTAGCTCTTAGAGTTAGGACACACTTGCGTCATGTCCATCATTTTATTTCGAGTTAGTGTCATAGAAAGACGTAACACCCTAATGTAAGGTAAATTGACGATTGCGGTCCGGAACGTAATCATGAATTTACAGGTACGTTAAGGTGAAATGAAATTCTATTTAGGATTGTTGGTAGATGCTCAGTACAAATTCGAAATACCAAAGGTGTGGTGGGTTAGCTGCGGTACACCCTATATATAAACACTAATGGTGTATCGAAGATGTGACTGAGGGTCGGACCAATGACCAACTCTAGTCAACCTAATAATTACAATAGGCACTACCCTAATTCTAAGTGTAATCAGTCATGTATCATATAAAGCACATCTAAAACACTCCATATTACACAAACTTGCCACTCACCTAAACCCAACAAATTAAACTACAACCTTTACACTCCCATTCTTTTGGTGTTCGAAAACTTACCTAACAGTTTGTTCTAAATAAATTTCGAGACGAAATTTCCTAAAGTAGGGGAGACTGTAACTTCCCGTTACTTTCTAGAATATTAAAACGATATTAATAATAATAAAATATATAATTCGCATAACGATCTTAATCTATTAACAATAATATCTCGTTAACAAGAGATACGTTTTATTCATTAGTACATTAAACTATTTAATTACGCTATTAATGTGTCGAAAATGACAATGTGTCGTGCTAGATGACCGACACTTATCCTTATAAATTTAACCGCGACTATAAATATATATAACTAATATTTAGTCCAAACTATCATTTTAGCAAGATCTAAATGAATGTAATTAGTGAAATAATCATCTAGTATTTAAACGAGTTTAATTCATAAACAAGACCCGAGTCAGTAACGAGTTCGTATACGCGGTGTCCACCTAACCCACCTAACAAACCCTACCTATTTAATCACTCTTTCTCCTTCTCAATCTAACACTTACAAACCCTAGCCCCCCATAGTCCTTCATCTTCTTCCCTGCCTCCCTACAAACACACGCACACACCTGACTTACTCACCTCCTCCCTCCTCTCAAGACTGACGACTGGCCTTGGGGTGGCGCACGGCGGCGTCTCGGTGACAGCAGCAACAACACAGTCACCTGGACTCGAGACCCTACCCTTGGCTTGACAATGCAGATTATCTGTCAATCGAAGGACCGTATCCAGAGATAGAGTGGTTTCGAGTGATGGGTTGTGAATCGTCACAGTGGCCGAGTAGGATGGGTTATTAGTCGACTAAGGTGGCTACGACGGGGTGATGTTAGATGGGTTAAGGTGCAGCGTTGGTGGTGAGCGGCAACGAACACGGTTGCGTCCTGTGTCAACCGAGCTTCTCCTTTCTCTTGATTTGTTCCATCACCTTGTGTTAAGGTAACAGTTTCCTTTGCTCCCATATTGATTAATTTAGTTTAATTAAACAAAAAAAAAATAGTTTTTGGGGTGGGGTTAGATTCTAGTGAGTTAAGCTGTTTGTTTGTTTGTTCTGTACAAAGAAAGAAAAGAGACGAACCTACAGTACATGCCAACTATAATACCTTAAAAAGAATGGACAGAACATGACAAATGCATAATGATATAATATTATTTCTTTCAAATGTCGTTTACATCCATTATATTATATATACACATATCACAAATTCTATAATAAATATTATTATGGTTTTAGAATGAGTACTTGAAAGTGTAGTTTATAAACTATAAGAAAGATATCGGATGGTCAAATCTATTATTTTGTATAATTGAAGCTATGTATTACAAGTAAATTTTATTTATTAGTAGACCTTACTTTATCATACTAGAAATATATATACTTATATGTATATAAACCTAACATATATACTATCCGGCCTACGAAACAAGTTAACATTCAATTCAAGTTATACAAATACTATTTTCTTAATACAAAATACGTCTTTAACAATTTCTTCAAAACGCGACCCCGAAAATAATATATTAAAGTATATATTTTAGATAACTTTACACTTACGCATATTTTCAATAAACCAAACCAAATTACCATCGGTTCGTTAAGTTATACACTTTAAGACGCGCATTCGTTCAATGCGAGTCTAGGTAGTTGAATAAACTATCTTTACAATCAATAAACGAACAAACTTATTTGCATTAGAATTTAAGGCATCATTTATTTGTAATAGGACCAAAAGGATCTTTTAATCCAGCTTCAGACATTGTTTGCTATTCTTTCGCAATGCACTCCAGGTGAGTTCATACTTGTCCCCCTTTTATTCTTTATTCTTTGGGGCTCAACATGTATCACTATCAAAACTTAAACGATTTCATACTCTTAAAACTATTATGCTCAATCTAAATGCTATTATGCTATGCCATGCTAGAATTCAAAGTCTTACATACAAATGTACGATTAGCCAACAACCCACCTTACATGTATAGCGCTATAGGTTGACACGCCGCCCCCTTTATGGGTCATGATAAGTTTAAAGTCTTTTGTGTTATCAAGTGTTGTTGCCGTTTGTATGGTTCTACGTGCATATGCCTATAACATGATGATTTGAGTAAAACCTTCTTATACTATATATGCAAGTCAAAACTAGTATGCTCACCAATACTTTATGTGTTGACGGATATTTTATACATGTTGCAGGAAAAGCTTGATGAGACGATACAAGAAACATCACTTAGGATTTGGCCTTAGAAACAAACGAAACAATCCTTATTTTACTTCATGTTTGGGTTAATGTATTTTTCTCATGAGTAAATTGTATACTTGTTGAATCTTAGATACGAATGAAATCTATTTCAATCTATTGTCACAATTTAGTGTTATGAAGTCTTTGAACAATCTATCACAAGTCTCACCTCGATGTTTCCGCCATCGGTTGGGGTGTGACAGTAAATGAGCCAAACACGACCGAAGGTTCGCTCGGCTTGTGAATAACTCGAACAACCCTAGTGGGCACCATGAGAAACCCAACAAAGGCCTACAAAGATAACATAAAAACATACAAAAGAACCGAATGAGAAATGAAAAGCCGAACATGAACATCAGTAACTCAAAAACTCTATATATCTAGTCGATTTAGGGGTTGTTTGGTAAGCCTCTTAATGAGACTCTGAACTATTCAGCATTCAACACGTTTGTTTCAGCTTCTGAATATAATGGTTAAGGCTGAACTATTAAGACTTGGGATGTAGCTAAACCATTAAGCATTGAATTAGGCTGAACCTTAATGAGACTCTTCTACCAATAAGGGACAAAAAAAAAAACCATTAAGAGGTCCAACTTAATGATTCAACACTTAACCATTCAGACCTCTTAATGATTCAACACTTAGGGGCTGTTTAGTTGATTAAGTGCTGAATCATTAAGAAGTCTGAATAATTAAGAGGATCTAAATGGTTAAGTGCTAAATCATTAAGTGCTGTGTTGTTAGACCTCTAAATGGTTAGTCTTCTTGTCCCACATTGGTAGAGGAAGTAAAAATGAATTCATTCAATGCTTAATGGTTCAAATGCGCTGAATGCCGAATCATTCAGAAAAGAATGATTCAGAGGCTCATTAAGAATCTGACCTAACAACACCTTAGTTGTTTCTCAAGTTATCTCCATTGCTCATCCACTAAACACGTACACATTCTTTTTATTTCCTTCGTTTATTGTTCTTTCAAAGAAAATGAAAAAAAATATTTAAAGGTATAAAAAAACCGGTATCAATACCGGTCCATTTTTAGTACTAATTCGGTACTATGTTTTTGGCGATTCTTGGTATCGGTTCAAACTGGTATTTTACCTTAAATTACTGGTACCGTACCCATATTTTCGATATTGGAACCAAGTTTTGGCAAAAAGTAGTATCGATATATTCGGTATTGAAATCGGTCTGATAAGGTATGATACTGAGCTCATATTTTCGATATTGGAACCAATCTTTATTGATGTTTCTTTTAAATAGATACATTATAAACAAGTTTTAGAGAGTCTTAAACTATACGGAGTGCTGGGGAGGGGCAAGGGGCTTTTGCCTACACATAGGAAAAAGAGCTTTACTCTCCAAGACACAAAAAAGAGGAGGTGGTATGCAAAGGCAAGGGGCATTTGTTTTTTTTTTATTCAATTATTTTTGTTCTTATTTCTTGTATATTGTTGTGTTAAAGGTTTTTCAAGCGTAAACAACCTAAAACATCTTTTCAAAATAAAAAACATGATAGCTGCATGTCAATTCTTAATTCTTCTTACACTTCCTATACAAATCAATTTTCCTACATGATCCTTCATCTATATATATATATATATATATATATAATATATATATATAGGGAAATTATAAACTAAAAACCCACTCGAGTTAAGAAAACTATGAAAACCCTTGTAAAAACCATCTAAAATTTTTTATTTTTTATTTTTGAAAAAAATACACAAGGTAACATACATGTACTAAAGCGTTTTGGGCAAAAAAATAAAAAAAACGCCGATAAAAAAACGCCGATAGAATATTTTAAAAAAAAATAAACAAAGTTTGTGTTGTTACATATGTAACAGTGCAAATTTTGTTTATTTTTTTTTAATATCCAATCGGCGCTTTTTTTATTTTTTTGGCCCAAAACGCTTTAATATATGTATGTTACCTTGTGTATTTTAAAAAAATAAAATAAAAAAATTTAGATGGCTTTTACAAGGGTTTTCATAGTGTTCTTAACTCGAGTGGGTTTTCAATTTATCATCCCCTATATATATATAATTTCCTATGATGAATTAAAACTACAATAAAAAATAATAAACGAATATATGACAAGAAGTTACTATTATTTTATAAAAGTTCTTTTATCTTTTTTTTATCCATTTTAACTCGATTATTGGATACCATATATTAAGAGGCTACATAGTCTGGAATCTGGATCATTCCTGGTTAAAAAGCAAAACGTAATTTTGTTAAAATAATTTGAAAGGAAAAGTGATTGTTGGGTGAGAGTAAGTTAAAACTTTAATGATGATTCTATGAATTTGTGATGATAATGATGAGTGACTCGATGGTGTTTTGGTTGGTTTGTGCTACAGATATCACTTTATCAAACTATAATTGTTGTGCGAAGTTATGGTAGAAATTAAAAAATAACATGAATATGTGTTTTTTGGAAGTTCAACATGAATATATATACACGCATTGGTAAAAGGTCATTCACGCCACAATCACAAACATAATTGGGTGTCGTTACTAATTTTAGGGAAAATTCACCCTCTGAATGCCTACTGTCATAAACCCTTGGCTCATGTATGACATTTTGTCACGAGTATGACTCCAATCGGCTACCTTCCTAGAGAATGTTATCCAAATACCACTATAGCAGTGCCCCTTTGGTAGGAAAAATAATACTAATCTTTTTAAAATTTAAATAATTGCGGAGAGAGATAATGAACTTGATAATAATAATAATAATTATTAAGAAACATATATAACAATGCACCAGTAGGAAACCCGCACGTTATCGTGGGAGTGATAATGTACCATTCGATACTTTATATTTAGCTTATCAGTCCTCTTGTGCAATAGCATCCTTGAGGATTTACGTACTTCATCCGAGCCTTAAAAAATATGCCTCTTAGGCCTTGGCTATAGAGATAAATGGTATTAGTCTTATAAATGTTTATGGAGTTGTATGGTTAGCAATTTTTAAGTTTTAAATAGATTATTGTTGGATTCAACTTTTAAGTGTTAAATAATTTTTCATATTAAAAAAAGACACACACACGTAGAGGAATTTTACGACAACAAAAAATTTTTGTGCCTGATAAAAATGGGCCCGAGTCACGTGGACTCCCAGGTAGGGGTGTTCAGAATTCGATTCGAATTCGAAAAATTCAAAATTCGACTTAGTTCGATTCGATTACCAAGAATTTGATTCGATTATTAAGAATTCGAATTCGATTCTATTCGAATTAGAGTTCAGTAAACCGAATACGAATCGAATACGAATTTATGATTTTAAATTCGATTCGAAATTCGAAAAAAAATTGTGCATGTATATTTTTAATTATATATACACACATACACATTGTTATATACACAAATATACAGATTGAGAAATAGAACTTTTAAATTTTGGTCAAACTCTAAGAACCCATAGTGTCTACAACTTTTCCCATAACCGTATTTTAAATTTTTACCTTATACATCACAAAACTCTAACAAACTATACTCTCTACTGTTTTTACTATTCCCATATTTAACATATTGTTGTTTATCAATTTTGTAGATTTGCATTTTATATGTTAAAAATAATGAGTTTGTATTAGTTTTAAAACTAAAATAAAAACAATTTTATTATTTATGGTGAATTTGAACTAAATCGAATTTATTCGAATTCGATTCGAATTCGAGTTCTTATTCGAATAGAATATGAATCGAATAAATTGAATTTTAAGCGAATACGAACCGAATACAAATTCAGGTAAAAATATTAAAAATTCGAGAAATTCGATTCGAATAATTCGAAAATTCGTTATTCGATTCGTCGAACACCCCTACTCCCAGGATTGGCCCATAGTCAGCCATGCTCTCTGGACATATTGCATCGTATGTATGTTGGTTTCCTTATTCCTATAATATTTTAGAAAATTTTGTTATGTTAATTGTTTTTGGGGAAAATTACACGTTTTGTCCTTTATGTTTACCTCAAATTGCACCGTATGTCCTTTATCTTTAAACATTACATATTTTCCTAAAGTAATAACATAAATAATAAAATTTGGGATGTAAATAAGCTTCTGTAAAATTTATAGCATTTTTGGAGTTGTAAATGTATTTTAAATAATTACTAGAACCACTAAATTAATAATATATAATTAAAGATAACCAAGATATTGAATGAGGTTGGTGTAAAGGACTTGTATTGTGCAAAAGTTTCAAATAAAGGACACACGGTGTATTTATAAAAATAAAGGACACGCGATGCAATTTAAGGTAAACATAAAGGACAAAACGTGTAATTATCGCTTGTTTTTATTTTTATTATATTTTTCGAACTGAATTACAAGTTTCGTCTTTTAGCTTTATACCCGATTGCAAAGAATGTTCTTTAAGTTTAAAATTGATGAGTTATGTACTTTATGTTTCAAAATTATACACGTCTTGTCCTTTAATGCTAACTCAGTTAATTTTTTTGTTAACTTGTGTCATGTGCAAGTCACATGAGGGTAGTAATGTAATTTTACCCCATTCTCTTTCTCACCTCTCTCACTTACCACCATCCACACCAAACCACCTGCTACCACCGCCACCGCCACGACTGTCAACCCCACCTGCTGCCGCCACCTTGCACCCCAGCCCCACCATCCTTCGTTGCAACCACCCACCCCCAACAAATGGCATTCAAAATTATAAAAGGAAAACCTTTAGATTATATTGAAAATTGTTAAATAAGAAAATGAATTGGAAACTATAGAAATTTTGCTGCACGTAATAAAGCACATTTTTCCAAACCCAAACCAAATTCCACCACCTGCTTATTTCCTTTTGTCCATCAATGAATCCATCATTTTTTAAGGAAATCCTACTCGTCCTCCTTGTTTGGGGGAATTCCTTTGTCTCACGAGTCCCACAAATCGGTGCCCTAACTGTCTCACTTGGGGTCAAAGAGGTGGGTGGAAATTTTACCTATGTGGCTCGTAAATCTGTGGTAAACCTCAATTTGATTTGACAGAAAGGGGTTTGGGTGGGTGGTGATGGATTAGTAATAGCTTTTTTGGGGGACTGACAGATCGAGGTGTGGGGTGGATAGTTTAGTGGTGGTGGTTGGTGGCGGCTATTGACTAGTGGTGGTCCTGGTGGAGGTTGAAAAAGATGACTGGTGTTCTTTATAAAAAGATGGTGACTATAGCATGATGGTGGTTTTCATGGTGGATGGTGGTGGTGGTAAGTGGGAGAAGTGAGAAGGAAAAGGAGGATAGGGTAAAATTACAATACTATCCTCATATGCAGGTCACATGACATGTTTTAACTAGGCCTGTAAACGAACCGAACGTTCATGAACTATTCGTGAACTGTTCGGCGGGAAGTTCGTTTATGTTCGTTTATTTAAATAAATGAACAAACACGAACACAATTTTTTGTTCGTTTAATTAAACGAACGAACATGAACACACGTTGTGTTCGTTCATTTATGTTCATGAACGTTCGTTTATGTTCGTTTGTTTATGTTTGTTTATTTTGTTCGATTATGTTCGTTTAATTAAACTTAACTTTATTTTTATTATTTATTTCCTTTTGTTAAGTAACCTTAATTCATATGTTCTAAAAACTTAACCCTAACCCTAACATTCTAAACATATCACTTATCAGCCGCTCTCCACACTTCACAGCCCCACACTTCACAGCCGCTCTCCACCCTAACCTTAACGTTCATTTATGTTTATGAATTACTAACTTGTTTTTGTTTGTGTTCTTTTATATTGATCATTTGTGTTCGTTTATGTTCATGAACTGTTCGTTTAGGTTTAAATGAACGAACATAAACGAACACGAACACGACAAATTTCTTAATGAACGAACACGAACACAAAAAATGTGTTCGATTATGTGTTCGTGTTCGTGTTCGGTTAAAGTTAAATGAACAAACACGAACACGCCTGTGTTCGTGTTCGTTCGGTTCGTTTACAGGCCTAGTTTTAACGGAGAAAACTATCTGGGTTAGGGACAAATGACAAAACGTGCAAGATTTTGAAACATAAAGTACATAACTCATCAATTTTAAACTTAAAGGACATTCTTTGCAATCGGGTATAAAGTTAAAGGACAAAACTTGTAATTTAGTCTATTTTTCGAGTTACTAACATCAACGTGGTCTATCTATGCCATAATTCATACACATGTAGTATATGGAAATCAATTGAACATCAAATTCCATGTTTGGATAGATAAGCTTGAAATCAAGGGTGGAGGTTAGTGGTGACTAGTGGCCCGAGGGAGCCTCAACCGTCTCGTTTTCTTTGTTCAGTAGTTTAAATTTTGTGTTTTTGTCCGAAATTTTATACGTATTGAGTCCGTCTCTTCCGTTTTCAAGCTCTGCCACTATTTGAAATCTTTAAATGCTAAAAGTTTGAATTATTTACCTAACATTTAGTATTTTAATTAGTTATATAGGCATTTAACAAAGGTCGGGATGATAAAAAAACAAGAAAATTAGCAAATTTACTCTATTTTTTTTTCATATGTCATCTTAAAAATTATGTAAAATTATAACATTAGCCATTTTTCATCATTAATAATAATGTTTGTAATCTTTTTAGAATTTAAATAATAGTGATGAGACAGATAATGTAGTCCAAAATAATAATTATTAATATTAATAAACATAAGAATTTCTAATGATTCCAACTAACATATTTAGGTTCTTAAACTTAAACAAAGTTGATGCACAAAAGCAAAAAAGTAGAATTTGCTAACCCATTTCACCTAACAAAAAATTGATTGCAACTAAAGATGACATGATTATGATTTTGGCTTTATACCCAATTGTAAAAACAATATAATGTTTCGCATGAAAGAATCAAAGGTGGTATGGAATAAATCATTCTTAGACTATCCGTTGTGGATAGAGCTTAGTGATAGATTTATTGAATAATATTTAACCACGTCAACGCCTATGTGGAACTGGTTAGCGCCCGGCGATCGCTCGCGACAGGGTGTTGTGGCCAAGGGTTAGCGGTTATTTTTATGTTTTTTCACCAAATATATTATTTAGCATAATTTTTTTATAAAAAACCATTAAACTAAAAATAAAAGAAACATTCCATTGCATAAAAAAACATCAAAACATTATTAAAACCATAAAAAAGAAGAAGACTACATTAGAAAATATCCCCTCATAAGTCTCCACGTTTGTTCATGTGGGTGTCTCAATATTGATTACGAGTCATTTCAACCCAGTCTTCTTCTTTCAAATCCGGGTTCGCGTTCATCGCAGCCATGAAGAACCCCTCAAAAATGGTGCACTTCGCCTTGATGGAACAGTATTTTCCATAAATCATATCTGTTGAACGAAGGTTCTCACCCCTTCGTCGCCTAAATCGGGTGACAACCGCTTTCCAAAAGCTTTTCTTTCTATCGTATTCTCCTGCGATCTCGTTTTGGCAGATATAACAATCCACCAAACAAAGTTCTTCCTCTAAACTCCACGGTAGTATTACACGGTTCATTGAGGGGGGGGGGGGGGGGGGAGGGGATTGGATTAGGGTTTGCCATTTGTTCAAGTGAAAGATAAAAAAAAAACTAACCTAAAGATCTATATATATACAAGTAAAATTTAATAAAATCAAGCACAAATTTAATCACCAAATTTAATTTATGACCGTAGCTAGCTGCCAACGGCCAACAACTTTGGAATTGCACCCGCTAGCTCATGCGAGCTTCGTCGCTTGGGCTAGCTCGCGGGACCGTCCGCTGACCTTCGTTATGGGCCAGGCTATCCACCTGGATCATCTTGTGGCTAGCGGCAGGCTGCTCGCGGGCCACAACGGATAGTCTTATGGAATGAATTAAAGGTGTTTGGTCATCATGTAGTATGAGAATGCATCATTCTATAAGGAATGTGATTCCTTCCATTTTAAGAATTTCCATACCTTGGTAAGATGTTTATTTTTCATTCCTTCAAGAAATAAAAACAAATATATTATTATTGTTGTTGTTATTATTGTTATTGTATAACAACCCACCATCGCCGTCACCACCCACCCACCGCCGCCACCCACAATCATTGCTACCATCGTCGTAACCTACAACTCACCGTCATCCACCCACCACCACCGTCGTCACCACCACTCGCTGCTGCCACCATTGTCTTCGCTACCACCACCGCAACCCACCACCGTTGTCACCGCCATCACCCACCGCTACCACCGTCGTCATGCACCACCCGCCACCACCGTCGTCGCCCAGCCACCACCATCTATCACTGTCGCCACCTACCACCATCACCCACTGTCACCAACCATCACCCACCATCGCCACTCACTATCGATTTTATTCTTTTATATTTTTCTGCATACCATATAATACGAAGTAATAATTTATTTCATTCTCACATGGTAACCAAACAAGATATGAAATGATAATGATTATACAAAGTAATAATTAATTCTATTCCCACCTGGTAATCAAACAAGACACGTAATGGTAATGATCCATTCTATTACCATGTCTATTTTATTATTTCGTCCATTTCATTCATTCTCTCATTTTTTTATCCCATACGAAATAGACCAAGGGTAAACACATGGCTTTCCGTTCTCCAAGGAAAATGCTTTCTTGACACTGATGAGCCGCTGAATCTTTTTCATTTCAACCTATTTTTTTCTTTCCTAAATGTACTCGTTGGCAAATCATCAAGGCCTTTTGCTTGTTTATTTTGGTTTCTATAAAACTTTTGTCACAATAAAAACTAGTCTAGACAAAAATGAGCTAGGGCATGCTTAGAAAGTGTAAGTTTTTGTGATACTAAAAAAAATTGGAAAACATGAAATTTTTTTAACCATGTTTGCTCAAACACATGATTGCAATAGTGACGACAAAACCATGACGATGACGTTACAACTCACCATCCAATTTATTCGTCCTTATGATATGTTACGTATACATCTTATCATCATTAGTTTCTCAACCATTTCATGTATGTCTCATTTTTTTTTTGGTTTACGTTTACCATAAGTATCTTTGGTGCATGACATATCCAAATTGTGACGGTTACAGTGAATGTGACCGTAAATTTGTCACTAGGTGGCTTTTTATACATTCTTTTAAACGTTGACTTTCTTATGAGTGACCTATTATCACTGTGGCGACCGAAATACTTTTAAACTATCAAGTATCAACACAATTGACATTTGACAACCTATTAGAAAATAATTATTTTAGATAAAAAAATTTTATGTAAGTACTTCTAAAGGTTAATCCTTAACCTATTATAACGTGATTTGCTAGTTACAAATTCACATGTCACGTACGTTCCGACTGTCATGACTTTCATAACTAATGTCTTTTTTGACATTTATTTGCACTCACAGATACTAAAAAAACTCTTATCACGTTTGAACTCACTAAAATGTTTACGTTTTAGCAAATGGCTGATAAAACCAAAATGTTTTTGCAAAAACTCTCCATTTTATTTTGTACACAAATTATAAATTAATAATTATATAATTCAAGTATAAATATAACTAGATTTTACCCCGGGAGCGTCCCGGGTTGAAAAATATAACAATTCTAATAATACTAATACTAATAGTAATAATTATTACTCTTGTAATTAAATAAATAAAAAAATAACCTTGCTATAAGGTGACACCATGTGTTGCAGTATTGTGGGATTCTTTCTCCTAGCTTCTCATGATGAAATATACCTATGCATCTTTAGAAGAGTAAAATTCCAATGATTTGATTTACCTGAACGCTTTGTGTTTTTTTTTCCTGTTTTAAACAAAACCCAACAAAAATAGTCGTTTTTTTTTCTCCGTTTTTTTATATAGCACTATGGTACTCGTTGGAAAGATAATAAAACACTCGTTAATTTGGTGTAATTTTTTTCTTTAAAAAATCTCGTATATAAATGATATTAACATTTAAAAATTATGGGAGGAAACATAAGAGAGAAAAATCTAATTTTGTTTTTAAATTATTTTTTCCCAAAATATCTCATTGTCACATGGGATGACACATGACACACAATGAGGATAATACCTCTTTAAGTGTCATGTCATTAAAATGGCTTTCTTTTATTATATGTATAGATAATCGTATTCAAATATAAAAAAACTCTTCCGTATCTTGAGCATGGCCCAACAGGTTATTCATAGCTATGTTTCGACTTAATAGGGAAAGGGGTTCGTTTTTAGTTGTATAGAATTAGCAATTCAGAAATGTTTGACGGCGCAGCTTGTTGGCTTGTTGCCCGCCTGCCTACTATCCTAATGTAATTTTTACAATTATGGAATGAATAATCGTGTATTTGGAAATAAAATAAAATAAATATTAAATAACTCTTGTCACGTTTAACTTCACTCAAATGTTTATGTTTTAGCAAATTGCTGTCCAATAAAACCAAAATGTTTTAGTAAAAACTCTTGATTTTATTTTGCAAATATGTTATAAAGTATTAATTATATTACACACCCGCATATAAATATAACAAAAACATAGCTGTAAGGTGGGTTGCAGGTTAAAACCTGCCATCCACCGTCCTTGCCCCGCCATCGTCATCAATTGTCGGAAAAAACTTTCAACTCATCACAACCAAGGCATAATGTCAACCCGATTACAACGGATATTGTTTGTAAGTTTTCCTACCAACACCTCCACCAACGACACCACCAGCCATTGTACCACCACCGACGCACCCAGCAACACGTTGCTACATGTGGCAGAACGGGACTGTAGAGTAGGGCGGCGAAGAGTGGGTTTGTAGAGAGTCGAAGCAGAGAAACAAAGGAGTAGAGAGAGTGGGTTGATCGGGGATTTGGTGAGGAGAAAGAAAGAACCGCTTAAGCGGCAGAAGATTAGGTTGGTGGTTTTAACCCACAGAAAATGGAAAGGAATTAAAAAATTAATATAATCACTGTTCAAATAGGTTGGTATGTTAATATAGTGTAATTATCATATCCAAAATTAATAAAACACACGTACTATTTATTGTAATTAATTATATTGCTCATGGTCATGGGTAAAGAAAATAAAAATAGTTAGGGCGTAAAGGAGCCGAACCATCCTAACTCAAATCAAGAGCTCGTTAAAAATATATGAGCTCGAGCTCGGCTCATGTGGTGGCGGATTTAGACCAAAATTTCAGGAGTAACGTTAATTTTTTTACCATACTTTTGTACAATGTACACGAAACAAAAAGAAAAACACGATAATAAATAAATTTAAATACATACCTAATTGATTTCTCATATTCGGTTTTTAAAGTTTGAATCAAGACATTACGTACATCCTTTTCTTTTACTTACACACCCAAATAGATTTTAGAACCATAATTATATATACCTAATTGGGAATTTAGGGGAGGCAAACGGTGGCCAGAAGGCAAAGACGTGAGGGCAGCTTCAGCTCGGGTGGTCGTCGGACGACACTCTCGGTGGTTGCAGAGAGGCTGTGAGGTGCAGGAACGAGGGGTCGACTGTTCTCTATTGCTTCTTTTTTCCTCTCACTTTTTACTATTTTCTTTTATTTTTAGCAACTCAAAACCTTGACTATGGTCTATGGGATTGTATCTTTTGATTAGAAAAGGGTTGTTGGATTTTAATAACACCAACTATCACTGTTGGTTACTACTACCTTCAACTAACCTGCCGAACACTACTACTCTCAATATGCAATTTATTTTCCTTTGCCACTCATAATGTTGCAAAAGTCGTTAGGTGCTCCCTAGTCGGAGTTGGGAGTACTCGGGGAGTTCTCGGCATAGTCGGAGAGTACCCGGGGACTTCTCGGCCTAGGCCTAGAGTACTCAGACCTCGAGAACCTATCTTGTAGCGATTACTCAAGGAGTACTCGGCTTTCAAGACTTTGTTTTACAACATTGGCCACTCCCAAGCTAACGAAACTATAAGTTAGTTACTCTTTTTTGCTGACGTGACTCTTTTTAGTGGCGTAGCATTTTGTTAGTGACGTGACATACAGATGTGACAGTTGCCACATCACTAAAAAAGTGTCACGTTCGCAAAAAAAAAAAAAATTAAGAAAAATTAACCTGGTTAGGGTTTGTTTAGTTTGAAGGTTGTAGAGGAAAATACGTTACAAGTTGAAAGTGATGTTGGTCAAGCTGTTAGTTAAGAGTAGCAATGGCTAACATGTGATAGTTATGGTTATTAAAATCAAATGACACATTAAGAAATTATAAATGAAATGGTTTATGGCTTCTATCCACTGGCGTAGCTTAGTTGGGGCGGGGAGGGGCGCCCCCCCCCCCCCCCCCGAATTTTCGCGCAAAAGTTCCAATTATATAGTATTCGTATAGAAAATTTTGGAAATATAGGGTTTCGACCCCCCGAAACTAGTGACTTCCGACCCCCCGGTGGCTTCCAACCCCCCGAATCTTTGGGTCAAGCTTTGCCACTGCTTCTATCTCTTTTTTTTTTCAATGTTTGGCTTATATAAAAAACTTTGAGTGTGTGTTGGGTTTTAATTTTTTTAGGAGTAACATTACATAACTCTTAGATGTAACGTAATACAAAAAACGTAAAAAGATCAAATAAAATTACACTATACCAAAAAAGGTGAACGTAATACAAAAAAACGTAAAAAGATAAAATAAAATTACACTATACCAAAAAAGGTGAGGGGTAATGCCCGCTACCCATCCCTATACCATATGTCTGCCATTGGGCTCATGATTAAGTTTTCATACTCGAACTCGACTAGGACTCCACTCGTTTATTATATAGTTTATATAAATTTATAATTAAATTTATTTGATTTTAAAATAACAAACAAAATACGAAAGTTACATCATAATAGAAGGTAGACGGGCAACAAGCTGCGCCGCCACCCTTTTTTGAATTGCAAACCCTAGTCTACTAAAGACAAATCCTTGCCCCCTCGGGATGAAACATTGTTGGGGACGACCCGTTGGACCCTGGTCAAGAAACGAATAGCTTCTGGCGCCAGGGAGCCAAAGGTGTCGAAATCCAGGGGGATAAAGACATGTTGGTTATTTGCACAAGCTTTAGCGTGTTTATCTACTTTCTTTGATTCCGCCTTTCTTGATGCTTGCCCAGCTACGAATCCTGTTTTCCTTAACCCAACCAGTGGAGATACCCCGATGAGGTCCACACAGGCATGTTTCCCCCTCTCCCAACCAAAGACAAGCAGATCTGCGGGTCGCGGGGTGGATCTCCCTTCTGTGGGGTCTGTGAGGAAGTTTACAAGGGCCTCCATTTTGGCAGAGATCCCAGCTCTTCTCAGGATATCCCACAAAACGTCTATCACCCAGTCATGCCGATATTTGAAACCAGGGAGCTCCTTGCAATGAATTGCATGCTCCCCGTATTTATCTATGCAAGTTTTACGACAGATGGGGCATGTTTCATCTTCCGGGTACATAGGGATCATCAATCGGTACTTGAGTATAGCCCTGTACTCTACTGCAGACATGCATTGATTTTATTTATATATATTTTATATATAACATAGTATATACTATTTGGTTAATTTTATCATAATATTATGATTAATAGTGACTACTATATATATATATATATATATATATATATATATATATAGGGCAATTATATTTAGAAAACCATTGTGAGTTGAGTAAACTCATTAAACCCCAACAAGTGGTGCTTGTTGTTCCACGTTTACCTTTACAAAAAATGAAGAAGGGGCAATTTTGGTACATCACACAAATCTGAACATCTGAAACATTTTGTCCTTTCCATCCTTTATAATATCTTCTCAATAGTCTTCCTCTTTCTCTCTCTATTAAACAAACAAGCACACCTCCCTCTCTCTCTATCTTCTACACATCTCTTTCTTTCTCTATATCCAGAATTTATGGTTTATTTTGATAAATAAGTTTATCTTTAGCCCTTCAATCATTCCACATCTTATGGAAACACCAACAAACACACCCTCAAAAGCCCCATTTTTAATAATGATGTCTGGTGATACTTAACAAATGTATTTTCTTTATGTTCATATTTGTTTCTTACGTAACAAGAATGGTGGACGGCAGTGGTGGTTGATCCGACAAAAATGACAACGTTGTGGGTTTCAAGATCCAGCAAAATGACAACGTTGGTGGTGGTGGTTTCTAGATCCGAAGGCAACATTTTGGAGCGATAGGTACAAGAGATCCCTTGAATATGTTTTTTTAAGATGTTTTTTTTAAATTGTTTTCGTTGTTTAAAGATGGGCATTGTCTGTTACGTTTGGCGGTGTTGGGGGCGAGGTGTTTGCAGATCAGTAGGTGGTTGAAGGATTTTGTTTAGATCTGAAACTGGGCAGGGGTAGCGGCGGTGGTGTTAGTGATGGCTGATGGTTGAAGGTGACGGTGGTGTTTGGTGATGGCTGGTGGTCGAAGGATTGAAAGTGACGGTGGGGTTTAGTGATGGCTGGTGCTTCATACCGTTAAACAAAGATTGGGGTTGTCTACTACGTCTTCGTTTTGTATTTTTGTGACTAAATATCTTTGTTTTCGCTGGTGCTTCGTTTGTCATTTGTGATTATGTATCTTCTTTTTTTTTAATTGTTATATAACCCATTATTTTTCATGGGCCATATGTGTAGCATCCTTTTTTTGACTATGTATCTTCGTTCCTGTTTTATTGTTATATAACCCATTATTTTTCTTGGGCCATATGTGCAACATCTCACATATCTATATTTTTTTTTTATTTACATTTTAAAGTTTGATTTTTCATTTGTGGGTTGATTTTTCATAGATGGCACCGGTTTGATTTGGTGCAGCCATGGGTTTCGATAAAGGCGGAGATAATTTTGTATATCATATAAAAACATTTGTTTTCTTGTGTTTATTTATTTATTTTGTATATCAAAGCTTGTTTTTCATAACATTTGGATTCATAATTTGATTTTTTTTAGTGAGATAAGTTTGTGAAAACATAAGTTTTTGTTGTTGGGTTATAATTTATTATAAGTTTTTTAGTTATCTTGTTTCTGAAAACATCTGTTTTGTTATTTGGTTATGATTTTATTATATGTTTTTTAGTTAAATAAGTCACGATGTAACACCCCGACCGGCTTGGGCTGACGTGTCACTATCACAGATATCAAAACCAAACACATTCCATTAAAAAGACAGAGTCGAAGAAAAGTATCAAGTCTCAAGCACAAAACCCAAGAAAACCTAAGTCAAATTTATTAAATACTGAAATAAATAAAAGTCTTTATTCTTGAACTGCATTTTACTCTCATCATCACTAAGTCCCCAGATTTCCCGAATTACCTGTCAAACAAATAAGACAAACACAACAAAGAAAAATACGGCTGAGCCAAAGGTTGCTCAGTAACGGAGAAAACAATAGTACAAATAAAGGTATTGAAATATGAAGCGATACTGATATAAAATCGAAATGAGTGATGAAACGAAAATGGATAGTGATACTATTTGAATCTCAAAACTTATACAACACCAACGTTAATACAACCAGAAACATAACGAATATGAAATCAAAATATAATCAGGTTTATAATCAAAACATATTGCATATATCAAAATGAACTGAACTGAACAGACACTAAAAATCTGTGACTATAAGTATCAATAAATAAGTCACGTAATACAGAAGCACCCACGAGTCTAAACAGAGGGTACACAGCTAGCTAGTCCATGTACCGAGACGGTGCATGTAGGCGTACATACATTATTCCATCTCATCAGGATTCAGGATACAGGATTCAGGAGTCTGAGCTAAGATCGATCTATTCGCCTCTAAGTGGCCAAGGTACCACATAGGTACAGGTTAGAGACGCCGTGATTTTGTTTACGCACTGTCACGATAAGTGCCATGCGTTGACGCCCCAACGACAAGCCAGAGATGCTCGGGTGACAGAGTACAAGAGTCATATCATAAATAAAAGTACTAATATAAGTTTAAGGGAACATGCAACAAATGATTACAATACTAAGAAATATTGCATGCTACAACGACTTATCAAAAGAATTATATGAATACGAGATAATTAACTGAATAGACAAAATCCGTACTGCAAAGTAGCGGATTTGATAAAAGAAATACTATGATGTCAGAAAGGGGAATCCGTACCTTATTAGCAAGCAAAAAGCAAAACACATTGTCTTCAGCGAGTACACAAGCCATATTTTTCATTGTTGTCGGATTAGATTTAAAATAACTAAGTTAATTACTTGATTTATCGACTCGATGATTCATCGATTTTCCGACGACAAGGCTTTACAACTTGTTATCTAATTATAAACTTTTGTAAATCATTTTACTTGTTATTAACCCTTCTACGTCTAAATCGAACCTGTTGCCACATAAATCATTTAAATATTAAGAAACTAATTAAAGTATTTAATTCATATTTCCACCAAAATTTTTACATTTAAGACGTTGTCACCCAGTTCAAGCCTTACGAAAAAAAAAAAAACAAGTACAAATTATAGCTAAAAGAAATAGTAATACAAGTCATTTTAGAAACTTTTAAATAAAAGAATTATACCTCATAGATTACTTTGCTAGACAAATTAGAGGTATAAATTGTAGCTCAAGGATTATAAAATAATTTGCATTCAGTATCTAATCTATTTTATACTTAAGCGGGGGACATAGATAGGTAAGTGTTTAAAAAATATGAATAACTGAATCAACATGGCTTTCGCTTCCTATTTCATTTCCTTTGTAAAGTACCAAGTCGTCGGAAGCATCGAAACAAAGACCAGAATTTTCATACTATATTCATATCAAATGATGGTTCAATTAAGGTACTAAATGACGGAGGGGAGGTCGGACTCGTGTTGTTGATCACAAATCTCTGCGGGTTGTGGTTGATCGAACTGGAGACTGTAGCGGTGGCGAGAAGGAAGTTTTTAACAGCGGCGTAGTGGTAGCTATCACGAACCAAGAGACTCAAGCAAAAGTAGCGAGGTAACTTGTACCAAAAGAGACTAATCGGTTCGTTCAACAGATGGTTTCTGAGTGGCGATGATGCAGTTTGGTCAAGGCAGGTTAGTACACGGTAACGGAGTAGTCACTGTAGTGTGCGACGGTGTTTATCAACCGGTGGCAGCGCAAAGGTGGTACGACTAGTTGAAATATGGCAACTATAGGGTATGATGGTGTGGCGGCGAGTGGAATCGGCTTTGGAGACGAAAAGCAAAGAACAAGCACGATGGGTCTAATAAGTACTTAACCTGGCTCATTAACGGTTACAAATTTAGAATCATAATTATTTATTCATGGATTTTAATTACAATCGACCGGTTAGGAATGATTTGCCGTTTCTTTGTCAATTGATAGCAAGAGTAATTGAGAAGATGAAGTCAATGAATGATTTGAAATTCTAATTTTTCAACCCCTGGTCTACTAATCATAATGCATAATGGCCCTTCATTTTAAATAAGAAGCATATAATATTGCTACTGATATTTATTATTATTTATATCTAACTTATGTGTTAAATAATATATAGTAAATAAATAGTCTAGTATTTGTCTAATATCATTTAATCGATTTTATTCCTTAATAAATTCGTTTAAGATCTGACATAATGATTCGCTATTTAATATTTAGGTTTTTTTTTCCGAATTTTTCGGGTATTACACACGAAGACATCTGTTTTTGTTGCTGGGTTGTGATTTTATTATATGTTTTTTGTGAGATAATTAGTGAAAACATTTATTTCAAAAATTTTATATGTTTTTGGTAGGATGAATCGTAAAAACATAAGTTTTTTGTTCTTGGGTTATAATTGTTGTATTTTATTTTGTGAAATAAGTTGTGAAAACATGTGTAAATCGTAAAAACATAAGTTTCTCTTCTTAGGTAATAATTTGTTATATAACATTGTAAGATTTTTGTAAAAAATGATAATGAGAATAAAAAAAACATATGTTACTCAAAATCTCAAAATGTGTATTTTTAGTTTGTTTCTAATTCAAATTTCACATTTGAATGTTAATAAAATAACAAGACATAATGCACAACTTTTAAGAGATGAGAGAGGAGAGAGAAATAAGAGAAGAGAGAGAACAACATTGTGTCTGGACAATTTTGCCCATTTGTACATTTTGTTATCAACTTTTTTATTAAATAATCTGAATAAATAACAACCCTTGATCTTAGCTTTTCAATGGTTAAGATGATGGTTTTCTTGGTTTTCTCAAGTGGGGAGGGTTTTCAATTATCTCTCCCCTATATATATATATATATAATATATAAAAGAAAGCATATATGCCTATTGAGAGTGCCACGTGGCTTAATAATTGAGTTGTTTTTGATGTTTGTGAGTATTTTTCTAAATTTATCTCTCTATCTCTTAATTCTCATTACTAAAATTAAATTGAGTTATTTTAGGAAAAAAGAATTTAAAAACAAATTTAAATTTTTCTCTTTATCTTCCTCCCATAATTTTTTAAACATAAATATCTTTTATATTCGAGATTTTTTAAATAAAAAAATTACATCAAATTAACGAGCGTTTTATTATCTTTCCAACGAGTACCATAGTGCTATATAAAAATGAAAAAAAAACGACTATTTTTGTGGGGTTATATTCGTACAGAAAAAAACACAAAGTGTTCAAGTTATTCATTAATCAAATTGTAACATATTTTAATTTACGTGAAGATGATTATATGTTGAAGGTTATCCTTTTAATACTTTATTATGTTTAATATGGTTTATGATTTTTATTTTTTTAACTTTTTAAATAAATGTTGTTTAACTAAGATTGATTATGTTTAAGTTATTTACTCCTTTCGTGATTTGAGTTTTTTTTTTTTTTATCATTTATTAAATCATATTAAATTTTTCAACTCGGGACCTTCCCGGGGTAATCGGCTAGTATAATTATATATTTAATTAAATAAAACTATGTAAATAACATACTCGTCAAATTAACAAATCAGCTCAAGCTCAACAAAATGAAAATTGCACTTGATGACAATATGTGAAGCTCGAGCTCTAATTCGTTTAAGCTCGGATTAATCCAATCTTCTATACGAGCTGAATTCAAATAGCTAACAAAATCGGCTTTGCTGATCTCAAACCCTAAAAATAGTAAGATTGACCATTATTGTTCCATCAAATCAGACGATATACAAAAGGGTATGGGCTTGGACCACTGTAGCAAGTGGCAAGTGTTTCCTAAATAACCACCTCCCCAAAACGTCGTCGTATAAACTGTACAAAACAAACCTAGCTAGCCCTATTTCGCGTGTCAGCTATAAAACAGCCACGTCAGTTAAGTGATGACGGAAATGAGTGCTCTCTTTAGATCTAAATGGTCCTTGTGCTCATTATCATACCTCACATTCACCATTACTATACATCCCTTTTAATCTCTACAGTACACTCTTCTTCAACCACCTTTTTAATTTATATATATATAATCCATCAATCCTAAACCCTCTTTTAATTTGCTAAAAATAAAAAATAGTGACATGGGTGAGGTTGGTTTTTCTTTCTTTTTGTTTTTGTTTTTGGTAAAAAAGATAGAATCTTTTTCTTTTTGCAGGATTTGATTTGTTTCTTGATTTTGTTTTTTACAGCAAGTAGAAAAGCCGCCAGAGAAGAAGAAACCAGAAGAAGAGAAAAAAGAAGAAGCTCCAGCCAAACCTGAGGAGGAGAAGAAGGCTGAGGAGTCAAAAGATGCGGCGCCGCCGCCGCCACCTCCGCCGCCGGAGATTGTTTTGAGAGTTTTTATGCATTGTGAAGGCTGTGCAAGAAAAGTCCGCCGCTGCCTTAGAGGCTTTGATGGTTAGTTATTAGTTAGTTAAAAGTTAAAAGATAAATATATCTCTTGAAAATTTATTGAAAATAATATTGAACCATTTTTAATTAATATTATTTAGGAGTGGAGGATATTCAAAACGGATTGCAAGACACATAAGGTAGTTGTGAAGGGAGAAAAAGCAGATCCATTGAAGGTTCTTGAAAGGATCCAGAAAAAAAGTCATCGACAAGTTGAGCTTCTTTCTCCAATACCAAAACCTCCATCCGAGGAGCCGAAAGTTGAAGAAAAAGAGGCTCCCAAACCTGAGAGAGAAAAAGAAGAGGTTTGTTTAGTGTTTTTTAGTAACTATTTCTTTATTTGTTATTAATTAATAGCTAGTTTTGTTGGGTTAATTTTGTGATATTTTTTGATGTACAACAGCCTCCTCAGGTGATTACAGTGGTCCTAAAAGTAAATATGCATTGTGAAGCTTGTGCTCAAGAGATCAGAAAACGTATTCTTAGAATGAAAGGTGGTTCTTTTTACTTTTTTTAATTGTTGAAGTAATCAATTTTATGTAGGAAAAAAGTAAATTCTTTTTGGACCAATTATGGATGTTTTTCTTTCGTCCTCAACCATTAACTTCTATTTTTAAAAAATATCAGATTATTCCTCAACCCATCAACTTCTTTTTAAAAAAAATATTCAGATTATTTTTTTATAAGATTCAGATCCATTTCCCATGTTTCCAACTAAATATTCAAATTCATTTGAACAATCTATACATTTAATATTAGTCAAAATATTCCCAGAAAATCCCAACCACCAAATAAATAATAACTTTAATACCACTTTTTCAGTACCAAATTTGTTATTTTTGTGTATATTTAGGGGTTGAAACTGTAGAACCAGATCTAAAAGCCTCACAAGTAACCGTTAAAGGCACATTTGAGGCGCCACTACTCGTGGATTACGTCCACAAGCGTACGGAAAGAAAGCCATCATCGTCAAACAAGAGCCCGAGCAAAAAAAACAGGACGACAAGGCTAAAGAAGAAAAAAAAGACGGCGATGAAAAAAAAGAAGAGAAAAAACCCGAAGGTGACGGCGGTGCCGAAAAAGATAAGGAGAAAGAAAATAAGGAAGAAAAAAAAGAAGGCGGCGGTGATGAAGCAGCAAAAACAGATGCTCCACGGCTGAAGGAGGTGAATTTTTTTAACCGTGCTCCTAATTTTTTTTTTTTTTAAATAAACTATCAATTTTTTTATATAAAATGAATCAAAAACACAAACAAATCGTTTTTAGTTATTTTTATACTAAACATATACATTTATAAAGGTATTTAGGGATCATACACCTTCTGATTACGATAAAATAATCAATTGATAACTGACAAATTACATCAAAATAATCTGTTCGGTTTGTGTAGGTGAGGAAATGAAGGTGATGGATTTACGTAAGAACGAGTTTTATTATTATCACCCCCAGAGTTACCAAATAGCACCGCCAAGATACACCGCTGAGTCAGCGTATGGGTACCCACCAGCACCACAAATGTTCAGTGATGAGAACCCCATGCATGCTCGGTTATGTAAAACCTGTCTCTGACCAGGGGTATAATGGGAAGAAGAATTAAGGAAGCACGTGGGTAGTGAATGGTGATCGTCGTGGCGTTCATGTGAGTTTTGTCTGTGCTCGGCCTTCTGTTCAGCAGGAAAAGTTGTAAAACTGTGTGAGGCCTTTTGTACTTTTTTTTCCTTTTTTTAAATTTTATTTTGGATCCTAAATGCTGCTGCTTTTATT